>VWPU01011857.1:0-362191 GCA_013398955.1 Callaeas wilsoni
CAGCACCGAGGGGCCGGGCAGCAGCGAGGGGGCCGGGGCAGCACCGAGGGGGCCCGGGCAGCACCGAGGGGGCCAGGCAGCACCGAGGGGCCAGGCAGCAGCGCCGGCCCAGCCCCGCGGCCGCCGCTCGGAGCATGTTCGAGACAAGTATTGGTCAAACAACACTTCTCGCGCTTCCTGGGGTAAAACCCACTTAATTGATTTGAACCCACCCGGGCCGATCGGGATTCGTTGCCTGGCTTTGCTTTATGTCACGGGTACTGCCGGGCTGCTCCTGCCGCCGCCCGGGCTCTGTGGGCACCCGCAGGAGCAGCCGCTGCCCGGCCCGGCCTGGGCGCCCTGGGAAGCTGCGGAGCGTCCCTCAGGGGGACATCCTGGAGCGTCGGGATGCGCTCCCGTGCCTGCTGCAGCACGGAGGTGGCACCAGAGGACCCACCGTGGTCCCTTCCAAGCTGACCCGTCCCGTGACTTGCGAGGGCTCGGGTCGGCACCCTGCGGCTCTCCTGCAGTGGCCGGAGGGGCGGTGAAGCCATGGAGAAGGAGGATGCGGGATGGAGCTGTCCCACACAGCTCTCACAGGGGTGCTCCACAGTGAGGACTCGGGGGCTGAGGGCCCAATCTTGCAGCTTTGCTCGAGGAAATTTTCCGAGCAGTTTTCCTCAGCCAAAAGCCTCCTGTTCCTGAGCCCTACCCAAACCAGCTCCCGAAACTGATAAAATCGTGCCCCATAGGTTGATTCCTCTCGGGTTGAACAGAGCAGGTAATTTACAGACTGAGAGGATGAAACTGGCAGTAGGAAATGCCGGGCTGTCCTGGTTTAAGGACTCTTCACCTGCTGAAGGGCACTTACTCAGTCGTGGTACTTGTGGCTGGACAACAGAAATGGGAAGGCTCCAGCGAAGGAAGCTGCCCTTTTGTCCCCAACGACAACAGAAGGAAGCCTCTTCTCCAGTAATATTTACATGATGCAGGCAGACCAGTAGGTAAGATGCATTTTTTTTGTTATGTTTTGGCTTAGCTTCCCTGAATTTCCAGGGTAACAGTGGTGGAATGCAGGAAAGGTACCAGCTGATTGTTGAAACTGCAAAATCCCCCACAGTGGTTGCTAAGCAAGGCAGTGTTCACTGCCCCAATTTGTTAGTCAAGCCCAAAGTTTGAGTCTGATGTAGAACAAATCTATAGGAAAAGTTTTCCAACATGTTTTTATCTTCATGAATCACTGAACACAAATCACATATTAGTTAAGTATCAAGTATGTTTACAAAAATGTGAATGTTTTCCAATCGTTCCAATGGGTCTTGGGTTAAGCCTTGAATGTAAAAGAAAATAAATCTGCCTTCTCACCTTCACAGTGACAGCTGTGGCACACATTATCAGGGCAGTTTGTGTTTCCCTTAATGGAACTGTTTCTATTTGATCAAGTAAAGTCTAGCAGTCTCCGAAACTGTAAATTTAAATATTATCACTACCACCTTGCTCCAGACAGCACTAAACACAGTTTCAGGTACAGGAGAGGGAAAACTGTCTGAAGACTTAGAAATGTCAAAATAAAAAATGTCAAAAATAGGATTGTTTTGCTGGAGAGTAGAGTGGGAAGCAGCTATGTTCTGGTTCATTTGATGTGCTTCAATGGAGTCTATAAACTTTCAAAAACTGGGGCTATTTAACACATACCAAAATAATGCTCAAAAATGTAATGCAACAAAGCTTTTGCATAAAAAGGAGTGTAAATGGCTATCAAGAATGCAATGTTGCCTGGTTTTCACAATGAAATTATTCTGTTTTGATTTTTTTCCTAATGTAATCTCTATGCATCCTTTTACTACAGAACAAGCTAGAGAACATCTAACAAAGTTAATGCTTTCTCAAGTAGTTCAACTGAAATGTTTATGCGTATTTAATGTTTTGTGAGAATTTTTCATGGTAGTTAAATTTTTAACAAACCAAGGAGTCCAACAGAGAAAATAAAATGTGGACTTACGGCACTGTAATTGTAGTTGATGAGAAGCAGCAAATAAAAGGTGAAGATTCTTCTGCCCTTGTTCTACATAGCACAAAACTCAGGTAAAGAACTGCTTTTGATATGAAAGAAAGGAAGATGCTTTTGACTCAGAGTGGATGAATTGTAGAATCTTAGAATGATGTGGGGCTTTAAGGGGTCTTTAGAAGTCACGTTTGTACTAAAATTTTAAGATGGCGTCTCCTGGATCTGTGTGGAATTTGCTTAATTTTCTTGAATCTTTCAGAATCTGGAATTTCATTTTTTTCCTTATCACTACACCCTCTGGAGGACTGTAGTTGACTAATTTATTGGTTTGACTAACAGATCTGCCCTTTTATTTTTATGAATGTCTTTCAGGCTGTGATTTTTGGAGCTCATCTTTCAGTAGAGCTTCTGCTGTACACTTTTTTTTTAACTTTCAGTTTAAAATTACAGTTTAGATGCTGGACTTTATTATGTGTGAATATGGGCAAAAGTTCTACTGAAAATATTTTATGTAAACCAACTGGAAATTCTTGCCTGTGTTTTATTTTTGCAGTATTAAAATTCTTTATGTATAGTCATAGAGCAATACAGTTGTTGGTTTTGTTGTTTTGTTGAGGTTGTTATCACTGGTTTTGTTTTTTTTTTTTATTTAAAGAAAAACCTGTGTGATGGGGTACAAGAGGATTTGTTGAAGGCTTCATGAAGTTTCTTCCTTAAGCTTGATATTTTACAATGATTGTTGTTGCTGCGTGTCTAATAAAATGCTTTTGCTCTGAGTTCTGTAACAGCTATGGATGTGACTGAGGTGTTGGGAGGTATATAAGAAAAAGAAAAATCAGCCCGTTTCTAGCCAAAGAATGCAAGGAAACAATTTGTCACTACTGACAGCAGGAAAATGAATAAATATTGCAATAGATACATGTATAGCCAATGAATTTGTACCAGCATCTGAGTGATGTCCTGTCTCAGGAAGGCAGGCAGACCAGCTTTATTAACTTCCTTTATGGAGAGCTTTCCTTTCAGGCAGGGAATTTGTGGTGGGAATCAACAACTCGGTTATTGGTTTTCCTGTATTCTTTCTCTAGTTTCTGAAGTACTATGCACACTATTACACTATACTATGTTAAAAAAACCCCAAAACCAAATATCTTGGTTGCATGCCTAGAGCTAGGCTCCAAAATTCACATTTTGGTACCACAACAGAAACAGACAAACTGAGAAGTCTCAAATATTCTACGTAACTTTATATGTACAATGTATTTTTAACATATTGGAAAAATTGTGATTCAATATGGATGTAAAAAAATAAATTTTGAGCCTATGTTGAGGCACAGAAAGTTCTGGCATCTCCCATCAATGTATCTAGACACAAATTATGAGAGTTCCTCATCAATAGTAATCATAAGGCTAGAAAATGAATGGATCATGTTTTCTAGGACAAGAAACACCTAATAATTGTAACACAACTCAGCCTATGAACTGCCTACTATTTCTTCATTATTTTAAATTCATTTTTCTTGTTGCTCAGTTTTACAGGTCTAGGATCTTCTGCCACTTTGCTTCTTTCAGAGACATAGTCATCTTCCCCTTCTTGATTCCCACCTCCTGCCTTTTCTTTTCTCCCTTTTTTTTTGTTTTTTGGTTTCTTGCAACCTAGTGTTTGCCAGTAAGTTGTCTCTCCGGTGCACCATTAAACTCTGCTTGACACATTCCTTTGGCAAAGGTGCCAGAACAGTTATTGTAGAAAAGTTATTGTAAAAGTAGAAGAGAAGAAAACGTTGGATAAACAATTTAGTTGAAGAAAACAAAACAATTTCAGACAAGCTGAATTCATTCTGGTTTTATAGGTAACCGTAACAGAACTCTCTTGAAGTTTAAGAATACTTCAGTGCCTCCACTTCCAGTCTCCCTTTAGGGTCTCATAAAGTTCCTGGTTCTTACTAGTTTTGATCTGAGTGCTAAAAGGATGCTCTGTGAGTGCCTGCCTGATCCAAAAGTCCTAGAACTCCATGCAAGTTTTCCTTTATCTCCCTTTTACGACTCGCTAAACGTCTGTTACAAGAAGCTATATAAAGAATGGGAAGTCTCAAAAGAGCACCTTGATGCATCCCAAAGACCTCAATTCCATGAAACACTTTCAGATGAGGGTCTGATCTCCTGTGCTTCATATAAAAGCATCTGAACTTTTTGAGAAGAGCTAATCTCTAATGAAAATGTCCTTATTTATTTTTTAATCTATCCTGCTATTTTGGATGGTAAGTCCTTTAAAAACTCTTCAGAATACATCAAAATGTCATACTGTGCCTAAAGCCTACTTTTTTCCCTCTGAATCCTAGCTTAAAAATGAATGCTGTAGAACAGGAGATCATTTTGGATTACAGAACAACTTCTCAAAATGTCAGTGGTAAATAGTCAGCAAATCCCTCATTATCAATAAAATGGCACTGATATGCAGTTAAAAAGTAATTTGTAATACTTCAAATCCATATTTTCACGAGCCTTTTATCTTGTAGCAGTCCCACCGGCACTACGCAAAACAAGTTTAATGCAAGAGGGATCTTTGGGGGGTTTTGCATGCCTAATGAACTAGAGTAAAGTTTTTGGAAACTCCTGCTGGACAAAGGACTTTGATTTTAATAGTGTTTTAAATAAAACCACTTCAGGTTGTTTTTACATCATCATCTTTCATCACTGTAATAGATATAAAATCCTTTAGTATGTGTTCAGATACCATCCATTTTCTGGATGAGAGTCATTATTGTTTATGAAAGTGCATTGCTCACAAGCTTGGCTATTACTTAATCTATCTTTTTGAGGATTTTGATCTCTGACTTGTGTTTAGTTACCTTATCCATTCACTCATATTCCTTAAAAGCTCTCTACGGTGTGAGGTGAAAAAAACACCTCTCTAGTGTTACTTGTGTGGAAATTGTAACTCAATAGGCCTAAAGCCAGCATTTCTTCGATGTAGGTCAACTGTAAAAATCCCATTGACTTAATTGGCAGAGGAGTTAGACCTATATAAGAAGCGGAGAAAAAAAATGAGTCAGTGGAAAAATAGTATGAAAATTTGATGCTGTCAGAGAAAATGTGGTGATGTTCAAGGCAAAAAGTGTGAGCACAGTGATAGGCATCGGTGTTGGATTGCAGAGTGCAAGCTCATTTAACCACGGTGCTGGGCGTTCAGCACCATGTTACTCCAAATTCATCTTGTTTCTGTAGATTTTATGGCTGGAATTTTACGCCGTACTTTTGACTTACCTGCTGAGGTTTTCTGACTGCTAATTAGGTAGCTGTTTACCCATTAATGCAACACAGCTCATCTTGCATTAACATCTGTAAGTGAGCAGCCTGAACTGAGTTGTCCTTGAATAAATGACTCCCAAGGGCAAGTCCAGGTATCTGGTTGCAAGCTGCTGGCCAGTCAAACACACGTGAAGCATTAGGAAGCTTGTAAAATTTTACTCATTAAGAAAAAAACAAGTTTTTCAGGAGATAAGTGCATCTCTGAAATTTTTTGCTAAAATAATAACAAGGAAAATAATCTTGTAAAATGCATCTGTTACATGTAGTTGCTTACCAGTAAACATGCTTTCAGTGACATGCAGTACAAGGTCTCCAAATATAGACGTTTTTGAGATGAAAACATTCTCATGTTTTTGAATGAAAACTGGCTAGATTTGACTTACAGAAATAATCCAGTCTGAGTAAAATAGTGCCACAAATGTGTGTCAAAGTTTTTCTTGGAATACCAAACCAATCTAAAATCAAATTCATGAATAGCAGCTAAGTTTCAAACACACACAATACTTTTAAAAACCTGTTACTTACATGCTCATTAGAAAAGTTTGTAGACCTCTGTTTGACTTCATTAAAGCCTGAACTGCCCGCATAACTTTTCTTGTGGCTCCTGAAACTATTTTATGATTCTTTCTCCAGCTTATTTTTCCTTCTCAGCTGTCAGTCACGGTTCATAATTGAGCAGTCAGCAATGCTGACAGTGAATTGTCAGTGAATTTGAATCTCAAAATGCTTTCTGCCAGGAGTACAGATTAGATTATTGCAGTGGTATCTGTCATCTAACACTTGAGCTGGAAACAACTAGGGCTGAACTTACATGATTATCTCCATCCAAAAGGATGGAACATGCGAGCTCCAGAGGACAATCTAGACACTCTTCAAAATGTAGAAAGTAGAGCTTTTAGATGTCAAAATGGGGCTCTAAGGTTTGGTGATCATCACAACAGGTCCTCTGAGGTAAAAGTAAGTAAATGCAAGACCTTTCCATAGTCTAGTCCATACCCTGGGTGTTTTGATTCTAAAGAATATAATCCTCAGCATTAATCAATTGCCCACATGGGGTTTTAGATGATTGTCTTCCCTTCACATTACCTAGTCCTCTCGTCCTACCAGAGAAAAATTCAGCCCCATTCAGAACACCAGCACACAGCCAATGCACACCTTAAGTACTGTTTCAAAGCTTCCAGTCAGCTGTGTAGGGTGACTTGGTATCCTGGGAAAACTGTAATGGTGCCTTGCCATGAACACAGTGTTTCCACAACCTGTAGAACAAGACAGTTGGATGTGGGCTGGAGACATAATTGGAAAGATTGTTTGCTACGTAATGGGCTGAATTCCAGTGAAAGACCACAGTAGCAAAAAGGTAATGATGGAACAACTTCAAGTCAAACACTAAATACTTTAATGCAAAATGTTAGGTACCAAATGTTTTCTTGCTGGGAGGGTATATTTGATGCTACACAAACAGTTTTTGAAAAGGTATGTGCTGCCTAAGGAAGAAAAGCGCAATTAAAACCTCATTATAACTGTTCTAAAGGGAAGGGCTTTGAAAAACCGACTCTCTCAGAGGTTCAGCATAACTAATTTCTTTCCTTTTGAACCTAGAGTACAGAATCTGAAAATGAGAATATAGTCTAAACACTGTTATTCACACAGATGTGAGTGAAATCTTTTGCTTTGCATATTCCTGCTGCAAGCAGACGTGGAAGTGTTCCTCTTGTGCTCAGAGATCTGAAGTCAGTGAGCACAGTGTTGAGGCAAGCTGCAAACCCCAAAGCGAGTGTATATTAACTCAGCTCTGACTGTTGTTAAGCCCAGTTCATAAATTTGGGGGCTCCACTGGATGATCGTCTATAACTCATAGTGCTGGAGTCAGGAAACTCCTGATGGGCCAAAACTGAAGGAGGAAAGCCAGATCAATTTCTTTCCCATTTGTTCTAGGTATAATAGGAGATCTTTGGTAGCATCCCCTTGTAGTTGGCTTTAAATATATATATATATTTTATATATATATATATTTTATACTAGAATAGAACCTTTCTTCATAGAAGATAGGGAACCTTGTGCTGCAATATTCTGCCAGGATTTGACAAGGGTTCATAACTCATAAATATATAATGAGGGTAGCTTTGACAGGCATGGGGTCAAGTAGGTTGCATTCTGGTTTTGTCTGGACATTCACAATTAAACTTTTCTCAGGATTTGGCAGACACGGCCAATTTAAAATGTTTCAGATCACAGTAAAATTAGAACAGGCATAAAATCCTCCTTAACTACTGTGTCCCTGTCACTGCAAAAGGCTTGAGTTCTGAAATGTCAGTAAATTCGCTTTCTCATCACCCTGCTACTTAGGAGACAAGCAGGCAGCACCTTCTGTAAAAATAAATATTTTAATAGTCTTTGGTTCTTTGGCTTGCATGTGGAGTTATGCCTGTAAAATTAAAGCCAGAGAGCAAGACAAAAATTGAGTTGTTTTGTAGAAACTGTAGCCATTTATGGACCAGGATGATTGTATGTTCTTCCAAGAAATATAGCAGACAGGGTTGATCATTTTGGCAGCACTCTGCAGTTCATATATTTGAATCTCAAGTACAATCTTGATTGGGAACATAGTACAGCGCAACTTTTCAAACATGATGAATAAATTTGCATTGTCTTGTTTTGTTAGAGACATTTTATATGGTTTTATGTTTGCTAGTGCTCTGCAGAACTTGGGCAAAAAAATTGAGGCATCCAAAATCAGTAATTTTTGAACAATCTTTTTTTCAATGTTATTTGATAAAATCCTTCTCAACAGTTCTTGATTAAAGCTTCTAAGAAAAATAACGGTCTGGAATATGGTTATCAACAAGAATGCTCAATTGCTGAATACCGTGTTAGATGTAGTACACAGGTGCAATGCTTTAACCCAGCACAATTAAGAGAGTGTTTAGGTCCTATCTGTCCCACCAGCATCTTTTTGAGAAGATAGGAGGATGTGTTGTCAGAACATAAAATGCTGCTCCTGGTCCAGTGATGCGTAGAGTTTGTTTTTGCAGGAACAGAAATGTGTTTGCCTTTAAAGGAGAGGAATACTAAGAAATACTTCAGTCCTTTTGGCTGATTCACCCTCAGGTGGATGTGGAGCAGCTGGAGGACAGCAGCTGCACCTGGCCCTCAGGTGAGAGTGATGAGGAGTGAGTGCTCTTTTGCCCCACTAGTCCATTGGGATCTCCACTGCTTCATGTAAATTTAGGGCATGTTCTCATTCTCTTTTCCCTTTGATGGGAATGCATGGGAAACTTCAATGCAAGGTAAAAAATCCTCACAGACTGAAATGAAGTGAAAATAAAATCAATCCCTGCTAGCAAGTGCGTAGAGAGTAGTTAATCTAGAAGTCAGGCTGTCCCTTCCTCATGCTGTGTTGCTGGTGCTTCTCTTCTACATAATCACTGCAAAGAGTTGTCCTTCTGGCTGTGTGAGCTCTCAAGGTCTCCAGGTAAGTGTTATTAGCAAACTGATTTTGTTTTTTTCATGCATAATGTCATGGACTAAAACTATGATTTTTGTTTTGATATCTCAAATTAAATTTGGTATTTTAATATTTCACTAAAAGTGTGCAAGAAGATTACCCAGAGTTTCACAACTGTGATGACTACTGAAAATAGTTAAATCCATGGACACCACTGATAGCTGATTTCAAACAAGAACTTGAATGTCAATCTCTTACATCAGGTTGCTGCTTAAATAATTTGCAGGCTTTTGACTGTGTTGGCTTTGTTCCTCCCTTCCTTTTCTTTACTTCTCTATTCAGAGAAACTGAATTTGTGTAACCAACTTCTTACTGTACCTTGTAGCCTTCTGGCAGTGCCACCAGCACTGGAGGAAGACACCAGGAATAGATTTGTTGTTTGAGGGGGAGGAGTGTGTGTGGGGGGAGTTTCTCAGGTTTTGGTGTGTTCTCCTGAGTTTCTTTCTCCCACAGCTTGAGCGAGGTTCCTAACTGAGCAAAACTGAGCTCATGAAGTTGATCAAGGGAGTCAGTGGAGGATGACTGGCGCTGGAGGGTGATGGAAGTGACTCAGCAAACAGTCAGGAGAAGGCAGGTGTATATGTCTGCCTGCTTCTTTGCGTAGCTTAAGCAAATTCTTGCAAAGACAGTAAGATTGTTAAGAAGTCCTAAATTTTGGGAATATGCTTGTAATAGACCACAGCACTGCCAAAGCTAAATTAAAGACATAATGGCTTGAAGAACATAGCATTATTATTCACATTTACTAATTTATAAAGTTGCACTGTTCCCCCCAAATATCATTAGAGAGAAATTATACAGTATTGACATTTCCCTGGGAAATCAGCATTAAAAACAGTGTTGTTGTCCTCATAATGCGAGTAATTAAATAAGGGGAAAAACAGCACCAGACCAGATTCCGTGGGCTTCAGACATGATAGCAATGGACGTTGTGAACCGGGATTTAAAGAACATGTCTACTGTGAATACTTCATATCTCTTTTACACAATTTGTCTACAAAACACTAGACAGATTTAAAATATTTGTTTTGAATAGCAGAAAATAACTTAGCTGTTACTCAAACTCTTTCAGTGACTTAAAAATAAGCTTAAAAAACAAACAAGCTACTAAAGGTAAAATTTTCTATTCAGGAGTGGCATACACGTAAGCCTGGGAAAAGTAACTATTACCTATCATTCTGGCTGTAAAGCTGCATGAATGTGTACAGCGCTCACAGCTTGAATGTGCAAAAGAATGTACTATGCAGAACAGGTGATGATCAATGCAATTTAAGCACTTCAGGGACCATCTGGGCTTTCAGTTATTTTAAGATGGAGGAAAAACAGCTTGACATGTTGATGTGAAACTGCAAATACCAGTATTGTACAATATTTTTCAGTATTTTGTTTTGTGTCTTTAGCGAAAGAATGTGTACAAATCTTAGAAGTGTAGCGCTAGAAAGGGAGCTTTTTATCTAGCTTGTCTCCTTTCAGTGAGATAGCGTTAACGACAGATGTTTTGTCCCTTACTGTCTAAGTGGTGACACAACTTCCCTGGACACTAATGATAGAACAGAAACACTGTGAATCAGAAATTTCTTTTCCAGACTCTATCTGAAATCTCTTCAGCAGCCAAAGTTTGTTTCTCTTTTTGCTCCCACCCGTGAGACTGGAGAACAATGTATCGCTGTAGCACTTTTACCAGCTTTCGTATGACAGAACTCTTGTCATGTTACTTGCAAGATCCCTCTTTTCTAGACTAACCCTGCTAAATTTGTGCAGCCTTTCCTTTTGGTTCACATTTTTAAACCTTTGACTCTTATCAATTTCAGGATTTGGTAATTTGCTTTTGTCTGCCTTAAGCAGATAGGCGAAACTACAGTCAGGGTTCTAGCTGAGCTTTCACCAGGGTGATGAAAAGCAGAGCAATTTGCTCCATTTTAGATTTACTATATTCATGTTAATACAGTTCAGAATAAGTTGACTCTTATTCAGGTTAAATCTTAGCAACCAGAATTTTCCCTGGTATAATCTGATGGTTTGTTTCCCTTCTTTGTATTTATGCTCTTTATTTCTCCTTACTATGGGTAGTGCTTTGCTCTGATCCTAACTGAACTTATCTCACTGTCTTTAAACCGTTTTTGTGCCTTACCAGAGTTATTCCAAATCTTGATATTTTCCTTCAATATGCTTTTAAATTATCCCAGGGAAGAAAAAGTCTTTTAAACATTAAAATAATTAATGAACATTAAGCAGCAGCTAAAGCAAACTTAGAAGTGGATAATCATGCCTTTCACTAGTAGATCAGATACACTGTGTTGTTATTTTTCTTTCAGAAAAAAGTCAAAAGGATTGAATTAGGGAAAGTAAGATAATTTTTTTAATTGTAAATACTGATTTCTACATCAAAGACTCCATTTCTGCTTTTAATAGTTAGTAGAGAATGTTTTGAGCATTTAATATCTTTTTCCTAAGCCTGTGATTTTTTCAACTCCAGCATTCCAAAACTGATTCCCCTCACCCAATATGTGGTCTTTCATCATCACACTGTTAACTTTGAGAAAAGTCTTTCCAACATTTCAGAAATTCTTTAATAGAAAAAATGCCTACAGTTGCAATAACTGTTTCTTCTAACCCATGGGGGTTCGAGTGTCTGATAGCTGAGGAGCAAACATCTTTTTATGTGTTGAAAGGGAAGAACGACACGTTCAAACTGTGATACATTTTATTGCCTGAGACTTCATCATGTGCATTAGGCCTTGAAATTAAAGTTTCTTGTTAAACTGAATGCGCTTCTACTAAGATTTGCCTCGATAAAAGCAAGAGTTGTAGTGAAAACACCTTTGTTTGTTTTGTTTTAGTAACACTGAGAGTTACAAATCGCATCTGTTCATTTTTTCAGTTAAGTCAAAAACTGCTGTTAAATAAAACATTAACATGGCTTTAGGGATATTAGATCAACATGATAATTAATTTCCCCATGTTCTCTAAAGGACCTCCTTCACACAGGAGATGTGGGACAGCAAACCTTGTATATGCATCCTTTATGGCTTCTAGTAGGAACCTCATGACAACTTTACAGAATGACTTATTTCTTCCTCATAAGAATATGGAGAGTGAGAATTGTAAAGTTTTGGTGCTGTTTTTTTACAATATCTATGTCTGAATCAGCCAGATTCTCAGAAGTCCTTTTATTAATTTCATTGATACACTGTCAGTGTGTTTTAGGGCCTGATTTGATGGCCTGGGACCGTAAAAGAACTTCAAAAATTCTTAATGATATCTTTGTAAGTGCTGTTACTTTTATGAACATTTGAGTTATTAATTCATTTTTCATGACTATGAATCTAACTATCCCTAAATGAATATTGGTGCCATGTGTCCTCAAAGGTATTTGATGTATTCAACAAAAGCCTTGTGGGGTGATGTTTTTTTAAATTAAAAATTGCTTTTGATTTTTATAAGTACCTGACATGAAGAAGGTAAAAAAAGGAGAAATTAAACAAAAATGATAAAAAATTTTACATCTTGTAGCAAATTGTCTATAAATTTTCCTTTAAAGCAAAGTAACTTTTTCCTCTTGCTGCAGTTTTGAATTGCTTTAAATCACAAGTAGTAGCTTAAAAAGCAATAGCATTATGACAGAGAGGACCATATTGAGTACATTTAGCTAAATAAATAAACTCTCTATCCCTAGTGATTTGATGGAACACCAAGATTTTCTATGTTACCACCTTTCCTTTTTTTTTTTATTTCTAGGCTTATGCACACACATACTTACACAACATGTATGTAAATATACATAATCAGCAGTGACAACTGTGGCATGTGTTGGAGACATGGAATTATTAATCCTCTTTCTCCTCCCTCTGAAGTCTCTGTTATTTTATAAGAGGAAGGTACATTATGTAAGCCTCAAAGTGAGACTGGTGTCTCTTAATCACAAAATCAACTAAGGAAGACTGTTCAAAAAAGATAACGGTGTTGGTAGCTAATACAGAAAGGAAATGGTGTATGTGCAACAGTCCCCACAGTAATATAAAAACAGAAGTTCCCTGCTTTAAATTAGACTAACTAGACTAGAGCTTTTCCTTACTTACACCTTGCTAAACATTTATTCAGAATGAGCCAAACGAGTAACCATTCAGAATGATATCTATAGACTAACAACATTCTAGGACTCTTTGGTTAGTTTTTTGGTTGACAAATTAGGAAGTTGTAGAGATGTACCATGAAACTACTGAAAATAAATAAAAAATATATGCTGTCTCAGTTGACATTATAACCTGTAATGAAACTGTACATGACTTAGAAAGATACCTTAAGCAATCACCTTATTTTTGTTATATACTAAAGTCATTATGAGGTGTAACTTTCTAGGAAGTTCCTAGTGCTATGCAGCTGTTGATACTTGAAATAGTTGTAGTGGAACCTGGGTATTTCCATTCCCCTGGTTTCAGAGCACATACTTACAAGTAACTGTTATAAAGTTCATAGTACTGTGTTAGAGTTGCCATGTAGAGAGAGAGCTTCATGCTGCTTCTTCTGTGACTAGAACTTGAGTGGAGTAATCAAGCTGGTTTTCTCTATTTCATCTGATTCTGATACCCCATGGTTAAGGGTCAAGACCCTTAATCAATTCTCTGGGAGTCCTCTGTATCTGATTTCACGCTGCCCTGAGCCCTTCCACAGAGAATTCTTGCAATCTCTCGCCTACTTCTATTACCATCAAGAATTTCTGTTGGCACCCAGCAAAATGAGGTCAGGAGAACTGAAAGCAAATCAGGTAAATTTTTGTGCATTTTAGGTAATCAGTGTTGTACTTCAGTAGAAATTTTGTAGGCACGCAGAAAAATCCAGTCCGAAGAGCAGTTAGACAATGCTGTTTATTTTAGCAACTCAACAACAACAAAATGACAATCTTTAAAAAATTATGACAAACAATTAGAATACACCTCTTACACATACACAGAAAAACCTAAACCTTTACGATAGTTTGACTCCAGATTTAGAAAAAAATATTTCCAAAGAAACTTGAAAGAGTGATGGTCTATGATGAGACCAAGTATGGGAAAACTCAAAAAAGGAGAAATCCCAAATGCAGGCTCATCAATAGCTTGCAAGATGAGACCTTGTACTGTATCAGATGGCTCTGAAATATTGACCTTTTTCTCACATCTGGTTAACTAAAAGCACCGAGCCATCCTGGCTACAGATCTTGGTGCTCTTATCCTGGCCCACTCATTCTCCACATCTTTACTACTATTCATGCCAGTTTCCTACACACAATGTGTAGGCTCTTGTCCTTAATGTGCAATTCTGGGAGCATTCTGGCTTTTTCCAATCAAATATTAATTTCATTTATCCAACATGGTTTTAAAAGCTATTTCCTAGTCTAATATTATTCAGGAAATTTTCCTGTGACAGCGTCTTGCAACATTGATTGTGATGGAACAAACACAGCAGTAAGGCTAGTGCCTGAGGTCTTAGACAAAATTTATTAAGATTCATATAGAATTTTACAACAAGAATAAATGTTTCAGATAAAATCCCAAGGAAAAGGCAAACAGCATTTTAATAGAAAAATAGGTTTCTATCTAAGTTCTACAGGGAAACCTCACATTTGAAAGCGCTTATTACCAAACAAAATGGATATTCTTACTATCTAGTCATATACTACGTGTCTGTTTGCTTTTCTTTGCACAGGCAATGTGTGAGAACTGAGGTGATGAAATCTACCTGGGATCTAATTTAGACAGGTCAGCCTTATCAAAGGTTTGGTACCTCTGTCAGATGACTCGGGTTCTGTGGCTTGGCTCTGTTTGTAGGGTGGGAATAATGCTACCAGGTGGCAGCACGTGCTGTGAAAGGCAGAGGAAGCTGATACTGAGTGTGCTCTGGGTGCCCACCTCTGCACAGTCCTCCTGGCTGTTGCTGTGACTGGGAATGCTGCTCTGCATTAGAACATGATCTGCTTTTCGTTGTCGTGTTGTTCTGTGAATAGCCCTGGCATCCCCTGACTGTTCATCAGGCTGCTCACATGCCTCTCCAAGACAGAGCACTGAAATTCCATAGAGCGAAGCTTTTCATTCCTTCTGCCAGCACCATCCAGAGGCAGAAAAAAGTTATCTTGAAAAATGAGTGAGGCTTTTCTTTGAAAAATTTTGCATAAATTCCCTTCAGCAGAACCATCTTTCCAAAATCAAGAGATTTAAAACATTCACTCTGATACTGTTTTGGCAGCTAAGTCGGTCTGAAGTTTTAACGAATTTGAACGCAAACAAATTGATATTATCCCCTTTAGAATTATAAGGAAAAACAAGGTCATGAATAAAAGCGATTATTAAGGAATTATTTTATATGATTATCTGTTTAAGGTTATTCTGTCTATCCTCATTGTTTTGGATATGACTCCATTTTCCCTCTCCTTCATTTCTGGCTGAATAGTACTATGCAAGCCTGAAGGTCTTATAAAGTGAATAAAAAACAAAGTTTAGCTAAACTGATGATGCCACAATTTCCACTGTCTCAGGTATACAGCTGCCTTACAGAAGCAGCCTAGACAGCCTGAAGAAAAATAACACTGACTTGAAGTTTAGGCTAGAATTTGAGTTTAATTTTCCTTTTTTTTTTTTTTTTTTTTTTTNTAGATAGGATGTATGTCAGGTAGCTTTGACACATTCCAGCCTGCTTATATGTATTAAATACCAAGGAAATGGCTTCTACCCTTACCTTTCTACCACACAATTTATGGAGGATAGACTTCACTAGCTTGTTCTAGTTGCCTCTGTATGAAACTGAATGGATATGTTGGTTTATTATTTAAGATAACATCTTATAGAAGTTACTCCACTGACATTAGTGGTTATCTGCCTAGCTGGTCACTTCAATGCATATATTCCATATGTACTTGTATATTCACTTTTACACAAGCAAAATTAAAGTCATCCTGCTCATAACTATAAGAAAATGTCCTCATCATTTGACATTAAAGGGAAAATTATATTTTGACAGAATAGTCATCAGGGTAGAACTAGCGAAGATTGAAACACGTCTAGGAAAATTAAGTAAATCCACCTGACAAATACATTCAACGTTCTCCAAAATAGCATTGCATTTGCTAGCATATAGTGAAAGAAATCAAGAAATCTGTGGTAAAGCAGGACCTTTTTCTCCTTTAGAAGAATTTGCTTGTAGAACAGGATGTCTTGTATGACTTACTAGAGACAATAAAATTCAAAATACTTATGAAAATAGTTCTGCATGTCGCACATGCAAGCTTTCACATACCATGCGTTCCTGTGTGTACCCTGAAAGTTCACATCACAGTTACACGAAGGAATAAAAATGGAAGGAAGACTAAGATAACGCTGTGATGCTCAATGGTAGTCTGCCCATGAGTTGATATAAATAGTTAACGCGCTGTTGACATTTGCTATTCAGACTGTAATTCATTTTTCATCACAGCAAAAAAAGAAAACTCCCTCTGTTAGCCCACTGGAAGATTTTAAAAAGTGAAGAGATGACCAAGTCTAGAGCACCCTCCTATAGCTAAGTCATGTAGGAACTCGCAATCATGTGCATCATCAATGGGCATTTTGGCATACTTTGAATGGGGAAGTAAACCATGTCCATTTAAAAGTGCCAAGGGGACCAAGCAGTTTTGCTGGTGTGATTTCTTGGAACACAGCATTTGAAAGTAAAAACCACCACAACTACACAGAAATGCCTTTATGAGAAAGCTTGGTGCAGTGTTCAATTTTCATTTATTCATAGATCATGAGGATTAGAACAGAAATTCAGATAAAACAAAATACAGTGGATCGAAACACCTATGGTTAATTATTTTGTAGTTTTATGATGATTTAAAATTATGACAGATTTCTTGCATGGGGTCCAATTAATACCCTTTGTAATGAAATATGAGTGAAAAATAAGCCTAAATTATCAGATTTTCTTTCTCTCTTCCTGCTCTTCTTTTTTTTTTTTTTTCCTCAAGTACTTACAAAGACTTCAAGGAGAATCCCTAGATCTGATTTTCTGGATTCAGTGCAGTGGAAACTGGGTGCTTTCTACGGGTGTGTTTTACATGATAGATCTTGGCAGTTGGCTGAGTTTACCAGTTTCACTTTAAAATGTGTGGGTCAAGATATCCTTCCTTGCTGTACCTCTGGAGGCTGTGCACTACAAACTCTGAGAGCTGCACTTGATTTTTCTCTTCAGAACACTCCCTGAATTAGACTTGCTAACAGGTTATCCATGTAGGCTTCATTTCCACATTAGGAAACACAGTTTAAAAACCATGAAACAGATCACTCTGTAGCCTCTTCCTTCTTGATGCTTCCATTCCTTTGGAAGATGATGTGTGGTTTGTGGTTTTTCCCCTCATTTTACTCTGCCACAAGATGTTGCAGGGAAAAAAAAGCAAACTCGTGTGCTTCAGTTTCCTGAACTTTCCCTCTGTTTCAGGACTTGTATGTGAATGGTAATGCTGAGTATATGCCTAGAGGGATAGCAGGCTACGTCCTACAAACAATAGTCCAAGTCTCCTGGAGGTACAAGATTTCTGTTGCTTGGACTCCTTCCATGTGCTTGAGAACATCCCCCCTATTTCTGAGTGGCCATGCCACTATGGTGAAATAAATCCAGTCCCAAAGAGGATTTAGATCTTCATCTCAGTATTTGCCCTTTGTCAGTACTTGGCTGTTTGTAAGAATTTTGTTTTGAGGTTTAATAGGAAGGTTTTGTTACCTGATGTAGAAGCAGAGCAGTGGTGACACAGATTGAGATTTTTTGATGTGGAAGTACAAGGATTCACTTACGGAAGAAGACCTGTAGTTTCTTCAATTTTATGAGCTTGACAGCAGAAACTATGTTTTGTCTGCTTCTTTTCCTTCCTTCATACACACAGTGGTTTTATCTCCCTCTGAAATAGCTTGTCTCTTAGCTGTAACAAAGGAAAAGAGCTCCTATTGAATAAGCTACTAGCATTTACTGATACAGGATGACAAAAGTCTGATTAAGCTAAGGAAAGAGACTATACTAAGAATGAATGTGGAAAGATTTGAAGGTGGATCCTTTAAACCCACTGTTGCAATAGGAGGAAGAGACAGATGGGTAATATGCACCTTCTGAATCCACAGTTGATTTGCACCTAGGCCGAGTCTGATTTCTAGACAACTGCCGGACAGATGCTGTCCCAGATTGTGTTTTTCCATCTCTAGAGGAGAATGAAGCGCGGCCAGGGGAAGGCAGGACTGGAAAGGTCGCACCATGAGCAGTGTAAGTGAGCCGTTCCGTGTGAAGAGCCACCGGCCCGGACCTGGAACTCGTTCTCAGCAGGTGGCACTCTTGAGCCGAGCAGCTTGGCACAGCTGCTTCCGCACCGGATTTCTCCCTCCCCCTCGTTTTTAATGAATTATTTTCTTTTAATATCATGGTGATGTCTTCCGCATGTGTCTCAAACTGCAAGTCATGGCAGGGTGGTGTTGTACCACTTTAAATGCAGAGGGCAGCAAAAACCCTGTACAGGAACAAGGTTTTGCACATTGTTCCTGCTGAAAGTCCATTTCTTTCTGCAACCAGGATAAAACCTGTTCTGATTCTGAGTAGAGCCTAATTGTATTATGTTTTTAAAGACTAATTTTATTCCTTGGTTGCAAGAAATTGCATGCATATTGACAAAATATGTAATGGTACAGCAAAGAGCTGTGGACAGCATTTAAGATGGGTCAGTCCTCCCAGCATCCCAGCCTGTGTACCAGATGCAAAATTCATCCTGTTGGAGGATCTTTATGAAAGCTGGCCCCAGCCTTGTAGGGAATTGCCTCCCAATCATCCTATTGCTAATATTGCCAGTGTCAACCTGCAGAAGTATTAATGTGTAAAATACTTTTAAGAATGGGAATATTGTGGTTACTGTAGTTGCATTTTTTGACTTCCCTGCACCTGTCAAACCAGTTTCCAATGGCTGAATGCTCACATTTCACCCCTGCTGCTTCCCAAGCTATGAGATCTTAGGATTGTCATTGATGTAAAACTGAACATAATGAATCTGCTAAAGATGATTTGTATTACAGCAGGGTTTGGATTTAAAGGAGATAACAATTCCTGATTCGTTCTTGTATAGCTGCTGTCTGAATTACATCCTTCCGTTTAAATGTATGCTAATTCAGAGCTGTGTACTTTTTTTTTACTTCAAAAGAGCAGCACCAATGACAGAAGATGAATAAGAAGAATCAGAAATAACAACTAAGAATAGATACCCCTGCAAACAGTTCCTCAGTGTAGTTTGTAGGAGATATTCTACATTGACTCAAGGGGAAAAAGAAAGAAGACAGACTGTGACTTAAAAATGCTTACAACTGGAATGTTAGTATTCTTAGCAGATAAATAATAGCATCCTTCATACTTCCTCATTTATGTGTTAACAGTTGACAAGTAAAAAATAGATTCAACAACACAATTAAATGTGTCTGTGTAACACACCAAGGGGTTATTTCCGCTCTTTTTTTATGTTGATCACATCCACTCTGGGATAAACTCTCCCATAACACAACACAGATGTGTTGAAATTATTTCTGTGCATAATGTGTTCTTTGCCTCAGTCTTTATTAGCATGAGCATTTATTCTTCGGATACCCAGCCCCCTGAGCTGGAAGACAGGGATGGAGAACAGGATGAAGCCCCCGTGATCCAGGGGAAATGGTCAGCGTCCTGCTAAACCACTTGGACACGCATACAAGTCTATGGGGGCAGGTGAGATCTATCCAAGGGTACTCAGAGTGCTGGTGGAAGTGCTCGCTAAGACATTTTCTGCATCAGATTTACCAGCAGTTCCAGCTAACCAGGGAAGCCCCAGGTGGCTGGAACTCAGGAAATGTGATGCCTATCTACAAAAAGGGTTGGAAGGAGAATCCAGGGAACTCTAGACCTGACCTCAGTCTGACTTCAGTACCAAAGAATATCGTGGAGTAGAGTCTCTTGAGTGTCATCATGTGGCACGTGCAGAACACCCAAGGGAGCACACCCAGCTAGCTTGTTTTTAAGAAAGGCAGATCCTGCTTGGCCAACCTGATCTACAAGAAGGTAACGTGTTTAGTGGCTGAAGGAATGGCTGTGGGTGTTGCCTGCCTGGATTTTGGAAAGCTTTTGACACTGTTTCCCACAACATTTTCCTGGACAAACTGGCTAATTGTGGCTTGGATGTGTTCTAATATCCAATATAAACCTTCCCTTGTGCAACTTGAGGTCATTTCTTCTCATCCTGTCACTTGATACTTGGGAGATGAGACTGATTCCCACCTTACCACAAATTCCTTTCAAAAAGTTGTAAAGAGCAATAAGGTGCCCCCCTGAACCACCTTATCTCCAGGCTAAACACCCCCAGCTCCCTCAGCTGCTCCTCACAGCTCTTGTGCTCCAGACCCTTAACCAACTTCATCTCTCTGCTCTGCACCTGCTCCAGCTCCTCAATGTCTTTCTTGTAATGAGGGACCCAAACCTGAGCACTGTACTCAAGGTGTGGCCTCATCAGTGCCAAGAAGAGGGGGACAATCACTGTCCTGGCCCTGCTGGCCACACTGTTCCTGGTACAGGCCAGGTGCCACTGGCCTTTGTTGTGGCAAGGTGAGGGTCAGTCTCCTACCAGGTATCAAGGGACAGGATGAGAGGAAATGGCCTCAAGTTGCACGAGGGAAGGTTTAGATTGGATAATAGAAAAAAATTACTTCACCAAAAGGGAGACCAAGTACTAGAACATGCTGCCCAGGGAAGTGGTTGTGTCACCAGCCCTTGAGGTATTTAAAAGACATGTAGATGTGGTACTTGAGGACATAGTTTAGTGGTGGATGTGGCAGTGCTGGGTTAATGGTTGGACTCTAGGATCTTCAAGGTCTTTTCCAATGTAAACAATTCCATGGTTCTCTATATCGGGATGTCTTAGTCATTATTTTTAGTATCTTTTTTTAAAAAAATCAACTGTATTCCTATACACAATTATATGGAGCGAGAACATGTTGTGTACTATGCGTTCAGTTTTCCTGACTTTATATAGGCAAGTAAGAAGTGAAAAGTGACTAAGAGGCATGTTCCATGCAATTCTGACTGTGGTCTGTCCTCAGCTGCTCGAAAACTTGTGTGTGGCCATGATACATTAAAAATGTATTATGGACAGCTAGAATAACTGGCTGCTTTTAGCAAGGATCTTGATATTTTCTTCAGAAACCATCCAGAAATCAGTTACTGTCTAGGTTTTACACTTCATGAAAAAGAGTGTGTTTCTTTACTCATCCCTTCTGAGACACTAGCAGCTTTCCAGGCAGGTATTCCATCTAACTGGAGATTCAAACGGCATTTTAGAGCAGATGTTTCTGCAACATCTGATATGACTCATCATGGGTGAGATGCTAGTGGAATATCAGAATTTATCCTCTCTTAAGACCAATAGGAAATAACCAAACTGCAGAGACAGTGCCCAGAGGTATGAAACATGACATGTTTCAGGGATGTCTCCAAACCTTTGTTGCTCAAAGGACGTATGATGCCTCTAGACAAAATTGTTTCCCAACACAGCATGGAATAACATCAGCACTCTCGTAATGCACAGCTGTGTATCCTGTACCCTGTGGAGCTTAGTCTCTGCTCTGGAGAATTGCTTACATGACATTGCCATCTGGAAGCATGCAAATTATTTTGTTCTTAGTTTTATAAAAACATTAGCCTTGCTGCTGAGGGGAGGTCATTCAGGGTGTCTTTAACTGCATGTGCATAAACACATCTTCCCTGCCCAGACAAGCTTACTTGTGTACAGTTGCAAGGACATAAGATTTTGTGATGCTATAGGCATGTAAAGAATGTAGTGGTTCGCTTACTTTGTTTTACTAGTGGAGACTGGCATTGCAGCAAGCCTCTTCTAGTTGCCTTCCACTTGTAAATTATATCTGATCTGTGGCAAGCCCAGCTTGCTGGATGTGGGATGAAAATATCTCAAACTGTATGTTTTGGTCATCCTGTACTCGTCTCCTGCTGACCTTGCAAGCGCAAGACATCCTCCTTGTGAGCATAGTGCTTGATTAATCGCAATTCCCCTTCAGTCAGGCTTCCAGCAGAGTAGGTACCCTGCTTGTGCTTCTTCAGGGCTCAGGGCTGTATTTGCTCTCTGGTTTTGAGGAGTCATGAGCAGATAACACCTTTTTTGTCATCTTTATTTTGGCTGCATGTGAATTAGTAAAACGGACTGCAAAAAGTATGAATAAAGTGTAATTCAAAACAAATGGTATCATCCATTTGTTTTGTCAGTTGGCTTATTTTTTAGGGAAGGGTGACTTATTTAATCTTCTTTTAAGGAATGTCTTTAATGAAATAATGTGCTAGGACATGTTTGTATGTGCGATGCACGCTTCAGGAATTTGGCAGGTTGTGTGTGCATGCTGAGATGTTCGCCAGCCTCAGAAAAGAAATTGTGTTTTCTTAGAGCAAGTGCTCTTAGAAAAGGAGGAGATGAGGAAGAATATTTCTCAGGTCGCTGTCATGCTTCAGTCATTTTAACCTCTGTACTTCATGCACTGTGCATGAAATCTATTTCCCTGCTGGTTCCCCTGGTTCATAGCACTTAACTAGTGAGGGCTGCTTGAACATCAAGTGATTTCACCCTGGACTCAAACTAAGGTTTAAATTCTTGAAACTCTGACACCAACATGTGACAGGTTATGAGGCTGAGATCAGCTATGCTTTTTTACTTAAAAGACATTAAGTAAGAGAGATGATGGATTTGGGGCACGCATGTGACCTTTTAGAGGCTGGAACACTGAAATTTTCTTGGTACTTTAGTTTTTAGAATACCGAACAAAAGAAATATGTACAAAAAGTTCATTGATGTTGCTTTTTCATCTCTCATAATTTTCTGGAATATTTGAACAGACCAAGAAATGATGGTGTTAATATATGGTATTAATTTTTCTCCTTGTTCTACAGGAAATAAATAAACCATCCAAGTGATTTTCTTCACCCATGTGGGTTCTCTTTAGTAGCACAGCATTTCTGCTCAATAAAACCCAGTTCTCACTTCTTTTTGTAGAAACCTACTAAATTCTGTTTTGGCCAGAAACTATGAAAAAGGAAATCACATAAGCAGAGGTTTAAGTTGGAAAGATTTCTTCGGCAGCCTCATGACAAAGCATTTCCTTCACTCCTCCTCTTTCCTCTCCTCCCTGACATATTAACATGTATTTCCTTCACTCCTCTCTTCCCTCTCCTCCCTGACATATTAACATGTTGACTTTTGTAAAACATGACTGCCAAGAGTATTTTATGATGCTAAGGAGAAATTATTGGAGATTATTAAGGGCTCTCAACTTCTGCCCTTTTTATCAGTAATCACCTAAACTACTGTCACTCATCAGAAAAATTATTTGATCAGTTTATTAAGTGTGGATGGTGAGTATTAAAACTCCACATGAATCTTTCTATTTTCTGTAAAGTGGTGTGTTGTACATGAAACACAGATGTCGGGGTGGATAAACAAAAATAAACTTTCAAGAAAAAGCGATGGAAAGAGGCTTAAGGGAGTCCTTGGCTGTTTACAGTGGAGATTGGTGAGAAGGGAAGGACTTTCATCTCTCTTTGCCATAGGTAAGAGTGATACTGAAATTCTGTGTGAAGTTGCAGTACTCATGTTCTTCAAAAGAAGGTTAAAAATCTGACAGTGCAAAAAAGAAACAAAATCACTGGGTGAATGAATTGGAGTCTATTAATTATAGAGAGACAAAAGAGGTCAGCCTGATTAGTTGACCACCAGGCAAGATGTTTCCATCAGTTAACTCTTTTTTTGTATAATTGAGAAAATTATATATTTCCATCTGACCCTAATGAGCAGTGACTTCATATAGCCTTCACTCATTTCAGCCTACACTGTGATTCAGTAAAGTTAAAATATCAGTGGGTTGAGATTTGGAAGGAATGATTTCTGACTTCCTGATTTGTTTGTCCATGGAAACTGAAGCAAAGTTTCTGGGTCTCAATCAGGGGACAATGACAGACACTGTTTATTAGTCTGAGGACAATACAGGGTCAGCAGATGCCATGCCAGCATATATGAAAAATCTGAAGAACAAGAATGCACACTTATTTAGCATTTTAACACGATAAAGTATTTCCTTTTACATGACTCTCTTCTCCAGTGACTACTAACACTGCATAATAAATCACCTAACTCATATCTAGGGAGTCTCACTGTTCTGTAACTGCTGCAATACGGTGTTTTGTATGCTCTGATTGCTTTCCTCTATGCTCCTTTCACTTGGAAGACATTGAACCTCTTACACAAACAAACTTCCATCTTGGACTGTGTTTCATAGCCTGCATGGTAGATAATACCTTTAAAAGAGTGGGGTCAGAAGAGGCAAACTGAGTGAAAAAGTCAATACTGAGAAGCATCTAAATACTTTGTCTCACCAAGAGTAAAGCTGTTACAATCTGAACAAAGCTGGGGCTTCTTATGATGATTTCTTTCCTTTCTTTCTTTGAATTCTAGACCAGCATGCAAGGTGAAAGCTTAACTACAGTGCTTTACTTCAGAGATGCTCATAGGCAGTGGAGCGTGCCAGACTTTATTGGAATTTGAAACTGCAGTCAATGGCATTTTCTGCTGTTCTGATGTTCATCCTATTCAAACAGTAAATTTACTATCTAATCACAAGTTGCATTGTCAGTCTAAACAAAGTAATGCAGGGCTTTGAGGCATAAGGTAATCCAACAAGAATGACAGCCAGTAGAATTACCCTTGTGTTTGCTTTTTCATTATGGAGGGAGCCTTTGAACTTTTGAAATTAGTGGCCTTATATTCTTTGGGGCTTCCCAGGTGCATGAGTCCAAATCATACATGTTAATCAGACAGCTGGTCAATTACTACTTTCTAAGGCTAAATAGTGCAATTGGACATTGATGGAAAGCAAAATGAAATATTGTGAGCAACCTGTAATTGCTTCATCAGAGGCAATAGGGCTTTCACTTTGGGCACTTGCATGCGAAGACTCAGTAATTTACCCAGGAAAAGAGTTCATGGTCCATGACCCAGCGAGTGTTCCCTACTCACTGATGCCCATTGCAACATCTTGTATCCTCCTGGCTCAAATTAAAGCCAACACAGAAACTTAACAGCCCTGAAGAATCAGGTTGATGGTGTTGCTGTGAAGCCATTACTGACCTTTTAATTTTGTGCATTATGCACCCTCAGGGACACCCTCAGGTTAATGGCATTTTAGAATAACATCAGTATTTTGACATGACTGCCTTGCAAGGACTGTAATACAGACTTAAGTCAGATTTTACAAACCATTCATGTACAGCCAGATGCAGAAGGGGTATGCTTAGTCTTGGAGGCCACATACCATTCTGCATATTATTCCTTTTGCATGGTTGGCCTCATATTTAATGCTACTGAAGTAACTTATAAAGTGCACTTCTAATGATTCATGCAAATATTTAGAGGCAACAGTAAACACAATAGGTAAGACCTAATTTTGCAGAAAAATGCAACCTTGAACTTATCCATTCCTCCCTCATTCATGTGATCTGATATTGGTTCCTGAGGGTAAGATGTGCTTATCTAGATGTTGAATAAGGTGAACAAACATACCAGACACCTGAAATTATAGTAATCTAGAAGTTTATTCGGTTAACTGGAATTAGGAATTTGACATTGTTTTCCTATTTCTGACACAGTCTTGCCTGGTAACTTCACTTAAATCACTTAATCCTGTATGGTATTTTTGTTTTAGAAATGTGAGTTTCAGCACAAAGAAATGGACTAGAAATGAATTTTTTCACATGTCTTGTGCATTTGTCATGGTGGGGGTTTTTTATGTATACCCCAAAAATGCACATTTTAGAGGATCAGTGATCTTCCTTCTTAAGGGCACAGGTTTCCCTAGCAGAATGCCATGCAGAAGTAGCTATCTGAACCACCACAAAAACTATCAAGTCAGAGCATCCAACACTGCACAAGATACTGGTCCAAAAACAATTAGACTTACAGGACCAAGCTTCTCAGTGGTTCCATTTCAAGCCCAATACATTTAGGGAGATTATACTTCCACTCTTCATGCTACACCTGCCCTGAGGTGTCTGAAGAATTCGTGTCCACCTGGCAGTTGTCACCCAGTAACAGACTCCTGGTGAGTGGTGCCACCATCGTTTGCCTGCCTCCAGTCCGTGAGAAGTGGGCCTTGCTCCTGCTCCTGTTAAACCCATGGGGTAGCTACAGTGTCACCTTCAAGTTTCCTTCCAGCCATTTTTTTAAAGTTTAATCTGAGCTCTTTGAAACAACATAGAAAAAAACTATGAATTATTGGAGAATATAATTATATATATTTAAGATTTTAATGCAGTACAGACCTAGGGTTATTTGGGCCCTTACTGGCCTGAATTTTAGAAAATTGCATAGCAAACTAAAGAGATTTTTTAAAGAGTCCATTAACTTCTAATGCAATGACAGGTTCCTTTCTCTCATGTGAAATAAATCAAGGCTTTAACAAAGGCTGACACATCCTACAAGACTAATGTTTGCATGACAAGGATCAGGAACAATGACAAAAATAAACATCACTGGAAAACTGATTTATGAGGCTTGTTTTTTAATCTACCCAAATTGTATTAGTCTAGACCTTTTACTCAAAAGCTATTACCTCAGCGTGTTACCCTAAAGGAAACTGGAGAGAAGGGCAAATATTTTAGTACAAGGCTATAGCCATTTATATTGATGTGCTTAAGTACAGCAACAGGGTTTTGATTTATTTGATAGAAAAATAAACTCATTATCTAGAAAGAGGGGTCTAGTGGTTAAAACCAAAGATATGATTTTATACTCTTCGTAATTGGTTAGGTGGCACTTCAGAGAAATAACCCATCCAATAGTGAAATGACATGAAAGAGCTAAACTTAAACAAAAAAAGCCAAGCAATCTACATATGTGTCATTCAGAGGAATAACATCTAACAGTATAAATCACTTCATAATTTTATTTTTTTCTCTGAATTCCTCTTAATTTTAAAAACTAAATGCAATTTGAAATTGTTGTCCTTTGTGCCATTAATGCTCAAATCCCCGAAATTTCAAGAAGAATAGGACTAGTATTTGTCTAGTTTACTTTTATAATGCTTTGAACAACTTTTATTCAAGATTCTTGGACAGTTTGTGCTGACAAAACCAACTTTGTTGTCCATCCCTTGGGAGCAAAGTCCATCTAGATAATTTTTTTCATGTGAATTTTATTGATGACTAAAGCTATGAAATGTAAGCTATTATGATATTTGGCATCTTTTATTTCCACTGAAAAGGTAAAAAATAATGATTTTTATATATTTTTTACAAGATAGTGCCAAGTTTGTTGTATGAGATATTACTGCAATTATAAGAACTGTGTTTGGGGAAAAAAAAGGCACCTTCTTTCTGCCTGCTGTTCTCCATGACCTATGTCTCTGGTAACAACTACAGCTTCTCCTTATACTAAAGAGAAGGATATTTCACAAGAGTCATGGATTTGTCTCAAATTTGTGATTTTGTGACTTAGTTATTCATGTGACAAAACAGTAGCTTTATTGAAGCATAAATTGAGGTGCAGAGTTTTAAATGATTACACAGAGGTGTTCTAGTGCTAATAATCTACCAGTACAGATGTGAAATGCAGAATTTGTTTTCTTAACAGATAATGCTGAGTGACAGCTGAAGTAACTTATAAGAAATACACAAATATTTAGCTCCTTCATTAGAATACTATGACAGGATCCAGACATTAACGCTCCTTTTTTGTTCTTTAGTCATCTGATAATAACATCAATTACATGGGTAAAAAACTGCCTTGTGTGGGAAGTCTCCTCAGAAGTTCCTGTCGGCTTTGTTGTCATTGATTCAGTGTTATGGGATATCTGATATAGGAGAAGCAAAGAAAACATGCAGTTTTTTGTAGCCTAAAACAAGTGATGTTAAAGGCTGGCTTCTACCTGTTAGGCACAGTTTAGGTTTCCTGTCACTGTGTCAGATTCATACAGATTGATACAGCATGATTCTCTTCCCATACTCCAGTGGCTTAAGGGTCAGGATAAGGCCTTTAACTGGTCACAGAATATTAAAGGTCTCACTGTAATATTCTTTCCTATGCCATTTAAGCAACCAAACCTCTAATGCGTGACAAACTGACCACCTGCCAGCTTCTCTTTGCTTTGTAGTGGAGTACATAATGTGTAATACTGTCAGGTTTTAATGCCTCTCTCCAAAAGTTTCTGCCCTTTTCACTGCAGCAAAAAGGGACATGCTTTGAAGGCTCATCCTTCTCTAAGCGTATGCTGTTGGAATGGAAGTTCAGCAATGCCAGCCTCTAAATAGGGTGATGACTCATGTTAATTATTTATAGATTAATTGTGTGGAAAAGAAGATGATATCACTAGTAAAAAGCTGTATTTCACAACCTCCCATCCTACTCAGACTAAGTGGCAGTGGCATTTGCAGTGGCATTGGACTAAATGGTATAAAAGGTCTCCCTTCATAATTAGTACTTTTTACTTCTAGTCAAGAATACAGAAAACTAAAGGAATGAAAAAAAAAACAGCTCAAGGAATGTAAGAATATGATGACAGTTGGTAAAATTTCAAGATTTAGTGATGTGTTTTCACCTGTCCAGGTACTGTCTGCTTCTCCTTCTCTTTACTGGTGTAAATCAGCCTGAGATACTTAAGTAATAGAAGACCAGACCAACTGTTTTCTATGGTATCGCTGTAGTAATTTCAACACTATCAAACTCTTCAGGCATTCAAGTAAATACAATGCAGATTTCCACTGCAATTCTGTCATAACCTATCAAAAATCATAAATGTGCACCTTTATATAATTAAGAAGTGTTATAAAGGAATTTTCTTATCTTCAAGTGCCACCAAGACTCTTGCAAGACAGTAGCTCTAGAAGACCATTAAGACTAGTATTTAACTCGTGTGGGATAATTTGAAGAAAATAATTATTTAAGCTGCATAGCTGTGAAATCATTTGATTGTTTGCTGCTAACACATGAACAATTATTGCTACCCTGTAGCATTAGTGAAAGCAAACATTTCACAACAAGAAAAGAAAAATAGCCCTGAAAGAACCTCACACAGCTTTGTATTTCTCAGTTTCAAGAACAAAAAGTGCTATATTAACTTCCTCGAAGCCAGAGTGTGTAGCCTATATTATATGCCTTTGTTAAGGGAATGAGGAGAAATAACTCATCTTCTTATTTCTGTGTGACAGCTTCCAATATTTATGGTATATCTGCAGATAAATTCCCATAGATAATTAATAATAGGCCTAAACATTTGAAATATTTTTAACAAAAAAAAAATTTCATATTTCTTTTAATTTTGTTCATATTTTAAAAGCCTTTAGTATTTTAGAGAGTTCTGCATCACCCTGAAGCCTAGCTTTATTTTTTTTTAATTGACATTATCACATGCTTCAAAGATCAAGTATTTTCAAGGCCAACAAACCATTGCAGGACCTGGATAAGGGTCTGACAAAAAGTCGCACAAGAATGCAGGAAGGGCCAGACAAAACCAGACATTCCTCTCTGACATCAAGCAAAGCAGGCACTAGGGAAAGTCATGTTGCATTATGTCTGTACAGTATCACCCTTCAAGGACAAGGAGGCCATGCCTGTCACTGTTAATTTCTCAGTTTCTTCTCAAAATGCTGAGTCCACACTGAGGATGTGCAGAAAATGAGGCAGAAGCTCAGTATCTTCCATCATAAATTCAGAGAGCTATGAAAATAACCTTAATTGAAAAGAAACCATTTCGTTGAGGAAGAAGAGAAAGAGGTGGCACACTTGCATGTGTGAGAAAGTGAGAAAAAAAGTAGACTTTGGGGGAATCTCAAATTTCTCATTCAAGTTTGAGAAATTTCCAGTGCTCTGTGGCATTGCTGTGCATGTTTGTCAGACAAGAAATGTCAGAAACTTACAGAACTGGCAGAGATTTCATTATTTGCCTTTTTAATGTATGGGTGTTTATGTGAGCACTTCTTTTGTCGGGAAGGAACTGTGGAAACTGAATGTTTTCTTTAACCTGTCAGTACTTGTTTTGAGAAAGGTGTTCTTAGCAACCATTTTTTTCTCCCCAGGACTGACATAAAGCAGGTTTCTAGGGCCCAGATCCTGCTGGTTTTTTTCTGTCTCTGTTTCTTTGGAGATATGCTAATTTCTCTAGGGCAGGATATATCCATGGGAAACCCTAGATTGAGATTTTTCAACTTATTTAGGACTTAATTTTCTTTATATTATAGATTTAAAAAAAATATTATTGATCTGGGTTTTTTTTTCAGCCTTCTTTGTCCAGAGTATTCAGATTTTAAGCTCACTTTCTATCCCACCTCAGCCTCCTGAGAATAACTGTTTCTGAATTAATTCAGCTGAAAACCACCCCAAACCAAGTCATTTTTGCTGCTGTGGACTGGCTTCCAGAAAGCTATGAGGGATTAACTTCAGGTTACTTGCCAAGATATTCTTACTTGGGAGTCGATGTAATCTCCCAGTGATTGTATCCCCTGTGTACCATCCCACGGTAGTTGGCTTATGAGTAGTTTATTTCTACTGTTGCTTCGCACAGCGCGTGAAGCATCTCGCTCACTGGCAGGCTTTATCCTGGGACCTTGTGGGCTGCTCTTCTGCAGAGTGCATCGTGGAGCTGCTGCCTGCGAGCGCGTGGCCGTGCTGCCTGCGGCACACCGGGGTGCCTGGGGCACACGGGGGTGCCTGGGGCAGTGGAACGCCTTGGTAGTGGCTTTGCCCTGGGAGAGGGGGGTGTGCTGGTTTGAAAGCAAACCCAGTGAGAGACTCCAAGTCAGAAGTACAATTTAATAGGAAAAAACTAAAATAAATGCAATAGTACAAAAAGAAACCACTGACAGAGTCAGGATACAAGCTGACACCCTGTCAGCCAGGGTGTTGGTAGCAGTCCAATAAAATGGTGGCTGCAGTCCTCCAGAGTTCTGCTGAAGATGGTTCTGTTGAAGCAGTGATCCTGTAGAAAAGGTCTGGTCTTCACCTGACGGTCCAGTGCTGGATCTTGTCCTCAGGGAATCCAGTAGGTAAGGGCTGCCTCTGGTGGGCGAAATCTTAGCTTATATCCAGGATGGGATGCTTGGTTCCTCCCTCTGGGCAGAGCATCTCACAATGGGAGGATGTACTTTTATCAGCCATGTGGTGAGACTGGATGGGCCATTAACAGGAGCTATCCCCCTAGAGGGAGGATGGGTCATGGGAGAGTTAAAGAACCCTGCCCCACCTGGTTTGGACAGCTGGCCCATTAACAGAAGATAGTCCAGAGAGAGGAGGCAAGGGACACAGCCCCACCTGGTTTCAACAGCTCCTGAAGATGGTGATAGAATACACTGCAACCCAGGACAGGGGATGTGAAGCGGGTAAGAGTTGGGAGGTGGATGTGAGTGCCTGGGATGCTGAGTGCTGCAATGAGAGCTTTGGATGTAGGGGTGGGGAGAATGCAATTAGAGCCTTTGAATTGCTTTACACTGCTTGCCTAGTAACCCGCTCAATTCAAGTGGGTTCCTACCTCCCATCAGACTCTTACGAGTGAATAGAAACCATTTCACTTTCGTGAGGGAGAGAGGTTTATATTGTCCTCTATACATTTGAAAATCTTGTGCTGCTAATTTATGTTTATAGTGTAAATTTACACACATGTATTTATGAACGTATATAATTGTATGGATAGAACTTCAATGTTTGCCCATAATAAATTAAATCCTTTTCTAAGAATACTGTGAAATATGGCGTCACACTAAAGGACATCCTGCTTCTGAACATGAAGCTATTGACAATATTCTAAATGAAATTCTCTAATCTCCCAAAGCCTTCTAAATTACATTTTCTAAACTCCCTTTCAGTTGGCACCTTTTTTTCCCAAGTTAAAAGGCAAGTACCTTAACATTAGGATGAAAGGCTCATGCAGTATGGAATAATTGAGCATGATATAAAAATAAATCTTTTTTGACATAAAATGAATAAATATCCCAAGTCTGATTTGAGCTTTAGCATTACTGACACACCTGCCATTAAGCCCATGTCGAATAAAGCGCTGTGTGTGGCTGTAACTTTAACTTACAGAATCACTGTGGAACGGGTATCTAACGTATATTTAGGCAGTTTGTGTACTAACAGCAGCATATAGAGGAGCAGGACATAAGAATCATATACTGTGGCAAAGAACTAAAGAAGATAACAGGCATAACTTTCACGTGATTTAAAGTACTGAGCATTTTGGAAATGAGTTTCCTGTGAAATGTTCAGAGGGTGGACTTGACATACTTAAAGATGGAGAGACAAAGGAATTCCCATTCTGCCCTCAGCCTCGGCACTTTCATCTCACACTTCAGTCTTTCATTAATAAATGATAATTAAAAATTAATTATAATTACTAAAAACTAATTTCATTTAACCAGATAAAATCCTGAACTAACATGATTTAAGATATTTTTACTTGGAAAGGTGAAATCAATGATTGTATCACATGCTGAGAGACTAGTGGGTAGTCTGCATTCTTCTGTGCCACAGTCTACTTGGAAATACCTTTCCTATCTGGAAACCATTATTACCACCATTAGAGAAATCAGATAATACCTTGTGTTGTGTATCTCACTTATTCCTCACTAGTGGGAAAATGCAGAGTGATACAAAAGTATTAGTATTCGTTTCTGTAGTAATTTTTAAAGTTTAAACATGAAGACCTGGGAGGAGGAGGAAGTGCTTCAAATCCTTAGCTAGAATCAAGTCTTTCTTAACTTACTTATGGCTGATCAAGAGGGCCAAGATTTAATTTGTCGTGATGATGTATTTACACTACTTTAGATAAAATCTTGCTGCATTCAGGGAAATGCTTGATTGTTTGCTGGCTGGATCTGTCTCATGAGAGTTGGTTGAGAGAGGTATTAGTGGATTAGCTAAGAATTTATTGGCCTTCAACTCAATACTAGCATTACAGTGAGTTTAGTAGATTTGTGAAGTCCTGAATCAATACTTAGGAGTCAAACAGGGTGGAATAAATTTTAGAATTTTTCAGAAAACTCAGTGAAGGAAATAGTGCACTTAATTATGCGTGCTTCTACAGCCATGGGCCATTCGTATTATCAACACTACGTTCATCCATAGCTCAGAGTAGACAGAAAGATCTCTCCATAGGCAGCTGGGGAGAGGATATGAGAGAGGCCCATGAAGTCTCCGATGGCTTCCTGCTTTCAGAGAGTACCAGCAGCAAGAGGACTGTCATAGGCAAAATGACTGTGACTAGGATGTGACTAGAAAAGGATTATCATCTTTCAGAAGTAGCACAGAATTAACCTAATTAATGTTTCGTGGTAATAGTATTGCATTGTCACTCATTGTTTTTTGTCATTGTCTGTTCTTATTGTAGGACTAAGATCACAAGTGTCACTTATCATCCACTTTCAGGTACTTGGACACAAAGGAATGCCATTCAAAATTTGCCGTGTGTTTGGGTCTTGAAAGATATCACAAAATTTGAAATTTTGTTGCGTTCTATAATATCATTGCTTGTTCTTTTCTTCCTGTATAAAATTCTAGTATAACTTACTTGTGAAGAATTTATAGAGTAGGCATTCAGTAAAATGATGTATTTGTTTTAAAAGAAAATGTCCTGTTTCTAACTTAATTCTTTGATATAGAAATTTGATTTCAGAGAACGAAAAACAGTTGTAGTAGGGGCAGCTAATAATACAGTCTTTATATATCCATGGAAAAAACTACTTTTTTTTAACCCATTCTTACATTAGATTTTATATTTTGCTCCCACTACTTTTTCATGTCAGGAGATTTTTATCCTTTCTTGTGGTCGATTTTGAGGGTTTGAAAACATCAGAGAACTCAAAGCATTAAAAGATCCAAAATGCCGTCTGAAATGGGCTTCAGAAGTACTGCATTGTGTTTGCATGTCTTCATGCTTCACTCTTTTTTGCATCACTCTGAACTTCTGCTTGTATCCAAGCATATTTCCCACTTTGAGTGTCCTAGCCTATGCTGTAATCTATTTCACTCTTTGACAGATGCCACAGACTTTCATTTCATGTGATATGAATAACTTTCCCTCGGATCCACAAAAAATATGTTGAACTTCTTTTGTGTGCTGACATCACTGAATTTAACTCAAGGCTCAAGAGGGCAAAAGGTTTCCTAATTATTTACTGTGCCTCTTGCTGAAACATCGACTAGAAAATGTCTGCTTATCAATCTGCTAAATGCTAGGAAATTGTGTTTATATGTGCAGTTAGTATGTAACCTTTTCACTGCTTCCCTGTGCCTTACATTCCTGATGTCTTTTTCAGATGTCATTCTGAAAATGTCATAGATCAAACCTTTCAGTAAAGATGTAATAAAGAACAAACCTGACTTGTTATGACCTTAAGACCCGATTTAGTTGAGCTGCATTATTTGTGTTTACAGAATATGGCTTGCATAATCTGCATTAGGCAATATTTTTTGTTTTGGTTGTGTTTTATTTTGCTTCTCTGTGTTTTAACTTGGCATGAAAATGCTTCTACCCAGTAGAAAGAACACTTCTTGCATAGTAATCAATGTTCTTCTTAAATAAGGAGTGAGTGGCAAGTATGGACCCACCTTATACTTTCAGGGAATTACCTTCCTCTACTCCCTCCAGCCACATTTGCACTAAGAAAGCTTCACAGGAAGGAAAGAAGTTTGTAATTGGTTTGTGTACTCACGTTTTGCCAATTACCGTGGCAGGCCACTGAAAATGCTTCCTCTCAGAATCCTGTTTTCAAATCAGCCAAATTGAATTTCAAACAAGCTCCTTTACCAAGTGCATCAATAGCAGATTAAGGAGAGCAGATTTCAGTGAATGGGATTATTCCTGTCAGCGGTATGAGCAGCACCACTGTCGCTTGTTTTGGTTTGATACTCAAATACTGGAGTCTTGACTGTAGATTCTAAGGGGAAATCTTGGATACAGAGGGAAAGCTATGTTTGGATTGTGGCACTGCAGCTAATGTAGTTTAATTTGTTTCATTGATTTTTCCTCTTTTTTACCATTGTAGCACAATAATTGTGAAGTACATTCTAGATATTGTCCTCAGTTGTCATAACTGTCACTTCCCCTGAGAAAAGTGCCACTGTAAACATAAACATCCACATCGCAAAATGAAAAAAAGAAAAATTGTGTTATACTGTGCAGTATCTGTAAAACGCAATAATTGTTTTCACATTATTCATTTATTTAGAAAGTGCAGCTGGCCTGCTTCTACTTATAAATCCTCTAACATGCCTTTAGAATGTCAGACTCAGATTCCTTTGTAAGATCCCTTATTGCAAAATTAATTCTTTATGCTTACCTCTGCAGACACTTGTAAAGATGATGACAAAAATGCCTCTTAACAAGCACAAATTACAAGGGAAGACTTTTGAGTCCTTTTCCAGAACCAATCTATCACAAGGTTTTGCTTTGGAAACCTTTAAAGTACACCATGGTGGTTGTCTTCCAGCTGGAACCCAGGCTGAACACCTTAATCTGCTTCCTGGTCATGGTTTCAGGAAATGACTTGGTTTAGCTGATGGAAGTTTCTGACAGTTAAAATGCCCACTGTGAAATCGTGGTACTCACTAATCAAGACAAATTCTCTCCTTAGAAACCAGAAATATCTTTGCAAGATGTAATACAGATGCAGAAGCAAAAGCAACCCATGGCTGCTCTCCTGCTCCTCTACCACACAAAGCAGAAGGGTGTCGTGGCACAATCCTGGGAGCAAGTGGTGTGATCCCTGCCCCAGGAGAAAAGGAATTGGAGTCCCTAATGCTTCTCTCTGGCTGAAGCTGTGCCCTTATGGTTTTCCCTGCCATCTGACCTTCATGCAGTTTGAGAGGGGTGTCCCCTGTGATCGCTGGGCATCCATGGATCACATGTTACAGAGGCTTGCTTTGAAACCTCCCTTGGCTCGTGGTCCAGAGTCGCCAAATTTACCAGATTCAACCTGTCATACATAATTCAAAATTCTGATTAAGCCATAGAGAAAATCTCTTAGTTTAATTGTTAGCATTGCGGTCTGCTTTTTAAAAACCCTTTCTCTGGGAGGGGGTATGAGTTTTCTGTTTGAGACAGCTGAGGAAATGTAAAGCATTTTTTTTCCCCCCAAGCAAGTTCTACTCTACTAGTATTTGGGTGGAAATAATTAATTTGGATTTAATCACAGTAAATTTTGCCTATACAGCTATAAGCAGTGTGGCAGTCAATTACAAAATCACTCAAGTAGTTGTTAGTGAAGGAACATAGTATGGGGGAAGAGTATTAACCTAGCAAAACAAAATTAAATTTGCCAGCAGGAAGAAAAATAACCCAAAAACCCTCCAGAAAAAAACCCTCTTTTACTTTTTCAAGAATTTGTTCTTTTCACTCTTCCCCAAGTACTGTCAAAATTTTTCTAGACAACTTTTTTTCCCCAGAAATGTAATTGAAAAGGGCATCTCATTTGCAGATGAATTATGTCTCTGAATACATTAGTGAAAATATACAGCAGCCAAATCACCAAAGGAGCATGTATAATGAAGAGATTGTCATCAGGTTCTAGAGTGATATCTGTTTGTAAATTCATGTATTGCGAGCTTGAAACAACGAACAAATCTCCATGTCAGTCAAACTCATGGTACCTGTTTGATTTCAGATGCATTCTTGAAGTCCACTGAGACCGTTAAAGAACTTCTCACGTTGGTAGTCATTTCCCAGCCAGGTCTAAAAGAGTTCACCAGGGTGATGAGGAGTTGAACGTGACTTTTCATTGCACAAAATTTATAAAACAAAGGACTTTGCTATTTTTCAACAAGTACCAATACCAGCCTTCATCTTATTCTTATCAGATCAGTGAAACTTGTAAGCAATAAAAGAGTTTAATTTTTCTACTATTCTAAAATGCATCCACTTTTACAAGGATACTGAAAATAGGAAGGAATGTGTTTTACGATGACAGATTGAGCTGTGTGTAACTATCAAATTTAATGCAATTTTTGCCTATACAAATCTAGCAGTTTTTCTGCTTTATTTTTAATTTAGAAATTCTACAACTTTGCCATTTACACAGAGTAAAAACAACTCCTAAATGTTTTCATAGCCAAACATATTTCTTCTTTTTAGCAGAAAACGGTAAAAAGTACCCAACAAAAACAGAATTTGCTTTCTTCTGGCTTTCCCATCAAAGGGATTTTTTTGTTGACAGTGCACGTTAAATATACCACTTAATTTTCCATGACCTTAAGATACAATTTAATTTCACTGCTAATTAAAAAAGAACATTTAATTAGAATAGCAATGGTATCCAACTTACTGCCTTTCTTACCTGATACAAACCCTATTAAAAACACATCAGATGTCCTGTACTGCAGTGCCACAGATTGCCCAATTTGAAGGCTGTGGTATGACACACACACATAGATTTTTTTTCATACCTCTATACACCCCTTTTGAAATCCGCTTTCACAGGGCTGTAATGAGAGAGATGGGTGTTGGGTTCTGCTGCTGTGTGTAGTCTTTCATTTAGCTATTTGTGATTTGGACTATATTGACTTTTATAAGAACAATCTCAGACGTTCTTAGTTTTTGTAAAACTCTCTGGTGAGTAGAGGATGTATTTTGTAGAAGGAAGTAAAAAAACCCAGTTTAATCACCTGTTAGAGCATTAATTCAATTGAGCTCTTGGGGAAGAGTTTTATCAGATGAATAATTGCTCTTTGGCTGGAATCTACCTAGAAATGTTGGCCTAGAATTACATTTGTTCTTTTCCCTGTTTGGTGCAAATGTGCAATTTGGTCACACTACAAATTAAAAGCCTCAACCAGAGGTTCCAAGAAGAAATGGAACTCTGGATGAAGCAACACTTGGCATTAGAAAAGGGATTCCAAGAGAGCAGAATGGACATATGAAACGGCATATTCTCCATATCCCTTTGTAAGAGGTTGGTTCTGCTGTGCAGCTCTTTCAGGTAACAGCCTTGGGCCTCGGGGTGCTGCTGACAATTTGGATATTCAGCGCCATCAGCAAGAGGCAATTTCACAAGCAGTATGCAACACATTGTTTTTACTTCCTCAAAGGAAACTTTCCAACAGATTCTTAGACATGAGGACAGACTTTATGGCAGCTCTAATTTTTTTAGGATATTCATTGTACTTATTAATGGTATTAACTCATTTGGGAATTTGGATGCTTTATCTGTGTGCTTAAATGAAGTTTTTCAGTGATGAATTATAATTTAAAACCTGATCTTTCTTTCTCAGCTACAATTACAATCCTTGGATAAATAGAAAGTCAGAAATGCCATAAATAAAATGAATATACTGACTATTGCAAGTTAGGCTTTGAGACCTAAAGATTCTCTGAAAAAAAGGGGCAGCCACTTTTAATGTAAGCTGTATACGGTTGGAGGAAGGCAACCCAATAGACTGGTGAAGAATATTGCCATGAGACTGGAAAATACCTCTATAGCCACCAGGGAATATCTTTATTGACATGAGACTCATAACAATAACTAGATCATTGATTTTTTTTTCCTTTTTATACCTTTGGAGAGAAAACGAAATAATAAAATGTAAATTGCAATCTAATTAGAGCAGAAAACACAACATAGTTGACTGTTATTTCAGTTCCCATAGAGAGTAAGTGGAGAAAGTCAAGATCCCTGTCAGGGAGAAGTACTGTATTGATCCCACAAGATATTAGAAGCTTAATGAACACCAAGAGAACGCCCCTTATATCTTCTAATGAATTCATTTAAGTTGTGAAATAATGCGCATGACTTGGGTCACAGTGAGAAAAGAATTCTAGCAACTTCAAAAATAATGCCACCACCAGGAAAATAAAGAAAGGTGAGGAAGGCTAAACAGGACAAAACCACAACAGACTGGTAAAATCATCCTCCAGAGCCACAAAGAAAACAGTAACCTGGTTGGTTACTATGTTCAGTGTAAATTTCATCTCACAGAAGGCTGTGCCAAAAGGAGCATTATCTCAGATTAGTGGGCCCCTGAAGTCTGAAGTACAGGACAAAAGAGAAACAATATTTGTGGCTCAAAGTCCTGCCGGTAGAACTGAGGGTCGCACCGTTGTTCCCTCAGACTTTACCTTATCAACCATCACATTTGTCAGAGTAGAGCTACTATTAAATACAAATAGGGAAGGATGGGTGGCTTGCCATCTGGGCTTTGTCTCACCATTCTCATGGGATTACAAGCTGTAGAATTATGTATTTGATGAGAATGTATGTCCACCTGTCACTGGTGGATATGTCTTTATTTCATGAAGATAAGATCTAGATAAATAGGAAAATAAGTGACAGATTTCAAACACTTTCAAGGAGTCTGACTGTTGCTTTTTCTTTACATATAAGGATCTCCTGGTAAAACTTCGGGGGTATATTGCAGGAATATTCTGCAAATTTGCAAATATTGTAAAATGTGTGGACATTTAAAGAGATTGTTACTATAACAGTACAGAAAGGTGAGAAAACGAACACATTGATTCAAAACTGCCTTTAATTAGGTGTTACTCAGATTTCTTTTCCCTTCTAGTGATGAATAAGTTTCATATATTCACCTTTTCATTTAAAAATCTCCATCTTTCTCTTTTTGATATTCCTTCCTGACATGTATAATTTTTCCGACATACCACAAAGCAGTGAAGAAACATTTTTGTGGTAGTACTGCCGCAGTTAATTGCTTGAGAATTAAATATTTCACAAATGTAATAGCTATTTTGTTCACATTTCTGTTCTTCATAAAACAATTGAAACATCTTTCAATAAAACCAAAGAAAACAGGGGATAATATAGTCATTTTGGTTCAGATGCAAAGCTAATTGAAATCAAGAACCTCTCTGTTTTTTCCCATTGATGGCCATGTTCAGTAGAAGCAGCTTGAGCCATGACTGAATTTGAGTATTTAATTAAAATAACTGCATTAATTGCACTGCTTTATTGAAATAGCTGTACGAAATATTTTTATCTACCCATTAAACTTGAACAATTCCTTAGAAAAATCTATGTTCTTTCTCCTATGAATATTTTGATTCAAATCTCTGTCTACCTGTTTTATAATGTGTTATGTCTGTTTTGGGTTATATTGTGAGCAGATGGACATATTTATTTTAAAAACATAATCAATTGTCAGAATCATATTTTATCAAAATGCGCTCTTTCCTCTGAGCGTACATGTTAAAATATGTTATGAATATCATTTCTTTGTCAAGGAGTCAATTGTCTTATCAATGAGTCAGTGACTCAAAAGAGTCAATGCTCTTTCAAGAAGAGCATTGGGAAGCACTGGGAAGAGGCAGGAGAGATTGCTTCTGTACCAACTTCTGAGCCTGCTCAGAGGAGAAGAGGCTCCAGACCTACATGGAGAATATGGAATTACAGCAGGGAAGTGAAAGCCTGCAGCTCCAGCAGACAGTGTCAGACTCAATGAGAAGGGAAGGCGAGACAACCAGGCCCAACTGGCAGCAGAAAGCGGAAGAGTCTTCGAAAGAGGAGATGGTAATTTCACTATGTATTTCAGTAAGACTGCGATTTCATATCATGTTTTGTTCCTTCAGAGTATCCTAAAGTGTGGATGTATGAATATACCAAACTGGTCCTTCTAACTCTGATCCTTCAGAGACATTTTTTATCCAGAAGGAAAAGAAAAATTATATACTCTGAACTGAATGAAAAAACAGGACATAGACATAAGTGAAAGGGTGTAATTCAGTTAACTTCCTTTTAAATAATCAGATTTCATTGCTGAGACGGAGGAAAATAAACACTGCTGGGATAATGAAGTGTTACGTAAGAGAATGTGGAAAGTGGTATAAATGAAGATGGTATTTTTCCTTGTATTCATTTAATGTGCAAAAGAAAACACTCTGAATCTAATTTATCATGGCATTTAAGAAGATGCATTCATTAGCTCAAACTTTGTAATTTTTTGTCCTAGAGTGGCAACATGTGCCTGCTTGTGGGGAAGAAAGCTCTGCTCCCTTTTCAAAGGTCGGGTGCTGACACGAGGCTCGCTGCCACAGCTGCCCTGCCAAAATCCTTCACGTCTGCAGCAGCCAAGGCCAGGCACAGACGGAGCTCTGGTGCCTTCAGGTCAGTGTGGCTACGCATTGTCACAGGCTATTGGGTACTCTCCTCTAACAGGTTTCTATCCAATTTGTGGATGAATAAAGAGCTTTGATCATTGGGTTGGGACTCCTGAAGTGACAGCAGTCAGGTCTCAGTGTGTATGACACATCCTGAATGGTGTTTGGTGTACAGAATTCGAGGTTGGATAAGAATTTAGGTCTATCAATATATGTGCGGTCTAATAGGGAAGTCATGGCTTCCTTGTATCAACTTAGGCCTTACTTACCACATCTATAATGCAATGTATGGTTTTCAGTGGTAGAGGTGTCAGTATGAAAAGCCTTTTGTTTGAAATTAACCATGAATGATATGTAGAAAAAGCCAAAAGTGTCACTCTTCTTAATACTGCACTAAGATTAAAGAAGCGTATTGTTTATTTTCCTAGACTAAGCCACATTATTTCTCAACTCAGATATTTGTATAAGAAACACAATTTGTGAGAAGGAAATGTTTATGTAGAGGAGGAAAGCCATTAAAATAATTTCTGGCAGAATATTTGTAGCTGCAATGAGACTGACATTCAGAAGAAATTCTCAGGGAGGTGTGATTTTCATTTACAGACTGTAATGGACTTCAGGCAGGGTTTTAAAAAGTCTGTGGTGCTTGGCAATCCTTTTGCTGGTAATCCTTTGGAAAAAACGTGGAAGTGAATATAGGCATTTTACAAATGGAATTTATGTTCACAGATTCAATGTATTACCTGTGTGTAAAAAAATCTTATTCCTTCCTTTCCTTTTACCTTGATGTGTATTGATAGAGCCCCAAGGCAGCAGAAGTATATTTCAAATTTGGGTAGCTGTGGCAGACAATGCAGTGAGCTGGTGCAAAGTGTCAGGATGATGAAGCAGCAATTCACAGTGCTTCACTTGCAGAGTAGGAAGAAAGGAGGAATGCCGGAATGAGCCATAAGTGGGGGCAAAGGATCCCTGTAGTCATAGATCATCAGCCGAATGCAATGTCATGGGATGAATACCACCCTGAGTCCTCAGCAGTATCACTTACGTGCTTATATCCGTCCTTTGTGACCTGTGGAAACATTCCACTACCTTCAGTAACCTCGCAAAAATCCCATTTAAATAGAAATTGCAGAAGGGACTACTAGGACACTAAGTTAATACATGTCTAAAAATCCATATCTTACAGTAACTATAATGCTATTATCAGGTGGCAATCCTTATGTGGTTTAGGATGCTCCTCGAGATCATAATGCTTTCCATAGCCATAATTTTTACATATAAAACAGGAAGGAAGAAAGGTTTAATTTTTATTTTCTTTCTCTGCCAATAGGGACAAGTACAACTCTTAAGAGATTAGGGTTAAATCAGTTATTGTCTGTTTTCTGGTGAAGACCTGGAGTGAGTCAATAGTTGATAATTTGGAGTGATCAAGTAGCAACTATTGTTTCTTCTCTGACACACTGCTGAAGAGCTGAATGCTGAATTGCAAATAGACTTGCCTCTGTCTTTGTTGTTTATGTACTTTTTCAAAATCTGTTTTTATTGCGCGGCTTTGATACTATCTTTAGGAAAGGAATGTGATGAGATATTAATTTCCTTTCTTCTAATTTTCCATTGCAGATTATTTTGCTTTGCAAAACTAATCATATTCAGTCCAATGCAAGAGTTCTTTTCACTCAAACTTTTTACATTACTTTATGATATGTTAACATAGTACGTTTTTTCACCTGATTTGTAATTTTGTTCAGCAAAGATAGCAGATTTTGAAAAAAGGTTGAGTTTTCAGATGCATAGTGTGCATTGCTTTCACTTTTCAGTTTGAATGATGAAATATCAGCAGCACCTGTAGCTGATATTTCTGAGATACATCACAAACTGTGAGACAAAGAATGGATTAGAACTAAGACCTCTGGTGTTTCAAATTTGCTGTGCCTACTTTTAGCGATCATATATTTTAGATCTAAAATTATGTTCTGCCTGAATGCTAAATACTCAGAGCAGTGTGATCTACAAAATGTGGCTAAAAACCTCTAAAACATTTCTGTTGCTTCCTCTGTCAAAAAAAAAAAAAACAACCAAACAAACAAAAAACCCCAAAACCACAATGAAAAAAACACCAAAACCCCAAACACTCACCACCCCTCCCAATTACTTAGAACTCCCCATTTTGTTTCCAGAAGTGAGTACTGTAAAATTCAGTTCTTAACAATATTGTACTTGCTCTCTCTACTGCAGTCTTGGTCAAACTCAGTTTTAACTCACAGAATTTAGACTAAAAATTGTGTTGAAGATCACACTAGGATGTGCAAGAGTCAGAAAAAAAAGTAAATTCTAGGCTTTGTTTTCAGAACTTGCTTGGGTGAATTTGACTATGAATATTGCACGTTGTTTAAGCCTGTTGATATACTGTTAATGGAGCTCCTAGACTTAAGAAATCACAAGGTTTTCTTCAGAAAAGCACTGCATTGCAGAGCTGTGAGAATAAATACTTGTGGATGGTGATCTGCAGGTGCTATTAATTAGATCTATTCTACGCTACAGTTGCTGTGCACTTCTAAAATACCATTATTCACTTTACCTGTTCTATTAATTTTATATTCATCTTGGAAACACTGTCTTCTGAAAGCTGTCCTGTTAGAATGGGATCAGCATAAACAGGACTGCACTAAGAGCTGAGACAATGAGCAACTGCACACAGGTATTTAGGTTTCCAGGCCCCCTCTCTGCTTTGTTTAAGGAAGGTAGACATGAAGGACATCCATGTGATCTGTCTCACCTTCATCCCTGACAATTGTGTGAAAATTTTGTCAGTGTGAGAGATAATTCATGAAGAACACACTGGGTTTACCAAATCTTTTATAATTAAGCCTGTCTTTTCTACAGTGATAATCAAATATGATATTTTGTGTTGTAATTGTAGGATTAAGAAGTAAGCTTCTGAATGTGTGGGAAAATTCTAATAGTAAATCCCATTTTGATTTAATGAGAATGATATGAAAAGATGTAGTGCGAGAAGCACTTGTAACCGATGACTTGCCATAGACGAAATAATTTTCAGCTTTGAAAATACACTATTTTAGTAGTAATATATAACTGCAATTAAAATAATCATATGGCTCAGGAAATGCTACGTATGTAATACAAAAAAAACCAAATCTGAGAATGGTGAATAAATAATCTGAAGGAAACTAGAAAGAAATTATATTAATTTGAAATTAATGAATTAATTAAAAAAAAGTGGCTCTATAAATGTTTGGAATTTTCATGCACTTAAATTGTTATCTCAAGTGCAAGTCACATCATAGAAGAAGATCAATGAAGCAGCTCCTACTCCCCTGCTCACCCTCTGTGTCAGAAGCAGAATGCACTGAGCTGTTTGGGTATTTCTACAACAAGCAAAAGTCGAAATATCACAGTCTCAGAGCCCAGGGTATTGAGATAAACCGAGACTGCCCTCTGGGTTTCTGTAATGCATCAGGCTGTAATTTGTGGTTATTCAGCAGCTGCCACACAAATAGTTGCACTTTCCCTATAGTCAGCTGGAGCAGGACTGTAGGATTGCCACCTTAATGCAAGCTATCTTTAGTCATGAGTCAGAGCCCTGGATATTTTCAAAATATAGGATTTAGAAAATTATCTCCATTACTCTTCTCTCTTGACTAGTTTTAACAAGTTCTGTGAACTAATTAATCTACTCAGTCATTAAATGACAGAACCAGCAGACTCATGGGCTGTTGTGGATCGAAGATAGCTGAAGGGTACTAACTTGGGAGCTGAAGGTAAGCAAACGTTACCGCATCCTCCTCAGTGGTGGGGAAACTGAAATCATGGCAGTTAAATTAATTCACAGAAATCCCTAAAATTGAACTGGGATAGACTTTTCTCAGAAAGAGTACATAATATGCCTCCAGAAAAAGTTCCATTCGAGAACCTGGAATATTCTTCACTGAAATGCTCTCAGCTGTCCACTGCAAATAGAGCTACTGACTGCTGAGGAACACATTTGGTGCGGGCAGCTCAGGGTGCAGCTGCAGGTTGAGCTCTGGGTGGTGGGAGCCCGAGACAGGAGTCCATGAACTGCTGATCCTGTGCATGACTAAGGGCTCGGGGGGACACTCAGGGACACGGCAGGAGCTGAGGAACCCAGACTTTCGAACACTTAAACTGTGAGGGGATAAAAGCTCAGGGTGATAGCATGGAGTTAAAACGTTCCTAAAATCATGGTAGCTAAAATGAGCCTTGGAAACAGGAGCGGGCATTGTCTTTACTAGGACTCTGAGAACCTATACCTGCGTACCCACCTGTACAGTAAATGATGTTAAATGCGATAATTACTTAGTCAATATCAAGCGTTGTCTTTACTAAAACACTGCGAACCTACACCTGTGTATCCTCCTGTGCAATGGATGAGAAATGCTGTGGGGAGAGGGGGGCTCAAATTCATGCTTGAGCAAAAACAATACACACAAGAGAACAATATCAAGTTAATAATCAACATATGGTTATGTAAAGAAAGAGTATAAAATGTGTCCATCTCGAATCCCTGTCGGAGTCAGATTTGGGTTTGCCTGTACCCCTGATTCCCAGAGCTCTTCAATAAAAGCACCTGCATATAATCATCCAGTGGTTATGTGTTTTCCACGCCAACAAGGGGTTCCCTTATTCGGGGTCCTTCCTTGGAGGCACTAGCTCGAGCTGTTGTTTTGTTATTTAGTTATTGCACCAAGATTAAACCATTTGAAGTACCTGGTTGTCTGAGACTCTGCTATGGGAAACCTAGAGTTAGGAAACCTGGTCTGACTGTGTGAGTGTGGGGGTGCAGCTGCAAAAGGGCTTCTGTCCCAGCTCAGGTTGTGGGAGTGGGACTGCAAGAGCGGCTCCTGGACAGGAGGTCAGAGAGGGAGGTTTCCTTAACACTACTGATATTTAACTTTCCCTGGAAGTGTTTTGAGCAATAGCTAAATAATTTTTATGGAATTGTAAAAAAGTGTAAAGTTAGTTGTATGATTGTCCGTAACAGATGGAATTTAGGGATTGCTACTTTTCAGGTTTCAAATTAATCTTGTGAAGTGTGTGGTATCACATACACAAAAAGTGCCACTACCACCGCTTGAAAACTTTCAAACTGAATTTTTTTTTCTTTTTTCTTTCTTTTTACTGTTAGGAATTCATATCTATAAACTTTGTCCAGCTGATATGTAAGGGGGAAAAGAAGTAAAATATTGAGATATGTGAAACTATACTTCAAAGAGTTAAAATAATATATTCTAAACCAAATCAGGATCAAACCACGTTATTCAAGACTTAACAACATGTAATTAACAATCAATGAACTATATATTAAGAATCAATATCAGATAATCCACAAAATTAGACACTTACAAAATGTTAACAAATATCCACAAATTTCAAAGCTTTTGGTTAGTTTTCAGCTGTGGGTGGATGGAAACACTGGTGTTGAAAATAACAATTCAGATGTTGAAAGACAAAGGTGAATGCTTTGGAAATTTGCATCCTGTCATAATTTTGTTGTGCACTTGCCCATGCTTGTCTGTCTGTTGGCACAGGTCATCTTTCTGCCCTTAATAGAACAGAACCATATTGAGAAATCGAGGATAGATCTAAGTGGTTTTGTGTGTCCTTGATAATAAATACATATATATGGCTCCCCTCATAACTATTATGCAATCTCTTATGTAACATACTTCCCAGTTTGGTCTTTGTATTCGTTTATATTTTACAGTGCGTTAGGGCACTTCAAGTCTTGCATTATGCTCACATAATAAGCTGTTGATAAGATGAATTATGCTGCATTCTTTTGCTTATATGAATTAATGAACATTGTGTTTTCTGCTGGAAAGGACATTTGCTCTCTTCTATTTTCTCTTTTACTGTATCTACTTTGTAGTGATATTTTGTAAAACCTTTGAAACTGAATCTTACCTATGTGCTCAGGCATATGTGTTATGGTGATATCAAAGTGGGTTTTTTTACCTCTAAACAGGACTCCTCTTATATCACCTTTGGCTTAGCAAAAGCAGGCAAGGGTATTTAAATGCTTGCTCAAGTTAACTTTGCACTTTTGTTTTACAAGTTTGTTTATATGTAAAAGTTAAATGTTAAATAGGAAAGAGCAAGTAAAAATCTTGAGAACATAGCTTTCTTCCTAGCTTACCTGCAGTAAGCACTTTAAAGGATATATACAGATGAACAGAGATTCCATTTCTGTGGTTTTTTATCTCCAAGCCTTTACTGCATCACCTAGAGGAGAATTTAAATGTTATTTGCAGTGTCAGTAGTCCGTAGGAGTGAACAAACTTCTCATGTTTAGCGCAGGGCTGAGTACGTTCGAGACTCACGACAGTGTTATAGCTAAAAGTATTACAGGACTTGATGAAAGTAATTTGCAGTGTTTCATTTGAAGACTGAAAAATTGCACCTGCAAAGACATAGGCTCCAAATTCTTGTGGAGAGCAAAGCATAGTCATGGTCTCTACAATCCAGGACAGAGATCCTTTCGTTTCTCTACAGCCGAAGAAGGAGAAAATAAGAGAAATGTATTTGTGCTGCAAAAGTAATGGAAGTACCTTGGTATTAAAGAAAACTGCTCTCTCCAGTCCTGTCAGAAGAGGGAATAATGAACCTTGCTACAACAAGGTAAGTACTTTTTCCTTTTCCTTCATGGCTGGCATTTTGCGGCAGTGGGTATATCATTGACAGAGACTTGATTATGGTACCAAAGAAGATTCACACATTCTAGCAGGAATGATAACTTTCTGCCTTCTGGAGGCCAGTCACTATTATTGCTGTATATTTTTTGTTTTACTTTAGGTAAAGCCACTGATATCTTTCTACCTCTTTCTTACTCTGTAAAATAGATTTTACAGTATGTCTTTTCTGTTTTTCCGTTATAAACTCACATACATGTATAGGTGGGCTGTTGGTTTTGGCTTCTGATCTTTATTTTAGTATAAATTATATTAAAAATCTGGGAGGAAAGGAACGATCTTTATTACTTTGCGTTAGATTTATTTATTTTTTTTAATACAGGAAATCTTTGGGCACCAAAGGCCGTCTTCATCAACTTCAGAAAATTTAGTGCAGTGGGTCTCTATGCATCACTGCCCATAAATATATGGCTTGTTATAAAGTCTTTTCTATACAAAGTAGCTTATCTTTAACAGGTAAATCCTCTAGAGTTCACAGAGTATACACACGATTGCAGCAGGAGTTACAGTAGGTGTTAAAAGCCGAGGTAGATAATACATCTAAAAATGGAAATGCAAGAGACATAGCTCAAAACGTTATTGCAACCCTCATACTGCAATTGCAGTCGATATAGGAAGAACTTACGCTTTGTCACAGCAACAAACACTGGCAAAGACACATTTGCCAAATTTTCTTCTTTTAAAAAAATGTGATCGATGACAGCTAACTATCACAGGTGCAAGAGTTTCCAGGAGCTACAAGAATATCTCCTCAGAAATTATGGAGAAGAGTAAATACAGTAAATGGTAATCTGAGCAGGACATAGATAACTGAGAAAAGCATTTTTTCAGCGTTGCGTGGGCCAAGGGGATGTTACTGTACAATGTTCGCTATTGTATGTACACCTGCCATCCAGTACTGCATTCTGTATGTCTCGAATTCTTGTTCAGAATCCCCACAATCATTGATTCATGAATAGTTTGGGTTGGAAGGGACCTTTTGAGGTGATCTATCGTTTACCACACATACATTAATCGACTGACTTACAGGTGTTCCTTTCTCTAAAAGCCATGAAAAGAGAATAGCATGTGGCAAAATAATTTCATTTAGTTTTAGATCAACACTTCTAGCGCTGAAGGTGAACTATGTGGTGAGTCTTGCTGAGGGCAATATTCCATCACCAATATGAAAAAAAAATCCCAAAGCTGATTTTGTTAAACTTCTGCTTAGGATGAATACTTGAAAGTTCAATCAACATCAAAATTCTCTACTTTATTTTAACATTTTGAAATGTATTTTTATGTTCTTTATTTTTGGTATTAGGTATTAACAATCCCAGGTAAACATAGGGGTTTTTATTGTTTCGGGAATTCTGAAGACTTCAGTCTTCACTTACAGTTTGAATGAATATATATTTTAAAATCTCACTTTTTTAGTGAAGCTGCCATTTTGCCCTCTGTACATTTCTAGTTATGCTCCTCTCGAGGCTATAAAGTGCAGAGTGGTTCTTGATTATACTGTTTGAAACAGTGCTTAATTTATAATATACAGAGATTTGTAAATGTAGCAGTTTCAGCCCCAGTAACTACTGAAATGAAACAACTCCTTTCTTCTTGTTTGTGAACCTCCTTTTCTTTGATCAAGCATCATTACCTTTTCCATGACCATGTGTTAGCTTTCTCTGATCCATTTTTTGCTCCACGCTTTTTCTGTACTTCCTGATTGTACTATAACCATGGCAATTTGCTCCAGAGTAAACAGAACATGTACAGGCAATTTATATTTTGTAGGCACTGAAATTCAAGGCCAGTCCAAAGACAATGTCAGATGTGAGCAATGTATTCAAGATAAAACCATGAATCATTGCAACTGGAGGAATGGCCCATTTTCAGAGCTCACCACTCCTTTGTTCCCTGCTATTATTGCTCTGGAAAAGCAGGACATATTTTGGATGATGGTGTTTATTTAAAAGCCTCATCTCCTTGTTCAGGATGGAGTCTGAATTTCCATTCTGATACACTGCTGACACCAGAAACAGATGGCTGTGAAGCCACTGGAGTAAAATAGCTGCTGAGACAGGTTAGCTGAGTTTGTGTCATGTGTTTTGAAAACAGAAATGTCAAGAGCCAAGGAGATTTATATCTGCTTCCTAAACTGAAAAGATCTAGTATCTTGCATTGCTTATTTTGATCACAATCTACATTTTAAAGTCATTTAGACAATTCCTTCTAGTGGTATTTCCTCTAAGTAACAGTCTGGAAGAAGTGAAAAACTGATGCCTTGTGTCTTATGGCAATCAATACATCCTCAGGCTTTTCAGAATGGTTTGAAGCTAAAAGCTCTGACTTAAATCTAATTTGTATCACAAAAAAGAATGTGATGTCATTTCAATATAGATAGTGATAAACATTGGGAATTCAGCAATATAAATAATACAGAGACTACACTGGAGGTCAAGGACTCAAAAACCTTAATTTATACCATAAATCTTTGTAAACTGTTGCTGGGAAATTTTTCTGTCCTCAACATTTATATATTTATTTAATCATTTGTTGTTAAAAGGAACTAGGATGCATTTGAAACACACAGGGCAAAACTCATTTCCTGGGACTAAATGATACTGGGAATTTATACCAGGGCAATAATTATTTTTCAGAACTATCTATATGCCTCACTTACCATCAAGATTTTGGAACCTAAGAAAAAAATATAATAAGAAGGAGCCTCTCCCTCAAAAAATGCATGTCCTACAGAAACATAGAGAACTCAGGATACTACAATCTCAGCCTTAGTCTCCCATGGAAGCAAGGCAGTTAACATCCCATAGGAGACCTTGCTAGCTAAGAAACTTGCAGCTAATGGTCTTGCCAGTCAGCACAATTTAATTAACAATGGAGAGGATTATGTAAAGGGACTGGGTTTTTTGTAAAAGGATGTGCTGTCTGGAGGTTTTCAATTGCTCATGTTAATTAATATATTCAGCTTATCTGGCTGAATTTTGGTGGAGAAGTTGAATTTTTTATATCTATATATATATATGTATGTAATACAACTGCCTCTTTCTGGCAGAGTTCTGTCACTCTGTTGCCCAGTGTCCTCTCCTATAGTTATAGTGATAAGATGCTTGTTTTCTGACCTGATCTTAATTGTAATTCTGGTTATTTTTCTATGGCACCACTATGAATAAAAAAGTGAGACTGTGCCTCAATGGAAATTCATTGAGGTTCTTCCTGTTCTGTTATTTTTTTCTGTTGAAATGATTATGCAAACTGGATTTAAATGAAGTTCCAAATACATCTTGGATGTGCTCCCAAGTACCTGCAAATCTCCATCGTTCACTGGTGTCCATTGGCCACAAAGACCCAGGGAGCCCTTACAGCCAGAGTACAAATCACACACCTACCCTGGTTATTTCCTTCTTGCTGGCATGTGTTTCCTGAACTTATGTTGCCATATATTAAATAAAGCCCTCCAAAACACTGAAATGGAAGTAAAAATGGTTGAAACCAAAATGAACAGTGGTTTAAGTATAAAAGAATTCAACAGCCACTGTATTAATTCCCAAGGAACATACCGTTTTTCTACAAGTTGTAATTGCAGTCAAATTGTGGCAAATGCACAAGCTGCTTTTATATAGTCATGCCTTTAATAAAGTTATTCCTCTATCTTTACTTAACAGAGCCTATCGTGTTCTTATGTATGGTTTGATAGAAAACCAATGTACTCTTTAATAGCTTTTGAAGGAAATTTCTTTAACAAGTATCCACAGAACGCTTGTGGAATCAATATATTTGCATTTCAATACAACTCTGTTTAACTGGCTCAAGATGAGGTTGGCTGTCCCACAACTTGTATCTCTGTAGAAAAGCTATTTTTAATTGCTTCTTTGGGCAATTCTTTCTACTTTGCAGTGCATAAATGCTTTTGCTGTCTGACCCATGATTGTGTATACATTATATTTTTAATTTTATGAGGCAAATGGACATTAGTGAGAAGCAGAGGATGATGAAAACAGTAGTGTAAGGCTCTGAAAATATTTTATTCTTTTAAAAGACAGTTTTGATTCAGAAAAGCTTAAAAGCTGTAATTTTCCTAAAGGCATTAGAATGCTTTATAATTTCTTCTCACATGTGCACACCACACACATACTGCAGAGTGATATCGGTAGCAGCAGCTGCCTCACATCACCAGTACCTGCTTTTGGCAGAAGGAGAGGAAAATGTTGGGCTGGTGGGAGCAAGGAGTGATGATACCAGAATATCTTGTCAGCCTTAGGCTACTGCTTATTTCTCTTAGAACTAGAAACAGCAAAGACCAGACAGTGCTGCAGTGCTGCTTAATGGATATTTACCTCCTCTGATCATTTTTTAGATGGTAACACAACTTCCTCTACATTTGCTCTATTAGATATGCAGGCAGTCTTCCCACCAGTGTTAGGTGGTTTGGGGTTTTTTGCTGAAGTTTTTTGAAGGAGTGTTTTTGGTTGGTTGTTTGTTGTTCTTGTTGTTGGGTTTTTTCTTTTTTTAATCTGTATCTATTGTTGAATTTAGAAATTCGGAAAATACTCCCTATCCCTTCCAGAATTTTTTTTTTTTTACTTGTGAAAGCACTACAAGTCTGGTATAAGAAATCATTGAAATATTGCTTAACTTAATCACACAGGGGACCAACAACGGGGATTTGAAACCCTAATCGTAGAAACAATGAAATAATTATTCCAGAAGAACAAATTATTCAAGACACCTTTGTACTACATTTAGATGGACTCCAACCTCTTAGGCCTTGTAGTAATGGAACATCTGACACAAAGTTACTGAACTCCAACTTTTGTTTTATGAAAAGCTTATAGTCTAGGCATCGCTTAAATGATGAAGAGACATCTTTGTTCATGTGCTTACATAAAAAATACACCTAAAAAGGAATGTAAGCTGACAAATCAAAGCTAAAGAAAAAAATTAGAATGGGATTGGCATTGGATGGAAAGAAAAAAACAAGCTATAAATTTAATGGTGTAAAGATATGTAGGTGTTTGAGCCTTGAACGACTGGTTGTAACAGATTAAAGAAAAAGATCAAAAGGAATTAAGAGAAAAAACAGGCAACTTGATCAGAATGCTGAGTGCTTCATCTATTTATAGTTTGTAATGCTGGAGAGATCATTGCAATTGCCCAGTCTAACTACTTGTGTAACTTCTAGTTTGAAACCTTGTGAGTAGAAGGAATCCTTCCAGACCAGACTGACTGTAAATTGCCCCTTCCTGGGACCAACAGTGCTCTCACTCACTTGCTGTTCCACTGAACATGTCAGGGTGTACAGGGACCTCTGCACTCGAGTACATCAGCATCGCCCATCTGCTTATTCCCTCTTGTGACAGGCAGCTGAGTTCATGTTTGTCTGTTCCATAAACATTATTTAATTCAAAAAACTTTTACCTGATTTAAAAAGAGCTGTCCAGAGATACCAGAAACATTAGTGAATTGGTTTCTTTTTGTTTATAACAGAAAGTTGTCTTTGATTTACAGGCACGTATAAGCGTATGCATACACATGGACACAAATGAGAAGCACTGACTCAGCTGGTCAGAGCATGGTGCTAATAAAACCAATAATACTCTAAATAGCTTTAGTTTTTATCTCAGCCTGAAATTGTGTGGATGCATGGTTTTAAGGAATTTTAAAGGAAAAAACTTCTCCTTGGATATTTAAAAATAGTTTTCTCCTTTAAACTCTTTCCTTACTATTGAATATGCATAGCATCTAGCCGTCCCAATGTATAGCATTCCACCTTTTCTTTCCTAGTGCTTCACACTTGTGATGTTATACTCTAAATTTTCTAGCAGCTCCTACTCTGGGAAATCACATGTTATTGTATAGTCTCTTTGTTGATCATTTCTCTCTCTTGTTCTGAGCGTACCTTTTTCCTCATTCTTGTCACTAAGGGAGCAGGACAAAGCAGAGCTTCTCCCAGAGCTCCTATAGCACATAAGAGGTCAAATGTCAGCATCACAGGAGAAGAGTACAGTATCTGTTTTCTGTGCAAAGGGTTTACAGGCCAAAGTCCATGTGTTGTCCTTTTATAATTACAGAGTGTTTAGAAAGAGCATCCAGCAGTTTGTGCCTGCAGGCCCTGCCCTTGTATTTGGCCCTGCTACAAATGGCAAATGAGGGAGAGAAGTGTCTGTGGCCATCCTCTCTGAGCCTTGTTCTGCTGTACAGCTCGTGGCAGTACTGGGCAGCCTGTTAGGCTGGTTCTGGTGTAGGTGTCATAACCTGGCAGTCTGCAAGTGAGCACGATCCATGCCCCACTGTGGAGGCCAGGAGTTTTCTTTTCATGCCTCATTTGTGTGCTGCATCACCCAGCCTATGAAGCAGAAGCTAATACTTAGAAAATGAAACAAAGTTAATGAGCAGAAGAGCCTTTATCTATTTATTTTGGATTCTCAGTACAAGGAAATACACGTGGAATTATGTTCAGTTTTGTATAGTTTCTGAGTCTTTTCATTAAGAGAACTGAAATATAAAAGTTACAGGCTGTGGCCTGTGATGAAGATGACTGAATTTTTCAAATCAAAATATGATCAATGTGCACTTCAGGACATGTCTAATAAAGTGTTGTATCACTGGGTAAGAATTCCTATTGTATTCTTAGCTGAGCTGAAGATTGGCACTGCTGCCATCACTGGGAATTCTGCTGATGGCCTGACTGGGAACAGGACTCTCCTTTCCCTCCTTGCATCCTGTGATGTGTTGCAGACAGATCACATCCTGTGTACAGACAGCAGCACATTTTCTCTGTCTGCAGAGATTGCCTCTATTCTGCTCCAGGGCAACAACAATTTGCAGATTAAAATGCCCAAAAGTTGCACTTGTATCTTACTAGTGATAGGAAGATTAGTGTACCCAACCTAAAGCCAGTGAAATTTTTGTGCTGTTTTGTGAATTACTGCGATATGTGGCAAAACACAGACCAGAAGGTTTGCACTGTTCTACAGCCTCTAATTTTGCCCCTGTTTTTAATGGTCACTTCCCATAAAACAATTCAGCTGGAGAAATCAGAAGGTACGACTCAAGATTTCCCTCCTAGAAAGAGCTCCCTAACCCTTACCCTGGCTTCATTAACTCTCCTGGCCTCCTTAATACAGACCTCATCTTCTGTCTGTGTTATATAAAAGTGGAGGGAGAAATTTACTTTCAGAAGAGGATTCTACGCTCTGATTCCGTGTTGGAAGAAGTCCTTTCTTTCAGCCCTCATTTAGGCTTTATCTATGGCTTCACTGGAGAATTTTCAGCAAAATAAGTAGGAAAAAGGTCAAACTGTTTTATGATCATTATGTATATAGATCTTTACCTTTCTGAGGCAGAGACTCATTCGGTTGTTACTTTAAAACAAGAGGCTGTACTATTCTTTCCATGGAAGTTCATTGTGGTTCAGTGATAATGCAGGAAAAAATCACCTCTGAAATGTCAGACCTCTCCCCCATAATAAAGTGCAAGTCTGCTGTTTAATTTTAGCTGAGTAAACTAGTAGAAAAATTTACATAGAGTAGGCAAGAGAAGGCAAGACAAAACTATTTAACTGTAAAAGTTTCCCCTTTAAATTAAGGTCTAGTTTCCTAGAAAACAACAAAAAAAATACTGTACTGGGGATTTGTTTTTAAAAGTCTTCTATCTCCAGTTATTGTAATCTGTTTTCCTTCAGTAGTGTGTGTATAAGGGAAAGTACAACTGAGCATCTTTCAGATACCCATTAGAAGCAGCAATCACTTTTTTAACCTTTGACAGTTAAAGCTGTGGGATTTCATCTCAGATGTAGGCTTTAGAACAATAAAGGTTAATAAAATCTTATTGTCAAGGCTGTATTATTTTCTGTGGTGAAATCATTGGAACTTGAAAATTGAGTTCTACAACAGAAGGAAAGTAAGGGAGGGAGAAAAACATTACATCCAGATGAAAGATAATTCAAAGGCAAGAGAAATTTATGGTCATACCCAGTTGAGCTGTCCTAGTCTATTTATTGATTTATTAAGCAAAATAGTTAACTGGGAAATGGTTATGGAAGATGTAATTTTTACAGATATTCTCAGTCATGAAAAAACATTTGTTATGCTCAGCTCTCAAAAGCCAAATCTGTAATACAATGCAAAGATTTTGAGGAAGAGGAATGTCTTAGTATTTAATATATTTAGTACAACAGTTGAGAGCTTTTGTGTTTTGTGTCTCTATATGTAAATATACAAACCAATATTAAAGCTTTGTAATTTATGTGTTGTGTAATACAAAACTCATTTGGTCACAAAGTCACTAATTTTGGGGAAAGCTGAAAACCTTAAGTGATGAATGAGATGATATGAATGAGACATTTGTAATAGCAGAGATATACTCAGCCAATTGACATCGGAAACATTGCTCCATCCTTAAATTTACAGTGAGATAACAGTTTTACAACTTCTGAACAGGGTTACACTGTGACTGTATTAATGTCAGAGCCGTGCTGTGACACCGATTCCCGTAAAACTGTTCAGAGGCTAAGCAAACATGAAAGTCTGAACCATCAGATTAGGCAGGTGTATTAATGTCTGCATAGAGAAATGAAACATATTTACACAAACTAGGGCTCTTGGGATGGTTTCTTACAAAATCATAGTATAATTCATTGCATGTGTTTATGGTGTATTCCATGTATCCATATGTCTTTTTGATGCTAGCCTGAGACTGGAATGCCAGGGGTTTGACTAATGAGATAACCTTTGCTGTCAGTAGCAGCAATGATATCTTCTTACATAAATACAGGATGGCATTTTTAGAAATATATTTGCAAACACAGAACAAATGTATGCAGTTGTGGTCGAGACCTTTGTGCAGGGAGTACTGCAATTTCACCTACCGTGTTTTCTTAACCTTTCCTTGGAAGATTTTCTATTTTTTCTCCCTCCATTCATTCAAGGGCTGTTTTAATTTTTTTTCCTTGTTACATGCCTGCTGATCATGAAGGATATGTAAATAAGACACAATTAATATTCAGACACACTCTATGAGCTAAATGAACCTATTTTGTTTTGTAGATGAAATTGATTATCTTTTAGCAATGGTTAAAATCAAGGTTAGGTAATTAGGAGTTTCCTGTAGGCTCAGGAAATGGTTTTAGTAAAACTCTTATGAAAAAGTCCCCTGAGTGAAGAAAGCTGGAGTTAAAAACACAGACAACCTGAAGATGATTACTGCATTACTAATACTGCAGCTCATTTTTCAAGTTTTAACTAAAATATTTACTCTGATGCTTCAACTACACACCACAGTGGGCGATGCACTGCAGCTGATATTTATTTCCTCATTTTAAGTCCCATTTTAAAAGGTTGAGAGAAGTATAGCTCGGTTAAAACAAACAATTGACAATTGTAGTAAATCTGTTCTTTTCAATACTGTATAGCAATAAGGAATAAAATGAGGTTCCTGCTGGAAGCTCATTTGTCATCGGAAATTGTTTCCTACAAGAAGAGAATAATTGTTCTTCTATTTTTTTCCTCCCTAAGAAAACGACCCTTTTTTAAAAAAAAACCCTTCTATTTTTGTCCCCTTCTCCCCCTTCCCCTCTTTTATACTTTTCTTTTTTCCTTATGCTTTTTTATTTATACTTTATATTTTTCTTTATATCTTTTTTCCTGAAAAGGATCCCCAGATCCTTAAAAGTTAAATTAAAAGAACTGATAAAACTGTGCTGAACTTTCCATATTAGAGGAGATGGGACCCATACAGCTCTTGCGTTTAAGTGTAAATAGGAGTAATCACCAGCATAACGTGATCTACCTTCAGTATAGGGTCTATATTCTTTTTATGGTGATAATCAGAATTTTAGCAAATATTTTGGTTCATGTTTCTGAAATCAAGTGTCTTTGAAAGCATGAGAGAAGCCTTGATTCTCAGAAGCCTTCAGAAGATCATAGTGCAACTAGTTGTGCACTTGAAAAATGGAAATTTCTTTCTAATAACAAAAGGCAACCCACCAGTTTTCCCAGAGTACGATACTCGATTTTGGTTGTGTTAAAATGCAAGGCAAAAGAAGCATTCCATGACAATTTTTTGTACACATGATGGAGATTATACAGCATTTCTTTCTTAAAATAAATATGATGTCTTCTTAAGATGGCAACAATGTAGGCAGCTGCTACGGGTCATACAGGTGAAATTAATGTTAAATTCTATATGTCCCAAGAGTGCTCAAGTGCCACGGGATCATTTAATATAACCTCCTAGGAGTTAATTAGACCTCCAGTTAGAGAAATATTCTGCAGTTCAGTGTTCATTAGCCTGACAGTTGCAAATGAAGTGCTTACAGTTTATGCACCATTTAATCCCAGAGCTATGGAAATGTAGGAGAATGTGAAGGAAGGCCCTTGTGCCTTTATGTGTTTAGAACTTTGTTAGAGAGATACTGTTGAAGGAATATTGATAGAGTAATAACAAAAGTTGCCAAAAAATCTTGTTTTTCTGCAGTGAATGAGGCTACTTGCTTTGTGGACATTTAATTGAACTTTTTATTTATTTTGTACAAGATAAATATAGTCCAGGAAGATTGTGAATTCTCTTGCTTCCAAGTTATTTTCCTGATAAATGAGGTAGCTTCCTTCCTTTCAGCAGTGAACCTACAGTTTGGATCCTAACAGAGCAAAGGCGTAAGTTTTGAAAAATTGGTCCTGCATCTGGGGAAGTGTATTGGGATTTGAAGTGTCCAAATGTCCCTTCTGAATTCAATCACCCCTGATCATGTGTTGCAATCTTGGGAAAAGACATTTCAGTCTCCTTCAGCTGAAAATGCAGGAATATTTTGGTTTCAATACTTAGATGAGTCAAGGCATTATTGTTTCAGCTGAGTTTCTCACTGACTAAATAAGGACTGCATCAGTTCCTACCTCATGTACAGGGTGGTCAGTTCAGTAATGGTTATTGGAATCATGTTGTTGTCTAAGAAAAACTGGAGTTAGTTTGTACAGGAGCAGTGAAAAAGAAAAGATATTGTTCAAGGGCATTGACACAATGAAGGTCAGCACATTGCAGGCTGTCAGACATGCCAAGTGTAATATTTTGACAGCACAGTTGACATTGACAGCATCTCTGAATGGGTTTTTGCCTGGGAGTTCATAAAAGATAATGGTGGTGAGCAGATGTCGGAAGCATATAGGCTTTTCTGAGAAAGGAAGAAGAAACACTAGGAGAAATGAGGAATACATGAGAGCAGGTGATCATAAAATTAGAATGTCTGCAGGCTGACAGCCACAGGAACAGATGGAAACCTTGTTCAGACTGAAGTTGAAAGGAAATACAGAAAAAGCACAGATTGCTTTGGAGTATAGCGCACATATGATCTGCTGTACTATACATATGTAGGAGTGAATGCAAAAATAATAGGCAAAACCTTGCTCTATACATATGAATAAACCTGTGGATTTAAATGTTGCAGAACTCTCCAATGCTAAAGTAAATTGGTCCAATTCTTACCTGTTTCTCACTTTTCAAAGTGGAGCTAAAGCATTACTATACTGACTTAGTCCAGAAAAAAATTACTTCCAAAAGGGCAAACCAATGGAGCAATAAAAAATTCAACAGAATGTCAACATGAGTGAGATTTGCATAATTAGAATCTTGTACAGTATTGAGGTCTATCAGAAAGATTCTCCCAAGCCGAAAAGTTACATTTCAGGGATGCTAAATGATGTGACTAAGAAGAACAAGGAAGGGAGAGGTTTTCCATCCTCCTTGTAGGAAGGGCCCTGTGGATATGAAATATTGACGGAGTTGCTGCTTTAGTGGGACTCAGCTGTGGGAAGAGAGCTGAAGGATGCAGGCTATTAGAAAGACTTCACTGCCACAACACTCTGCTTCTCCCTGAGAAAGTCTCCCAGCCCAGCTAAGTTTGTGATATCAGTAGGCCAGGTGCCTCTGGATCTGCAGGATGGCAGAATGAGAACAAGAGGCTCTTCTGGTACAGCAAAAGCATGGGGAGGTTGCGTTCATTACAGGCTACTAGGTGTGGGATAATCTGGCAATGGGAGACATGTGAGTGCTTACACAGATTGTTACCACCTGGAAATTAAGAGAGAAACACATGATCCTCTGATTTCTTAGGGCCTGTTTAGGTGAGTTTGCAGGCCCCAGTTACAACACAAGTGCATACCATTAAAAAACCTTGTAATAATTAGTGAGCGGCGTCCCTGAAGGCTCAAGAGAAAGGTAAGGATTCTTGTTTCTCATTTTAAAAAAACTACCTTTTTTTTTTTTATCTCTGCTAGAAGTGTAGTAACATAGAATCCTGTGAGCAAATTTAATTTCATTAATCCAGTATGAAAATGTCTCTGTATTAGCTGATTTTCTGTGTGTCTCCAAAACTGTCCTTCCCCATGGTCCCTCTGTCCCCCTGAATCTGAGTTTCTGTTAGTACAATACGACTAATCCTATGTAGGTCAATGGTGTTTCAGCCAGTTCTCAGCACAAGCACATGGATGTTTTATATTGTTACAGATAATGGGTTTTGCTATCCCCTTCAACACATGCACAGGAAAATGGGGAGGACACATCTTTGGATATGTCTGCAATATTCAGGTTAATAACCTATTAATAAAAGCCATTCAGGCTGTGTGCTGCCTCTGAGACAGCGCAGTGTGATATTCAATAGCAGTTACTCTTAGTGGCAGATATGATCAAATTGCAGGATGTTCCTTTGTTAGTGACTGCCTCTTTCACACAGCCCCTTTCCTGATCTACTGCATCTGCTTACTAAAAGTAGCTATTTATAACTTTGCATTTCAAGGTTAAAACAATTCACAGAGGTCCCTGTATTTTCTGCATAAGGCAGGACTGGAGACAGGTACATCCTGAGTACCCTTTTTTCTTGTACTTAATATTACAGTGCAGTGTGACAAGCATGCTATTGTTGTGTGAATGTTATGTGCATAGAACTTACTACAAACATGGAGAATGAGAGAGGTTTTAAGGACCTTGGAAGGTGAATATCTTTTGTGATTTCTGTTTGTGAAGTAGTATTTCATTTTATTATTGTTACAAGGATCACATGAAAGTTCAGGGAAACTTCTATAGTAACAGATATATCATGCTTATTTGAAATTACAATTAAATTTTTTCCATTATTATTTTGTTGTGAGGTGAAAATGGAGGGGTTGTTTTACAATTATTAAGCATTTTCCTACCTAAAGGGAGCAATACAAGTTGCTTCTGTGAATAAAATCCAGGTACATACAGACGCATATCAGTTATAGCAAATACTTACAAAGAAAGAGAGACAATAACTTTTTTTCTCTCTAATAAAACAAACTACATTGAATACTGGATGGAAATTCATCAAGTTCTTGCAGTTCTGTGCTTTGGTGTGAGTGTGGTAAGTGGGAGAAATTGCAGAGCCAGGCTATTCAACATTGTAGTCAAAGAGTACATTAAATACAGAGGGGTATAATATATACCTAATGTCTTCTGGGATAAACTTGGCAAATGTAATTCTCACACCCAGGGAATGGTGTGTTCAGAAAAAGACTTTTAAGGTATCAGCAGTACATATATATTTTTACTACTTGACAGTAGTATTGTTTTGCTGTATATGTTCTCTTATATCATGGATTCCTTGCAGTATTTTTCATTATCTCAGAATTTTATCAGATGAGGAAAGAGGCACCTTATTTTAGCATGTGTCTTGTGGGGAAAAGGGTAGTGACAGAACTAACTTCCTGTACAGGGAGTAGAATAGCCTTGCTTGGCCTTTCTCAGAATTCACAGTCCATTTTCTGAAGATATCTTTAAAGCAGCTGGAGAATAAAAAGAAGATTTTCGGGGGCATTTTGAAGGGTATACATGCTTATATTCTGTATTGTACTGTTCAGTGTTACTGCTCCGATTTCTGGTATCTGGCACTCTGCATTGACCGCTACCCAAACTCCTTTTTAACAAAAGGAAGGCCTACAGTCATACTCACCAATATAAAATGCTGCTTGCTAAGGGCCCAATCCACTAAAAACCCTTCTCCACCTGGCTGCTGATAATCCAGATAAGGAAATCTCTACTTTTAGCTTTTCACAAGATATGGTGTCAGTCTACTGCCCCTACCCCCTACCTTCATGTTTTCTCCCTTTATTTTTCTGATTGCTCTCCACCCCAGTTCTGTAAAATTGATAGCTTAAAAAAGCTCTTAGATGCTAACTTTTTTCTTTTATTTGTTAAGTATATTCTGTATTAGACTTTGGAATTGTATTAGGGAGAAATCAGATGAGCGGAGGTGTGTGAGCAGCAGCCTTCAGGAGATGCGAAGGCTCCCACGATGAAGACTTTGGTAACCAAATTAGCCACACATGAAATGAATTTCTTGACTGTGTCATATCTGTTTGTAAGATTTAGCTACCCTCTGCAGTTTGTTATGATTCCAGGCCCCCTCTGGCTGCTCTTGTGGCACATGTAGCTCTGCTGTCTGGATAGAGATCCAAGTAGCAGATGATGATTTGGATGGAAGGGAAAGGTAAAAAAAGTGAGGGAATGAGTGGGAGGCGAGAGAGAGTTTGGGGGAAGGGAAGGAGTCACGGTGGTTCTAGTGAAGATGCAGTGAGGGATGATGAAAGAGGAGGAAACAGTGGGGAGAAAATCTTCCCAGAATGAATCAGCCACTCCACACTACGGCAATCCCAGGAATGCCACTACATTGCTGTGCCAGTCAGCAGCTCCTGTCAGAGGTTCTCCAAGGGGATTGATGATCCACAGTGATCTAAGTGTCAGGAGACTTCATGCAACTACTTCTGTGTCACCTTACTTTAGACTAAATGCCTCTGAAGGTGTTGGAGAAAACCACCGAAAGAAATTAAAATCAGTGGGTATTTTTAAAAAATACTGGAACAGGAATACATTATAAAACTAACGTAACTGTGTCTGAGGAATAAGTGTCTCACTGCCTAGCATGCTGTCATACAGGCAGTTTAATTAGGCCTGTTTACTATGGTTTGGGATTCCAAGCTGGGTAATAGGTACTGCATGAAAATCACTGTTCTTTACATCTTGCTTAGATATTCAAAATTCAATTATCATCGGATTTCTTTAGAACAAATAATACAGATTAAACACAAAGAAAAAGAAAATGTAATCTAGGAAAGGATGCTTAACAATTGAAAGAAATAACCATTTGAAGTTTTTTGCGATGTTCACTTGCTTATTTAGATTATCCAGTTTCTTGAATGTGTTTGCCAATATATTTTTCATAAAAGAAGAGGGAAATGAGCACATTAAAAGAATCTATGTATATCAGTGAAGAGATGTGTAATATATCCTATAATCTTCACGTAATCATCATACATACAATATCCTATATAATGTATATATTTATATAAAAGAATATCTGTATAGAAATACCAATCAATTGAAAATATTGAACAACTGTCTGTGAGTCTGAGTGATGCGGGGAGGAAGTTTAGAGAGTTGTTCCAAGAAGAAAATGTGCCTCTTTTGTGTGTCGAGGTGGTTTAAAGAATGTGGTTTATGACTAAAGAGTGGTTGTCTACAATGCTGTAACGGTCCTGAAAGCGCACAGGCATCTCCATACCAAAATTAATTTTAAAGTTATAACAAAAAATGGAGTACTGAAAAAGCTGCCAAATAATATGTAATTTATCTGATAAAACATAACTGTAACTTTTCGGGGACTGAAAAGTACCACTTTTAATAGGGTTGTGTGTGTGCTTTGGGTTTTTTTGTTTGTTTTGGTTCTGTTTTTTCCTCCTAACTGGTACTTGCAAAAGATCTACAATACTGTTAAGAGACAAGGCATGGATGATAAGGTGAATTACCCTTGCTAAAGATCATGCAAAATGTATCTAATTTTTAACCAACTTTATTCAGGGAAAGAGCTGAACAGAGCCTACAGAAATGGCATATAACTTTGTCTAGATATCATCATTCTGTTTTCCAGTATCTCCGCAGTCATTAAGAACCAAAATGCAACAAAAGCCCATATACAAACACCTTCACTCTAAATTCATAAATAAAATTAATTTCCAGTGCCGACAGTCTCACCCTGCAGCTTTTCCTGGAAAAAACCCTCTTCATTTTGATGTGGTCTCGTTCTTTCTGTGATATTTATGGAATTTGTGTGGAATGTGGTCCAGAAGATGACTGGATAAATGGTAGTAACTGTGGTCTTCTGCTGATAATTGGTCCTCTACTGTTTTTCCCTCAGTGGAAAATTGAGAAAAAAAATGAGAAAAGAAGGATAGCAATACTGAAAAACATTCAGTAATTTATTGGTTTTTGGTCTGATTTTTGGAAAAAGACATTTTTGATGACTGGAAATAACAGAAGTCTCACCCAAAACTTCTCTGGGAATTTGAATACATTATAAGATCAAGTTCTCATCCCACATTTTCCTATGGATTTTCAAAGAAATGAAACTAATCTACATTCTGACATCTACTTTAGCGATAAGCTAATTCTCTGAGGTTAGGCGCATTTGGATTGTCTTTTCTTGTATCTCCTGGGCCTGCCATACAGCTCACCTACAGTTTTAATCCACATTTGAATACATATTTTGTTTGTCACTTATGAAATGCATTCTATTGCATCATAAGAACTGAGTTAATACTGTTTCTACAGTCCATAACCACTTTTCAAGAATAAAATATCTTGACTAAGTATAAGCAAGGGTTATAGCCTGTTGGGGTGCTCTCAGTCATATTGTGAGTGAAATGCTGGCATGAAATTCCTGCCTGTTCTAGGGAGTGCTTTCACAAGGCAGACTTGGGTTGTGTGGGAATGTGTGCTTCGTGTAGTTAAACGATGGGACATGATATTAAAAAGTGGGTTTATGGTGTTTATGGTTTTTAGATTAGGATCTCTCTCTGTTCTAAAATTTAAGGACACATTTCTGCAGCTGTTCTGAATCTCGAAGGATTCAAATCCATCTCTTGTTGCATTCTCGAAAGCTTATTTGCATCTAACTATGTTTGACTTCACACTGAGCACTGAGGATGTTTTTATTCCACTTAGCAGTTCTGTAAACTGTCAGGCATGCAGAGTTTAGATTATGCAGCCCAAATATATTTCAGGGACAGATATTAATTGAAAATTAGAGGAAAAGAATTAACAAAAAGATGAGAGCGCCTGTACTGGAAAATATATGCAATATGAATTTCAGGGGTGTGAAGCATACACAGATTTGTTTGGTATCAGTGGTAGCTGAGGTTCCTCAGCATCTCTAAAAATGAAGCAAAAGAACAGTTACCATGGAAATGTTATTTTTGTAAGTGCTAACTTAGGTGGAAGACAGGTCAAGATAAAATATTTTGGAAAAAAAAGCAAGGTAAGTTTTCTTTTATGGAATATTTTTTTTAAAGTCAATTTTGGCTCTAAATTAAACCTTTTGTGCAATTTGAGTTGAAAAAACCCCACTTTTGCATTAATCACAATAATTCTACATGTTCTTCGGGTGGTTTTCAGACTGATCTGGAGGCACACCTATTTTAAAAGCAAATGGTACATGGTAGTTTTTTAATTAAAGAGAAGATATTATAAAATGAACTAGAAATGAAAAATGGAAGTAATTTTAATTAAAAATATATCTACCATAAAGGGTGACCTTGAGCTATGTTTCTAATTATTTTTTAATGTATATACACAGATAAGATGTTAATATAAATCATGTAAAGCATTCTATTTACATGAACTTTTGTGAATGCTTTTTACAGATGTGTAAATTGCTTAAAGTGTAAATGGAGAAGAAACCCTCAGTAATTAATTAACAAAGAATGCTTATGTGACTCTTACTTTGTTAATTTGGATCTGTTTACAGATTCTATATTTGTTAGGGGAAAAAAAGTCAGATGAACAACAGAAAAGAATTATTTTGTAGGTGCCTCCCTCAGGGATTCTTTATCAGCCAATAAACAACAGACTACAGAATTTAGGGGAAAGTGCACAGGAGGCCCCCAGAATCTCATTTGCTTCCTTTAATTGGCCTGAGTGGGGAGCATCACATGAGCATTTCAGATTAATTTATTGCCACCCAGTGTTAAATTGCAGCCTGTGACAGGACTGGAGCTGCTTTGTCAGGGAGGGCCTGTAAATTACAAAGCTGCTGTCACTAACAGTGGGAACACTTCCAGGATGGCCAACTTAGTACAGAGTCCCATTTCTCTTTGTATATTTAGAAGCTGAGATTTTTACCTTTTGATTTTTGAGGGGAAACAAGAAAGCTTTATTTTGAGTAAGTTTATTATAGCATCACAAAGGATGTGCCTAGAGTTTCTTCAGCAGCTGCCCTTGAGTTGAGAGGGTGAATACCTCAAGCTGGCTGAGTCGATGCTCTTGCTGCTGTGGTTTATGGCAGAGCTGTGAATGAGGCACACGTTCACTGCTGGTGAACTGGAGTGACAGTCAAACTGTAGGCGGTAGGAACCATCGAGAGGTTGGGCTTGAACAGAAAGCAACTCTCATGGTGAACATGAAATGATGAAGGTACCAGAGCCACATCTGTCCTGCAGGAACGGAGAACAAGCTGTAGTTTACTTCCCCCCCAGGTTTGCGATCGAATTTTCTTGCCGAGGTTACTTGCAAGTTTGTGGCAGCTTGCAAGGGAGCTAGCGCATTATGGGTGGCAGGAATCTGGAAGGTGATAGGAACTACAAAGCTGTCAATAGAGATTAATATGCAAAACAACAGAGGGACCCAGGAGAATCGAGCACTGCAGGAGATTCACCATTTTCACGAATTCAGTTCTTTGCTCTTTGAGCAACCTGCTGCTGCTACCAGCCAAGTTTCTAGAGCTTGTTGGCAGCTCAGTGTGCATCAGGCAGGCATTGGCTCCTGCCAGTGCTTATTTATGCCAGGAGATTAATCCCACATGTTGCAAGGAGAAGGAAGACAAAGAATCATCTTGTTCTATACACATTGTGGTATGTTCTTCATCCTCAGTGAAGAGCTAAACTTTAGCCTCTATTTGCTTTCCCTATCAACTTCACAGTGCATGCCAGGTATAATCAGATGAAGGAAGAATACGATTGCAACAGGAGAGCTTATCTGGGCAGACTCTCAAGAAACCACTGGGAACTTGTAGTCTCATTAATAAAGTCCCATTTCTCAAACATTCCTCATGCAAACTCACATTTGTAAAAGGAAGCCACACCTCCTCTCCAGCTGACCTACAAATCTGCCTCTTCTTTTATTTCTCTTCTCTTTTCATTAGGCTTTTTTTGTTGCTGTTGTTTCAGTGCTGCTTTGTCACACATAGAAAAAGACATTTGAATAATGTTTTGCACTGCATCTATCCATCAGCTCCCTTTTTGCTCATAAAGGGAAGTAAACATGACACAAAAGGGATTCTGGTTGCATTTTAAAGAGCTAAAGCTTTGTGGGATTCTGCTACTCAGAGGCAGCCTACATAATGTGTTGGAGAAGTTGCAGAAATAAATGTTCTCTCTCATTAAACATGTAACTTGTTGGGGAGATTCTTTTCTTTTCCTAAGCAAAAGCCTCATATCCAACAAATATGGAGAAACATAACTTTTCTTAAATCTTTTAACTTGACAAATAAGATAAATCAACTGTCACTATATAGTGACAAAAGAGGTCTCCCTGTAATAAAGACCATTAGTATGACACGAAATATTTAAATAGTGCTTCAGTAAAGTAGGTGAGGATATCATTCCAGACCTGAGTATTTTACTTGCTTTGAAAGACAGAAGAAGCAAACTGGTGGAATGCCCAGGGGTAGCACCAGTTGGCAAGGCAGGGGCGTGTGCTCCTGGCAAGTCCTGACACCGTGCTCTGGGGAGCAGTAATTCCTGGGCAGGCGGGTGCACGCTTGCTCAGTGCTGCTGGCACTCAGGATCTTCTGCTGCTTTTCCTGCCCTCCACCCTTTCCAGATTCTACCATGTGGATTTTAAATGAGGGTTTGGTGGAGAACAAAGTTAGAACAAGGCACTGCCTGGGATGCAGAGGGCAGCATTATACGAGCTGTCCATTTCAGGGAGGAGGAGGAGTAGAGCTGATGAAGCGGTTTAAGAAAAACAAGGTTCTTATTTTAAGCTATAAATGTCTAAAGTGATAGATTTAGAAGGAAGGGGGTTGCTTAGATGAATAAATAATAAGATTTGGACAGCCTGAAGCAGAGGCAAAGGTGAGTCTGGAGAAATCAGTCTGCTGAAAAATAATTACATGCAAACTCCCCAGGAAAATGTTTTTTCTTTATCACTTTTATAATTCCCTATTTCAACTATACCTGTAAGAAACATGCTGTTTAATGCTCCAAAAGTGCATGTGTTCTCCCAAAACTGTAGCAGGAAGCTACCTCTGGAGTGGAAGTCTGTGACTGGTTCCCAGAAACAATGCTTCCTTTTCCACTGCTAGTCATTCTGTCACGTCTAAAATTAGTTCAGGCAGAGTCCCAGTTTGTGTTCAGTTATGGAGAGGAGCGCATGGTAAGCTCAGTTTCGGGTGCTGTTGAATAAATAAGAATACATCAAACAACACAAAGCAATAATTCTAATTAATATTATTTTGCAGAGTATTCTGTTTAATTACAGCTGGAGGGAAAGACTGTTTTGCAGCCATAAATTGTAGGAGTGCCTGGGTTGTCCTCGTACTCCAAGATGTTAAAACTTGTTCTTTTGGCTGTGAAAATATTACCAGTGTTTCTGTCGTATTTCATACTGTTAATAGGAGTATTTAAAATCAAACAAACAAACAAGAAAAAAAGAAATTCATTAAAAAAGGCTCAAGTGAGGCTACACTTAGTTTTGCCATTTTTCTTCCTAGTTAATTACAATATATACAGACTTCTGCAAATCACTGTGTAAACACTTTCTCTTGAAAGGTTTTGCTTTTTCAGGAAATTCAGCAACTCCTGCTGTGAGTCTGTAAGTTTCCACCATTCTTGCATGTCATGGCCCAGTAAAAGCAAAGATTGTCAATTAATAGAGAATCCCTATTTAAATTATTTACTTTTGTACAATGCACTGATACTTCCATATAAATAATTTGAGGAGTTTTACCTACCTCATTCTTTAATCTGTTAAATTAATTATCCAGTGATCATCTAATTAAAATCTACCAAAACAAACCAAACCACAAACTTAAACACAAACTCAGTCTATGTACAAACAATGGAAGCAATATCTGCAAAAGCCTGGCATCGCTCTGTAGGGTGTAATTTTTAGAAATGCCCTACTGATTGCAGGAGCACAAGTTTCCATGGAACACTTAAGCTTATGCAAGCGTAATATCTTCAAAATATATTAAATATTTCAGACTTACTGAAATATAACAAAAATAACGCTTTTGATGTAAGACCTGTTGCAACCATGAGACTTTACATAATCTTTTGGAAACTTGACTTTCACTGTTTCTGTGTGAATTTTGTGTAGGTCTGGAGTCAACAGTTGTGAGAGGAAAATTGGATTCAGGGCACTACATCCTTCTTTCCTGTGCATCTCCTACAATCCCTTGCATAAGTGCAAAGTATGCATAAAGTACAAGTAAATCAGGATGGGAACGAGATAACAACTTTCTGCAGAGTTATTTACAATATTTCTGAGAAAGACACCAACATCTAATATGTAAAATAACATTTAATATTGACCCAAGCAATAGACTCTAAGGTAGAAATTTACTCCAAGTGCAGATTATGGGACTCAAATTACATGAAAAAATCAAATTTTGCTGGGCTGAAGTGGGGGAATCACCAGTAAGTCCAGTAAATTGTGGGTTTTTTCCTATGATTTCCAATGCATTACTACAGTACTTCTGTATTCTTTATTACTTTATTAGTTTTCAGAGGTTTCCAACAACCTGCACTGAATTTTCCTTTGGAGTATTCTCAAGTAGCACTTGTGAAATATACAGAGATAAACTGAGCTTGGGTTATTTGAGAAGGCAATTCTGTAACATTAGAAAAAATTATGTAACTGCTTTTTCTCTGTCATCTTTTGTTTTCCCAGTGTGTGGTACTTGCTTGGCCTAGGAAATAGTAGGAACTCTATAATTTAGGATATTCATTCTAATATATCAGTCACGGGCATATCAGAATCTTGACTGAGGAGTACCAAAAGCGATTTTCAAATGAGTGCAGGATAAAATGCTGATACAGAGCAGCTCCACCAGACCTCCTGTTCCCTCAAGTGGAGATTTCTTTCTCGTTGTGTTTAGTTCTTGCAAGATCTGTAAAAACAGTGCTGGTAATTCTGGAAACAAAGAATTACTGTAATCCAATCTGGATGCAACAAAAAACCCCAATCTGGCTGTAATAAAGCATTTCCTAAATCCTCTGAAGTTGAGCAAGATGTAATCCTTGTTATTTTTGTCAGATGACAACAAGCTGTTTTAAAATGTAATTGCAATGAGATAGCGGCTGGCAAAGTTGGAATGGGTGTATTTGTTTTTGAATCCTTGCATAACAGAACGAGGCACTGCTTTTAGGCAATGGTAACTACAGGCACTGAGAATCTTCAGGTTTCTCTGGATTGGTGTTTCCTTCCATATCTTTTCCAGCAAAAGGGCACATGCATGCCTTGATTTGCATGGGCTGCTTTATTTCCATGGAACCTCTCTCCTTTTACCAGCCTATATATAAAACAGAATTATCTGACATAAAAGCAAACCCAAAATGTCTTGCTGTCACTGGCATCTGAAAAGCTGGAGAAATTTATAGATGAGCTGTTATGAATGGGTTCAAGGGAAAGCATGTACATATATAGAGAAGAGCATAAACAGAAGGAGGTTGGAGCGTTGTGGCAAGCTCTTGATTTGCAGAAATGCTTTTAGCAAGGGTCATCAAAATTAAAATGATTCAATTCATACTCAGACTAAAACGGCAAGTTCAGGTCCTTTGGTATTCAGTGAGCAACCATTGCAAGGCAGCCTATTGTTATTACTCGCAGAGCTGGGATGATTAAAACCCTTATCTAAAGTGACCAGGAAGGCACTTTCTGCAGCACAGGCTTGATACCTGGTCTTGAATAGAGTACAAAGAGGAGACTGCACCTCATCTATTCCTTTGTATATGAACAATTCAAAACCAGAACATTTGTAGAGGAAGTCCATACCTTTAGTTCTCACATAATCACAATTTTTTTATGAATAAGAGTTTTTGTGTTTGATTTTGAGGTTGCTGGTTGGAGTTAAGTTGGTTGGTTGTTTGGTTTTGGTATGGGTTTTTAGGGGCTGTTTTTTGTTTGGGATTTTGCTTGGTGGGGTTTCTTTGTTTGTGTTTGTTTTTTTTGGTTTTTTTGGTTTTTTTTGTATTTGTTTGTTTTTTTGGCGCAAGCATTTAATTTAGAGAAGCAGTGTTGGAGGGCTTTTCGCAAGCTTCTCTTCCCACAATCAGATTGTTTACAATGCCTCTTTGTTCTTCCACTTCAACCCCCTCATCTTCTGGCCTTCTCTTAAAATCTAAAAAACCCCACTCATATTTTAGGTTTATGGGTTTGTAATTCTCTGCTCCTGACCCCATCCTTTTAAAACTTTTTCCTTTTCTGTTAGGGATAAAATAAATCAAGACATACTGTTTGGAATGGTTACTGAAGTTGTGACTGAAATACAGACAAGATATTATAAAGTGTGTTATCTGCAGCTTTGTCGCCACTGCCTAACGAGTGTTAGAGCAAACTAAGAAAGCCTTTTATAGCTTCATGGAAGGAGACTGCAACACATTTGGTGTAAATGTGTATGGGTTAATGAAAGCTTAATTATAGCAAATGGAGAGAACATTTGCAGCCTTTGCTGGAGGAAATGAATTAGAAATGACCAGCTCGAGGAGCCTATAAAGAAAACAATCAATAGTATTAAAGTGGAGAAAATGGCTAATTCTGATCCTTAAAAGAGCAAAAAAGGAAAAAGAGTTATGTTATTGTTGGAAATTACATACTAGTCAGATGATAAATTCTGTTTTCAAATTTCATAATGGACAGCAAGATCGAAGAGTCCTCATTTAGTTTTCAATCTTTGACCTAAAGATTTCAGTTTAGCAGGTATACTGGTGACCCATAGTGATCTAATTTAAGTGTTATTAGAATTACACCACTGTAATGTGGAGGTATAAATAATACAAGAAAAAGAACAATTACAGCAATTAACCATGGGATGCACCACAAAAAAAAAAAATCAGCCTGCAGCAACTTACAATTCATTAAAGTAGCAGAGAAATTACTGTGTTCTCAAAACCTGGTACTGTACTCCAGCAGAGAAGAAACCTTGATAGATTTAAACAAAAGGGTTCAAAAACAATCTTTTGTGACCAAAGAGAAAGAGGCATAAGAGGATTAAAGGAAGGCATTGGGCAAGAATGAAGTTGCAATCTGTGTAAAATGTAATAATATTGTCTTAGACTCAAGTAATAACATGAAGATTCTGAATTGGAGACCTCTTGATGCAAAAGTGAGACTGCATAAGCCAAATGTAATGCAAGATTGTGAATGAGTCTGACATTTCTGGTGACTTATGGTGCAGTGACAGTAAATACTGTCTGAAAAGAACTGAACCCATGAGAATAATAATTATACATTAATGGAGAGAGGCTCCAGCCAAAATTAGAAATCTCACAGACAACCTGCACGTTGGGTTTGGTTTTATTTCTTGCAAACTCTGTCACAAGAGTTTGTGTCTAGTAAATACTAGAAAGTTTACTACTTTCTAGTAAAGCAGACCTTAAGAACAGTCAGGCTGGTGCCTGCTAATGATGAGGAAAGATAATCAGAAAATAAAATTGCCCACATCACTTTTTCTGGAGACAGATCAGAGTTAAGTCAAGGGATACAACCTCCTTCTTTTCTATGGAATCAGGAAACTCCCACGTGGATGCCAGATATGATGACAATAGGGTGTTTCAAAAGGTTCCTCAGGATCAAGGAGCTCCTTGGTGGATGGTTCTTGTACCTGTTTTAACCAGGTCTTAATAAGGGAATGATTAAAAAATTGCTTGTGTCCTAGTTGAGGCTGTGTTGCACTTTTCCTCCTGCCCTCTTGATGCCGCCTTAGAATTTCACTGAGCCAGCATGGCAGAAGTAAGGCTCAGGGAACAGATCAGTGATAGGAGACTGTGTGGAAATGAAAAGAGTGCTCCAAAGTCATGTTAGGCATTCCAAACAAAACTACTGGTTTGGGACTAGGGCAAGGACAAAATAAAAATTAATATGGTAATAAGCTGTTCCAGTGAATTCACTATGTGTGCTGAATGCAGCTGGTTAACACCCTGTGGGAACACATTAAGTGATGCTTTAGACAGCAAGAAAACCACGATGTAGCATGTATATTAAATAATGAGGGAAGAGACGTATGGGCAGACGCTCTCTTGTTTTAGGAATAGTGGTGGTAAAGACAGGGAACCAGGCCTGGATGTGGCAGGAAGGGCAAAACATGGAATACTCATCTGCAGGGGCTGATGTGTTTTCATTGCTGTTATTCCATTCCTATAATGCCAGTGCCCAAGACTAACACACAATTTTTATTCCCCCTGGGTACAAAGTGGGCTTTAATCCTTCCCACACAGGTGTCTGTTTGGCCAGACCCTTCATTTCTTTACCATTCAAAAAAGAAAATATACACTTGGAAAGGTTTTTAAGTTTTAATGAAAGGAAGCTAGCTAGGCTTTAGTACATAAGAATAACTAAAAAATACAGAGCTGCTAACCAGAGACATCATTTCAGTGGGGCTACTTGAGTGTGCTGGAAGACCTGTTAAATTTAAGTATTGTTATAGGTTGAGGTGTAAAACCAATAAGCTTTAATGTCTCTTCAAATAATGCTATTAAGGCCAGACTGCTCTAAGTTACATAAGATTCTTTCCCTGATGATGTTTTTGCCCTTGTTTCTTCTATTACATTTTTGGCATCTCATCTCCCTGTGGGTATTTTCTTAATTTTTCCCTTACTGAGATCATTTAGGTTGACAATTCTTTTATTATAAAACTCACAATTGTGGGCTGTTTTTCTTAACTTTACAGGTCTCAGAGAAATGAGATTACTTGAAAACCTTACTTTCTCTTAAAAAACCCAAATAATTGAAATTTTAACCTTGAAGATTTTAAAGCGAGGTTTTAAATTGTAAGGTAGAGACTCAATAACTGTAGAAATCAATAAACTCATTTTTAAAGCTGTTAAAATTTTTAAGCCGGTAGCATGATAATTTGGGGGTTTATGCATTTCAAGATGTTATTTTCTTTAAATGTTTTACATATGGAAGGCCTTTATGAAATAAATCTGTACATTTACTTTGCAATAGGTGTTTGAGCAGTGTGGTCTGCATGGATCCTGTCTGTTTAACATTTTGTGAATGCATCACATACTTGAATCTCTAAGAAATCGCGGATGCAGATTTGATTTTCAGGGCAGAGTATTCAAAGAGAATGGTGTGGTCATTCGTATTTGCTTTCATGAGAAGTTGTGTTCCAAATTTTGAATGTCTTTCAGAGTTGAAGTAGTAAAGAGCATCTCTTGGCATCTGTTCCTTGCCAAGGAGCACTATTTCATATTTGTAGTATTAATTTTTGTTACAACCTTGTGTAGTAATACCTTTCTTTCAACACTGGCCTCTAGACCTTGGAAGGAAAGACTCCTTATGTCCACGTTGCTCAGAAAAAAAGTCTGTAACATGCTTATTGAGAGAATGCATGCTCACACCAGACTTCACTGGATTTACTGACATTATAGAGAGGTAAATCCCTAAAGTTTGTTAGTGTCACACAAACTCACCTTGCTGAGTAATCAGGCACAGCAACTCAGAAGTAAAACTTTGCAGAGCTAAGGCTCATCTTGGCATAAGCTCCCCCAGTGGCTCCTCACTCGTGTAGTTTCTCTTGCTGTAAGTCAGTAAAGTGGCATAATTTGAAAAGTTTCAAAGGATGCAGCCAACACATTTTCCACTCTGTTCTAAATAGCTGGTGTGTCCAACTACAAGAGCGTGTAATGTGTAGGTTACCGTTCATGGTGCAAATACACTTGTTTATGATGACTCTCTGTAGAGTTCTGTGCAGTTAAGTTTAATTCCTTGTCCTGGTCTGTGCTTAGTTAATAGAAAGTAAATACTGCAAATAGCTCTCTTTGGTCACATTGGTCTTGAAAACTCTTGAAAACTTGATAATAGGTACAGAATTTTCAGCACAAAGGTCTGTGTAATTCAGTATAAATTCATTTGTAGATGAAATAGTCTTGATAAATGCAGTGTCAGCTCAAAAATGGTACCTTTTTTTAATTCCTAAAAAAACCCTAGCAGCTTGTATGCAGTGAATACAATAGAAAAATATGCAGTTCTAAAGAAAAGTTTTGGAATTGCAACAAATTCTAAAAATCCTTACGTCTACCTCGTTTAAATGGATGTTGAGTGATACTTTGTATTATGATACTGTTGAGGAGGGTTTATAGCCACCTATTTGATTGTAAATTATCTTCTCAAATATTCTTTAAAAATTTTAAGTTGTTAGGTGATTTACTGTTCTATGAAGTTCGTTGCAGCAGTTACAATATATTTTATATCACTCAGGAGATTTCCTTTAGAGAGCAGATCATATTTCTTTGCTTTCCATTGGCACATATAAAAAATGCAACAGAAGAAACTGCCTAGTCATAAAACACCAACTGTTCAAGATCGGCTCAGGGAAGAACCACAATAAATGTTAATTGATAGGGAAAAAACAGAAGAATTAACAATCTGCAATATTGTCCTGGAATACAATAAAAAGACAGCCTGTATAGCTCAAATTTTGAGTAACAGATACCTTAATCCATTAGGAAATGATAAACCAGGAATTTATAATCTCTGTTATTACAGAAATTGTTCTGCAAATAACAAGTGTTCTGAGAAAGAAAAAATTCTCCACATACAGAAGGAAAAGATTCAAGGGTGGAGTAGAAGTAAGCTGGTCCACTTTGGCAGCCAGTACCTTGATTTGCCTTGAAATCGTGTGCCCCTCTTAGCCTGGTGCTGAGCTCACTTAGGTCTTTTCTAATCCTCATTTTGTGACTTGCAGCTGGCTCCAAGCAGACAAACCTGTCCTGCACCTGTGTATGGAAATTCACATCAACTTTACCTGAGCTGGCCCTTCTCTTAGAAGAGAACCAAGTGTCAGTGGTGTTACAAAAAGCAATGTGTGCATGTGTGTAATAATTTTAAAAAAGCAAAAGGGTATGTGTAAATATTTTATATATGGATTAATAGAAAATGCATCTGCATTTTGATTCTGCAATGGGAAGATGAATTTTGGTAATTTAGGGACTAATGAGAGTCTTGAAAATGGTTGAGATTAAATTATGACAGAACAACAATCTAATAGTTTTAATTTTGTGCCAGGAAGAACTAAAACTAAGATATTTTATCTCCTGTGCCTTAGCACTGAAGAGAATCACTAAAACAAACTGACATTGCTTATAGGAGATGGTATGTGTGCTGGCAAGGGCTGCAAGAGGCTAAAGAACTAAATAGCCTTGGTTTTGGCAGCAGGGTAAGGTGCTATTTATTGGGTCTTCAAGAATTCTAAAGATAGGAGGGAGCACTCATGAGGTGCAGATTCTAACCATATTTGAGTACTCTCTATCCATAGTGTCTTGCAACAGTGAAATAATTTGGTGATACACTGTGGATTTCCAGTACCGTATTCATACTTGTTGTAGTATGTTTAATGTTTTAGATACATTTCCTCATTGTTTCATTGTTTGGCCGTTGTGTTGTTGCTCGTGGAGGTGATCACAGGTCACAGGAAAATGGAGTCTGCTGTGTCTCCTTGTGGGTGGCTGTGTACGAGGGAGACAGCACTGCCACTAAGTGCAAAAGTAGGGATTAAATTCCAGGCAATTAACTGACAACACACAGAGAGAAAGCACCAAAGGGGGTTTGAGTGAACTGGGGAGCTGTGAAAGGAGGGTGGGTTTTTTCCCCTCACCGAGAATGTGTGAAAAATTTTGTTGTAGGGTTTTTCCACCAATCAGGAAAACTACTACTGACTTTTAAAATCTGTAGAATGAGCAATGCCAGCTGTAATTTAGTTATAACTACATTCAAAGGCAATTTATTATGATTTCTAAAACTTTATCATCTTTACTCTCTCAAGGAGCACTTGATTAGATAACTCAAAGCCACTGAATTACTGAATAAATGAATAATATGCTATTCCACTTAAAAGGGGAATGAAACACTAATTCAGTTCACTATAAGTAAAACAGAAACAGTGCTACAGTAATCTTCACAGCAATAAAGAGCACTTTAGCTGTTAAATTCTGATGGAATAATTATTAGACTTGGATGAATAATGGATTCCTCAGCTTATTGGGTGAACTGAAAAATGAAGGCAAATCTTGAGTGAACTAGAATACTTTTTTTTTTTTTTTTAGTCCAGGTCAGTTTGTAAATGAATCTTACTGTTTCAAATAGCAAAGGCTAAATGTTTAGTTTAAAAAGTATCAAAATCAAATTTGTCAGTGTTGTACTAAAGAAAGTTTAATCAATCCTGGCTCAACACTTATTTTTAAGTCCATGAAAATTATTTGTTATTCTCCCAAATTCTTCTTCATGTCAATTTAGATTTTCTTACAAATTACAAAAATTATCATCTCTTGGCTGTTCATTGACTTTCAACTTCAGTTTTCACTACAATCACGAGACACTGTGAAATGCTGCGTTGTGTGCATTTAAATTTTGGACCTTGTAAGAACCTCATGTATAGGCTAATCTTATGCTTCTCTGGTTTTTTTTTTCTGTCTGTCACATTGCATAAATAATTAAGAATGCAAATAATTTTCTTCACACTTTTCCTTTCTTTCTCCGCACCCTCTGGAGCCTCATTTGTTGAAATACAATTAGCAGCTAGCTAATTTTGGCAGATATTTTTCATTTTGAATTGTAAATGATGGAAACCCAGGATTCAGGGAGCTGTTTTGCTTGCAAAACCCCTTAGCACAGGAGAGATTGTAGAGCGGAATTTTACTGGTTGTTTTTAAGAATAAGGCCAACTGAATATAAAGTGTGTTGAAAGTAGGACTGCTTGAGAATTTTGAGTGCTAAGGATTTATGAATTTTTAACCAAGAGACTGCATGCAATACAAGATATTCAGCAAATAAAAAGAAAAATTATTTCCTTTCTCCTGTTCAAAGTTTCCTGTTGCGAGTGTACAACACGATATCCTCTGAGGGCATACTCTGAAGGCATAACAAAGCAAGTGTCCCTTTAGGCTTCATTATACTGATACCCTTGTTTTAGCTGGATTCTCGGTCGTCTTCCAAGGTTCTGCTTGCTTCGTGCACCAATTCCACCGCCAGGTACTGGGCAGGGCTGCGTGCCCAGCGCAGAAAGCAGAGGGGATGTGCCTGTCACCCTACACCAGCTCCCCCTGTGCTTCTGCTGTGGCACCTTTGTGTCTGCCCTGCTGCGACTGCAGGACTGCAGGGGTTGCTCTGAAAGGTCACCAAACTGCCAAGAACTGCTTCTTTTCACAGATCCTGCCACATCCATACAGGCTTATTCTGTATTCACAGCTCCATTTTGCCAATGTAATGCTTCATCTTTATATCACTGCAGTTACTTTTAATGTCTTTTATGTTTTTGGTTTGATGTTCTTTTCAGACTGAATGAATTTTTGAGGATTTTTCTTCAGTTATGCTCAGACTCAGATTGAAATTGGCAAGATTAGAGTGATCAGAGTTTTAGGAATAGGTACCTACCTGGTTTGGTTCTGCTGTTAGGTACTACTGAATAATAACAACTTGATTTTTTAATATTCTTTATGAATTATCACACTGCAATTAACATGTACACCCTTCTCTAGCTTTTTTGGTATTCATTCAAATATAATATTAGGATACACTTTGGGTACAATATTTTCAAAGTACAACCCCATCAACATCCACTCCTTTGACACTATGACTGCAATGATGATAGAATTACGTTTGAGCTCACCAGTGGAGAAAGGATTGCTGATATTCCTTTGCAGGGGGATGGTGAGCTGGAAAAGAACCCTTGAGAGGGGTAGTTGCCATTTGCCACTGGGCTGAACCCGTGATGTAAATATAAATAAGCTGGTAAAATCTGTGTATCATGGCTGCAAAATCTGATATTTACAAGAACTGCTTATTATGGCAACAAGCAATAATATTCTTGTGTGTGTGGTAATGGTGTAAAACCTGCTCTGCTAATGTTGTGTGTTTTGTGTTTCATTACCACAGTAGTGTGGGAAAGCACTATCAAGTGATTACACAGAAAAGTTAACACAGGCTTAATCTCTTTCATAAATTACCATGGAGAAGAGGCATCTTTTATGCATAACGCTGAAAAATGTCCCTCTTCTAGTGTGAAATGACATGTTCCAAGTGAAATATGGCACTCCAAAGTTCTGACATTCAGATGGCATTTAAAAAGCAGGATTTTGTGATTTAAAAGTAATCCTAACCAGTTCAAGTATGTGAATTCTAACTTGGAAATTATTTGCGTTAGGCATTGTTAGGAACAGTTCTGTGTGTCTGGCCCTTCATATTTCTAGATCTTGTAATTATATTTTTGGGTTTAGGTTGCTGTGGCTGCCATAGATTTTGTGAGAGGAGACACAGTCTTTTCACAGATGGGTAGGAAGAAATTTAATCGTGTGTAGCATGAGTAAGTGTTTACTTAAACAAACAATTGTCCAGGAAAAATAGATGCAAAGAACATTTTATTCACTTACTTAAATGAAGTGCTGCAGGAAGGAAGGAGAAAACGTAATTATCAAGATTATTGCCAGATCTCAGATGTTTACTCTCACTGACTGTTGTGGTGTTCACCTGTGGCTCCTTTCTGTAGGAGACGTCTGTGCTGTACTAAAAATATAGTGCCAAAAGTATTGCCTACAGGGCAAAATTAGGATTATAGACAATGTCATTAGTAAAATGGAAGTGAACAGCTCTTGCAGTCACTTCTGGAAAGACAGACCAATCCCTTTCCAAAGAAGTAATTCCCTTTGCTTTTAGTTTTCATTAGGTATAGATTTTGGAAATGTGATCTAGACTCTCGCTGTACAACACCACGAGGGAACTTCCATCATTATTGATACTCCCTATCTCTTCCATGCCCTGTGCCAGCCCAGATCTATCTGGAAGGTGAAGCCTTGGCAGAGCAAAGAAGCTGTGGAACTGGGAAGTACCCCGTATTTTATACATAGGGGCTTAGCTGCAGCCCCATTCTGGGACTCCAGCTGTGACATGACCTGATACCCAGCGTGGCACAGGAGTGCCTGTAGAGGATCTGTTGGCGCTGCTTTTATCAGATTTCAACTGAATGCTTTCCTTTACTTTTTATTCCTTTTTGAATCCACTAATTATTACACTGAAGACCTCCATTTTTCTAGGACATCACTCAATGTTTCCCTTTCCCTTTTTCTGTAGGTGAATGGTGGTAATGCCCAGCTCTAGAAATTTTCTAGTGTAGACTTAGCTCGTGAATTTTCCTGCTTTCTGCTTGCCACCTTTCCCAAGGAAAAGAGAATGTGCTCTGAGAAACTGCAGATGCAGGTCTCATGTGTCCCAAAGGTTGGATGCACATGATGTAGCCTTGAAAACAGAAAGGAAAAATTGGTGATGTTGAATACACGTGAAAATTGACTCCACCTCAGTTTTCTCACTAAGTTGTGAAACCTCAAAGAAATTATGACAGATAAAGGCACCAGATCTATACAATCTGCTAGTAGCCACCTAACTCAGACTGAACAGGTTTTTATGACTGAAGCATCTGCCTCATTTTGCCTCATTTTACCTCATTTGAGTTAACAAATGTACTGAGTTTGAACATGGCTGAGAACTGCTGGGTTAAATGCAATATTGCTGCACAAGAGTAGTACAAAGATTCCTTAACATGCTGAAATTTTTCTCCAATGTGGTGCTGAACACAGCAAACAAATCTTTATATAACTATATCTGTAAAGTTTTCTGTTAAGCTTTATGCCAATTCTCCAAAAACCCAGCATGCAGACATGGGAACAATAGAGACCAGGCCTTCTGTGAATGAAATACTTTTTACCTTTGGGAGATGATGTAAAATTTAATCATTTGACAATTATGAAGTGCTTTATGTTCTTCAGATGAAATGTGCTATGTAAGTGTGAATTAGTATTATTGATGAGCTTAAGCCACAAGATTGAATGCAAATGAGAACTTCTCAAGATAATAAATACCCATTATTCATCATGAAGGATGATGAAAAAATTAAATACCTTTCACAGAAGGTAGCAAAAGTATGAAGTTTAGCTGTGAGCTGAATCAAATGCAGTGGTTGAAATCAGCCTAAGAGATTGTTACCATGACATGGATGTGGACCAAAAAATGCAGGAAAATCTCCTTCACAATGCAATAGAGAGTGGCACGGAAACTCATGTCAAGGAGTATTCATGCCTGTGTTGCATCCTTTTTGACTGGTGGTCTCAGAGATAAGCAGGTGTGTTGAAGGAGAGATGATAAAGTGGAAGCCAGTGCCTTAAGTGAAGGTGGGGTTATCTGAATAAATATGAGTGTATATCCCAAGTACGATGTATGCACATCTAAGAAAATCACCCCGGGCCGCCCATGTCATCAGTGGTGCAGTTCAGACGATCAGAAGTTTACATCTGTTTTAAAATGAGTTGGAATTGAACCCTTGATACCTTTTTATTGTTTAGATCACAGCATAAGGGAGCCTGAGATGACCAGCTTTGATACAGGTACCCACACAGCAGGCTCAAAAACCAAAATCCATGGACAAGATCCTCTGAGAGCCTGTCTTTGGCTGCTCTTTATGAGAGGGTTGGTAGCTGTCCAAGATAACATAACACAAAACAGCTATTCCCTTCCTCTACTATCTCAGCATCTTCTCCTCACAACCAAGATAACTGAATATGCAGCAAATCATGGAGCGCAATTCCAACTTTTTGTGCAGGAGCCTTATGCCTTTGTGCTGTGAAATGCTCTGGATTCTGGTCTAAGTCGTTGGAGATATTAAACAAATGCACGATTTAAAATGTGTTAGCAGTAAAGCTACAGTCAGTCTACTGCTGCTAAATTTGTGCAGTTTTAAACTACAGCTCAGCATCTCTCTGGACACAGGTATAGATGCACTCCAGACAGCTACTCTATACCTGATCCAAGCGTAGTACAGGTATAATAACCCACTTGTTCATTGCTCCTAACATCATAATCCATGTTTCTTGCCATTCATCAAAAGCACTGAAGTCCATATTTAATGGAATAAAACTCCTGCTAGAAACATCGATATGCACAAAGCCTTGACATGGTAAAGTCTGGCAGAATTGTTTCCTCTCATTTATTTAAAAAAATAAAAGAGGTCCAATTGAAACACTGTGCGCTGTTTTTTACTAGAAAATTTCTGTAGTGTGGGTACCTTGTGTCATGTAGTTACAGTGTTTACAGGAATTCATCTTCTGGCATTCGGCCTACGTTTTGACAGCCTCAGGAGTATTACAAGCAAAACTAAAATGAACCAGGGCTCCAAGAACACCATTTAAACAGAAAGAAGTCCCTTTAACCTTATAAAATTCCATACAAGTAAGAAACATCTAAAATGGGACTACTTCACTGCTGCTGCTGAGTTAGGCTCCATATTGAGGGTTCCAAATAGCAAAAAGCAGTTTGGTGGTATTGCACATGACAGTAAAGAATTGTTCTGAATGGAGAAGTTTTCTCACTCACAGGAAAAATATGAAAGCAAATAAAAACCCCCTTATGAATGGAAGCATTACGCATCTATTCTTTAATAATTGTGTCTGTTTATGCAGGACTGTTTGAAGTGTATGAATCATACGCAAATCAGCTATGGCATCTAGACTGCTTTCCTGTTTGAACCATCCTCTTAAAAGCCGGTTGTCTTTCAGCATGGAAATATCTTCCTTTTTCCAAATACTTCCACCCTCACTCAGCAGCTGTTCTAAGCAAATGGCTCTCCGAATTCAGATGGATATCTGTTTATATGGCCCCAATACACTAGACAGATTTGGCCCTCTATGAGAATGTTTCTAACCACTAGATTTGAGTGAATGTATGAGATAATACTATGGTTCTCCATTCCCAGGTGTTGAATTTGGGAAAAATTAGCACTTTCCCGAAGAACCCTGATTTCTCACACTAGCATTAAACATTTGGTCAGTCCTAAACCAAGACAAAGGAAGGAGCACTCACAACGTATTCATATATCTCAGTGAGAGGCTGCAGCCAGGAACCTCTCTTCCCATGAGGGCTCTGTGCATTTAGGGATTGTTTAAGCTACTTGCGTGGAACAAAAGGATTTTACCTTTTGAAAACAATGTCAATCTGTTCCGCTTCCTACAATGTAACAGGATATCTCTTGGCCTTGCTGGAGAAAAACAATCCCTTTTAATGCTTGCAAATCTTAAAAAAGTCTCCACTGAAAGTAAAAGTTGTTCTATCACTTTGTGTTGAAATTGCTTACTCATATACACAAATTCAGTTGCGGTGAAAGTGAGGAGAGAGGAAAAAAAAAATATGTTTACACTTAGAGCCCTTTAGATTTAGACATTTTCCCAAAGTTTTTGTGACATATATTAATGCCCATATAAATCACCTTGCGTAAAATCAAAAAGGGTAATAGGAAGTTAAGAAGCTAGCATTAAGAAGGTAGCATGTGAGAGTGACTGTTTCTTTGGTTTTGAACAGATCACGTGACAGAATTCATATGTCATACTCTCTCCTTTAGCAAGCAATAGCTTTTCTTTCATGTCTGAATGCTTATATTTGCTTCAGAAAACTGAACTGATCATTTGGAGTATTTTAGGATTATTTTTCATTATAATATTCTTGTTGATGACATTCATAGGTCCTATCCCAAAAAGAAAAAGACAGGAATGAAAGAGGTCTACGCATACTCCTGCTCATAAGTTATGTTTTAAGGTTAGAACAGTATGGAAATGGTTTCATGTGCAAAAAGATATTGTAAATTCTTTCTTTGCTTTTACAAAATTAATCTCTTATACTTTCTTCATCTGTGTTACTGTTTCCGGACACCAAATTTCCAAAATCAGAATTCATCTGACATAGTGGAGAGATGTTGATTTCAATCTCTTCTTTCATTGTCTACGCAGCAGATTCTCTCCCAGTACATGGATTTTGAGGTCATGTGCATTTCTCTGTTCCAAGATAAGGAATTCTGTCAGTGTCTTACAACAATGAGCACAAATGAGTAAGTTTTACTTGAGTAAAACTTTTTACATAGAGCTGTAACTTTTACGTAGATGTATATTGTACATGCATTTATGTATGGAATCATAATAAGAGAGATAGTTATATCCAAAATTAATTTCGATTGTGTGTATGCTGCAATGATCAGTTTGGTGTCTGCCTCCTGCATCTCAGATATTTTTTCTTTTGTTTCTAACCTCACAGAATGGTGTTCTAATCTAGTTGATATCGATGGGACTCAAATTTACTCAAACTTCAGATGAGGGATAAGACATAATAAGTCTCTCACAAAACCAATTTCACCTTTCTGGATTCTGAGTATTTCCCATATGAGGAGTCTTAGTTTTGCTAAGAATTTTCATTCCAGGATTTTTCTTTATTTGTCATCAGAAAATTCAACCACCAGTGGGTATATAGGCTTTATTTGCTTCTTTCTTACTCTTACATGGTGCCTACTTTTCCCTTTTAAATAAGGGGGCATTCATCTGAATAAAGTAAAGCATGCTGTTCTTCTGTACCTAAAATCTTCTCTGCTCTCTCTCTCTCACTGCTAAATTCACATTCAAGGTCGATTACCTCTAACTACTGTAGGCTTCTAGCTTTGTCCTTCACTCCTAACTCTCTTTGGTCTCTGCAAATCGCAAATGCTTTCAGATACATTAGTGTTTAGTTGGGAAGAACCACTCTTTGTTGCTGCTGTGCTGTACTTCCCCTTCGGCCTCCATATTACCTTTCATTTTTCCTCACTGCCATTTTGCAAGCGGTGTAAATGTTAACAACAGTATTGGAGATGACCTGGCTATGACCCATTCTAAACTAGGTGGAAAGCGTATGTGTGGGAAATGGATGTAAACCAGCTACCAAACCATGATGAAAGGATGCTGTGAGGGGGTTCTGTGAGACAGCAAGCAGCCGAGAGCTTAAGCTGTACTGCCAGAGCCTACAGAGTCGCTGCTGCATGAAAAACACTTTTGAAAGACTGACGCGTACTTCTAACCTTTGCCTTTTGCCAAAAGGCATTCCAGTTCTCTCTTAATTATTAAGCAAATGGCTCTATTTGGAAAAATGTAAAAGATTCATCTTTTTTGATAGACTCTTTACAGACCAGAATCCTGTCCCTAGATGTACTTTGTTGCATTAGGTCAAAATCTCAGTGCAGTAAGCATGTCTGTGGTGTATAACATTCTTGCCTCTTGTCTCTCTGCTAATTCTTTCTTGCCCTCCTACTTTTTAAGTCCATTTCAGAAATAAAAAATGGAAAAGGTGAAAAAGTCTGAGATTTGATGAAAAGCAGTTGGAGCCTAAGATATGTGGCGAGCAGTTTCATTTGAAGGCCACTCAATTATAATTTCAGCAGGTATTCACCATTGCAGGGCAAGTGCTAATGAACTCATTTGGTATTCATGAGAATGCCAATATCTATCTATTGGTAGAAGTTTCATTGAAATTCAGATGCATGCCTAGGAACATTCAAGAATTATATTAAATACTGCAAGCAGCCAACTCTTCATAAGTTAATTAGTAGTATACTTTTTGAAGACAGATTCTCATCTGTTGTAAATCATTAAAAGTCAATAAAGTTATATTGAAGATCTGCCCAATTGCTTGTATTAAGGTCTTGGCACACGTTAGAAAAAGAGTCTCCATTACATATAGAATTAATTAGCACTTGAAGGAAAAAGAACATAAGGTAAAAGGAGAATTGGTATGGCTGTGGTTTCTAGAGGTTGAAGTTCATTAAGAAACTGAAGCAGAGCTTGAATTACCACTCCGGGTCTTCCATTTGTGAAGAGAAGGTCCATGGAAGTAGCAAAAATGAGGAACTTGGTTCTTAGCTTTGCCTTTGCAACACATCACTGTGGGTACTCGAGGCACTGAAAACAGTTTAGTACAGGCTGGAACTCTGGTTACATATAAAAGACTCAATGAACTTTGTGTGAACTAGCAGGAATTTCTTAACATTGAAAATTTTGGACATCTGCATAACTTGTGGAAATTAAGTTGACAAAACAGCTTGGAATATTTTCTCAGTTGCATAAGAAAATTATTGTTTGTGCTAGTTTTCTATTAATAGTACTCTTAGTACCCACCTTTCAATTTCTGCTCAGAAATCAGATGTTTGATATCATACATCCACTCACTGTTGTGCTGTGGTTATGTTGTTCTCTGGCTCTCTCCAGCTACATCCACAGTTCGTGACCACATGGTGTCATACCTTCTCTCAACTGCGTTTTTCAGAATAGCTTTAGTTTTAAGAGACAGTCTGGATTGTCTTAAGCTACTTTTAAAACAAGCGTAGACACTGCTCTAGTTCATGGTAATAGTTTAATGAAAGATCAAAAAGCTGTAATATTTACTGTGATGTACTGACCTTGTAGCTGAACCAAAGTCTGCTGTCAATTAAGGTAAGCCAGGCATTTTAATTATTCTGCAGTTTCTTATTTACACTGACCTGGTGAGGGTAGATGTGCATTCTTTTGCAATTCTAGGAAGGTAAATTTGTCGTAAAACTTACCCTTTGCACACGGATATATGCCAGGGAAAAACTTAATGCATTTTCTAAAATCAGAAACTTGACAGTGTAGGCAAATATCTGCATACTTGTCTGTCAGAATAATTCAGATTAAGCAGTGATGATGTTAAAATAAACTTGGTGTAGGTCTCTCGGGTCCTGTAGCTCTGCTTCATGGATTCCTTCCTTTTAACAGCAGCAGGGTGTGGTTTTTTCAAGAGAGAGGCTTACCTTGTGATCCAGTGTGGATTGTAATCTGGTTTGTCACTGTGTAACATTGTGCTCAGCCTTACTTAAACTATCAGTGTGCAAATCTTTCAGCAGATGCATTCAGGAACTATTTCTAAAAAGGCACAGACTAATTCTGGTTGGAAGAGTCCTCAGAAGGTCTCCAGGATAAATTCTGCCTCCAAGAAAGGCCAACTGTCAAACCAGACCAAATTGCTCTGGTAATTCAGATTATTCACTTTGGTCTTGAAATACACTAATAAAAATGACTTTAGCTCTCTAAAATCTCATACGACAAGTAACTATGTTTTTAGGGCAAAATTTTCAAAACTACACAAGGAATTTGGATGTCTCAGTGTCCATCTGTGGATTCTCTAATTTTTTTTATAGCACAATATCCAATTATTGAGTCTCAAGCTTTCTATAGCAATCAAATTAAAGATGAATCAATCCTTAAAGTGAAAATTATTGGAATTCTTTACAAAGATCCAGTTTTAAGAAGAACTAATTTAGTAATTTATGAACAGATATTTTGATTATTTTTTCTGTTTAAGAATGCATTCTGGATTAATAAGGCAATAAGTATTCTTGAATGACCCCTTCTTGTGCCTTAAAATGCTGTATGACATTAAAATAAATCACAGGGGATAACAAAAAAAAGAAGCAATGGGGCAAAAGGGGAACTACAGATGCTGCTGATTTTTTTTAAAGTTGTTGGAAGTAATGTTTCTAGAATTCTGTTTCCTACATCATATTGAATGTTAATGCATTGTTTAGACCATGAACTAGTTTTAGTGCATGAGCTTAGAGATTTCATGCTCTTGAAACCATAATAGGAACACATTCTATCTGTAAATGGTACACGTGGAGCTGTGGACATCTGTCCAATGCTGATGAGGTGATGTCAGTTGCATGAACCCATTCTAAATTCATTTTATGGTTTGCTTTGCATCTTCCCTTTGGGATGTGTATATCACATTTCTATGTTAGCTGTAAAAATGAAAGTCACTGGAGTTTTGGATTCAGCTGGTTGTGCTTTCAGCTCCTTGGAATTCTTCAAGCCTGATTTTTCATACGCTCAAAACAGAAGCTTTGAAAGTGAACATAAAATATTGAAGTGTTGTAGATTTTACTGCAAATCCTGCAAGTTTGAAAGTGTTTTCTTCTGGAGTGATATTTCGTTACTGGGGAATGTTGGTTCCCTTGTGATGTGATATTTTCGTTACTGTTCCACTGGGAAAACAGCTCTAGAACAAATAGCTTCAAATAAAAAGAAGGATTATTTAAAAGAAAAAAAAATTAGCTTTTCTTAATTTTCTGTATCTTCCACTAAACAAGGATAATGCTGTAACTCAGCCTTTCGTTAAGAGAATTAGAGAGGAGAAGGTGCCATTTGTTTGAAAGACACTGGATGTCTACATAAAACGCTTATAAAAGACATTCTTCTGGATTGAATTCTGTCCAAGCTTTGTTTGTTTTTGTTTGGGATTTCCTACTTTTTTTTATTGTAATACACAATATGATTAATGTTCTCAAAGTTTTCCTGTATGGTTGAAATTGCTCCAGTTTCTATCTGCAGAGGAAGTAGCTTCCTGTTCTGCAGATGCTTCCAGCATAGTGCCATGTCACACATTCATTGCATAATCCATTGCAGAGTTCAAAGCTGCTGAAAGGAAAATCGCTGGCCATGTATGGCCGAGTTTAATTGCATTTTCAGCCTTCTGCCCTACTGTAGTTTAATAGTTTACAGTAAATGAAAGTAGCTGTATAATACCTTCCCAGCTGTTATTCCATCGAGCATACAGGAGCTTTTCAGGCTATTTTTTTTCTTTGCATCAGTTGATAGTGTTAACCTGTGGCCATAAACCACTCACCTTTCCTTCCTTTGCTTCCTTAATGAGTTGGAAAACCACACTTTGAGGGGGAACTAGAGAAGCATGAAATTTAGCTTTTCTGAACTGACTTGCATAACATTGATACAATAAACTAAGCAAGTATTTTCTTGGTAATTAATTTTCTGTATGTAGCAAAGAATGGAGAATTATCCTATTATCTGCTCTATTTGAATAGGTCTATATACAGTGCTAGTGTATGCATTTATACAGATAAATTTTTAAATTAATTGTTCCAGACAGTATCTCTGAGGTACAGGCAAAACATATATATATATTTTAGGTATCAGCAGTTTACTTGAGAAATAGTCGGTGTCCCTATAAAGTTTATTTTTAAAAAAACCCCAAATTTCAAAGGCATTTGAGAAATATAAATGGCTTGTGACTTCTTGGAAAGGACAGTGGAAGAATAGTCACTGTGACCTTGGGAATATCATGTTTTATTGCTTTCTGAGAAGAGGCCATGTTCTGCTAGCAAATGGCATTATTTTCGTGAAAGTTATGATTTTACCAAGAGGGCATTTGCTTAATTCTGAGTCTCACTTCATCTATACTGTAAAGTAAAACAGCGGCCTAAAATAAAATTCCTTACGTTCATCTGTTTCCTGCGAATAGGTAGAATAAGGTTTAGTGCTGAGAAATGGGTGTATTCTTTTGACTTGGGAAGGAGGGAGATGAAGAGAGTTTGTCACTCATGAGCAGTTTTTTATCTCCACAAACTCTTGTCTCTGAACCATGGCTGTGCCTGACCCCAATCTGTCTTCATAAGAGAGATGCACTTTCCATCAGAGTCCAGGCATTTAAAACTTTGATTTTACGGTGCTAATAGGATAACAGACTGTGCATATGCACACTGTCGGGGCAAAGCCTGCAGTGAACCAGAAGGGACACAACTGGCTATGTTTAAGATGCAAAGACGACTTCTTCACAAAAAATTAGTTTGTCAGAGTTGTTATAATCACTGCCAGAGTCATTTGATTACACCATGTAATAATCAGAATAAATCCTCTCAAGTAGCTTTCTTTTATCAACAAAATGTGTGATGTCATGAATTTGCAATTATTTTGTCAAAGAAGGACATGTAACCACCTCTGATCTTGGTGGTTAAGGAAAGCTACTTAGCCTGACACTTTATTGCCTATAAGGACAGGTAACTTCAATTCTGCTGTTGAATCATTGTGATGTGTCATAAATAGACAGGATATGAAGAAGAATTTTGTTTCAGGGAAGAAAGAATTCTGTGTTTCAGTTTCAACATTCATTATTAGTTTATTAATAATGCTATTATTATATCATAATAATGTTTCACAGACCTCACAGTACCCTCACCAGAAACTTCAATGTGTATATTATAAAAGTTATTTAATATAGGTCTGAAACGAGATCAGTAATTCAAACAGATTTAAACTTCAAAATGGCTTCTAACCTTAGAACATTCTTTTTAGTACAGAGGTATGAAGGTGGAATTAAGTTTAATTTAGAGTGCTATTAAAAAGCCCATGATTCTAAGCCAGAGGTATTTCATAAGGAATGGAACACAGCCAGTAAGGTAAAATCAGGCAGATCTAAACAACCTGCAGTATATTTTTCGTATATTTTCAGCATTAAATCTAAGATTGGTTCTTGGGTTTCATTGTCTGAATAAGAGATTAGATTTCACACATTTATTTGCCATGACAAATTTAATCCAGTCCCTTTTATACTCTATGAAGTGAGGTACCAGTGGACTGCAAAGCCCTTCAGCATATAAAATACATAAATAAATAAATACCTGCCTTCAGATACTAACGTAGGTAGAAATTGCCAGTGTCTATTCATTTAAATTCAGGTTTTGTTGACATTTATGGGGCTTTTCTGTTTCTTTTATTTCTGCAAAAAGAGTTAAAGATGTACAGGCTATCACTTAGGTTTAGCAGACATGAATATTTACCAGACCGTTCAATGAGAGTATTTCATACATACCCAGCTGAAATATTAAATTAATTTTTTCCTAATGATTTGATATCTCTTTGGGGATTCTCCTGGAAAACACATACCTAATGACTTAATTGTTAGAAAAATTAAAAACTTCATTACACCTTCAAGGAAAACACCAAATATTTCTGCAAAGAAATCCTAGATGTATGAACTTGCCCCAAAAGAAAATCAAGGCATGCCATGTAGCCACAGAGCTTGATGAGCACAGCCCAGATTTCAAATAGCAACTTCCTGCCATGAATGAGAAATATAATAATGAATAATGCTACTGATTGATTATATAAATTTGATTAATGTATAGTTAATAAAAATTGCTCTATTTAAGAATTGATCCTGAACATTAGAGGGGTAAAATTCTGTAATTTATGATGTACATAGGTGTTAATGATAGTATAGAACAGTACAATATGTCACATTGACTAATTTTTTTTTTCATAAAAAGAAGGGCAAATCAGCTGTAGAACATCAATTTATGATGCAATGAGGCCTCTGAAAAATCGTGATTATTATTCTGACTAGGAATGGCAAACTATTTTGGTTAACTATTTTAGTGACTGTATCTAAAATCCATTTTCCATATCTTTTCATCTCAGTTGCAAATGTGTGATCTTTCCTTGAGGTCCTTGCTCAGGAATGGGGCTGCAATGTGAGTAGGGTATGAACCTTAACCAAAGAAAAAACAAACCCAAAAAACCCCACCCCCCAAAACCCAAACAAATTATGACTTAACCTCTTTATAGATTGTGACCATAATAAGGCCTGGCTGAAAAATTGGTTAACTCTTATGATGCTAGCCATGAAAACCTTGTTGTTCAAATCATTTCAGTAAATCCAAGCCGCTGTTTCTTCTTCACTCTTTTCAGACCAACTTTTCCATAAATCCATAAAGCATTTTGATTTACTGCAGTTGCCTTAGAGACTGTAACTGGTGACAGCTCCTATCCAGCAGTGGCTACTGTTGTGCCTACAAGTTTGATGCATTTTTTTTTTTTAATCCACCTGAGATTTTTTTCATTCTAGAGGTTACATACCTATTGTATTCAAGTGCAACTGCATCTTTGGGAGACAAAACTCATGTATGACTCACAGTTTTAGCTAGACCAGGTGCTAATGCTGATGCAGTTTGGTGACCTCTGTTTCAAGTCAGGCTCTACCATTGTGTCTGCCGTGCTGTCTACTACAGAAAACAGCAGCAATTCTTTATGATACGTAATTCTCCTAGTTAAATTTTGTAACAGCTGGAAATTAGCTAGAGGGAGATGTCAGTATTTTTATTTTCTGTCTTTCTTGGAACTTTTTAAATATAACTATTACTCATTTCATGTTTGGGTTTATTTTTTAAAATTATGTAATAAGTTCGTATTAACAACAAAATGTACACCAAGTTTTTCTAATAGATTCCTGGCATGTGAAAATAGGGAAGAAAATGCCTCTACATAATGACACTTTCCCTCCATTGCCACAGCATGATCAAAAACATTGCACTTCCACTTTGATTTCAACTGGTATCATGCAGGCTTGGGATTTTCTGTCATAGTCTCCCTTTTTCTGGTAAAAAGATATATGCCCAAGGGACTTGAACAGAGCAGTTTTACTCTGTTAGAGAATATCACAGCAGAGAATTCTCGTGGGATATACATCTGGGGCCTTGAAACTTAGGTTGTCTTGAGAGAGTGCTTGCATTGAAAGTCAAAATAATTTCAAAGTGTCTATGCCATGACAAGCTGCAGAAGTTAATTTCTGTGATTATGTTTTGAGTGTCAGAGTGGTGGCCGGCTGCAGGAACACAAAATCTTTCTGAATTAGAATAGCTGAAAGCCTCTGTGCATCTCTCATCTGAATATCCGTTGTGTCTGGCCTGAAGGCAGACCTTATGCATATGTGAGGTCTGCTAACTCTTTAAGTGCAGCATTTTCCAGGACAGAAATATCTTTAAAAGTAATTGAGAAGCGATAAGTCTGGGACTTATATCTGTCTCTACCAAAGAAGAAAATCTGAGGGAGTCTAAATGGGGGTGATGGACCAAAGACTGGAGTAAATTCTCAATTTAGAAAGATTGTGTAAATAAGAGAGGACCTATATAACAAATACAAGCCTAACAAAATATTCAGTGTAACTGATGTGCATAGCTCTCCTCAGTCCTGCTGACTATTCAAGATGAAAAATTTAAATTATCAATTAATTCTTGCTCTGTCATGCTAGCCTGGAATAACAGTAACAAAAATGATAAAGGACTTGGACTCTAATTTTAAAATAAAAATATTTCCTCTCACTGTTAACAATATTGTATGGAAACCACCAAATAGAGTAAAGGAAGGAAATTGAAAGTGATCTGAGAACGTTATCTGGAAGGATCTTTTGGCAAATGCTGAGTCTTAAGGGAGTTGTTTTTAATTCCTACAACTATTTTTCTTCTGTCACCTTCATTCTTTCTTTCTGCCACTTGCCTTTTTATCAACTTACTTTCCCTCCCTCTGGCTCTTCTTTGCACTACTTTGTCCTTTTTCTTGTAGCTCTGCTTTTTTTCATCCTTGCCTGTTTCTTTCTTGAGCCTGCTCTTCAATTTCCTCTTTATTTCTTTTATTTTTGTTCAGAAACTATTCTCTAACCGTAACTTCTTAGTCTTATTTTAATCATAACAACTGTACTCATTCCTAAAAATAGGGACATTTCAAAAATACATACATACATATATATATATGTGTGTGTGTGTATATATATATATATATGTATATATAGCATAAATAAAGATGGAAGCCAAGCAACTATTGTTTGGAAGGAGAGAAAAGTAGCCAGTTTGCTTTTAGTATCTTTACATATTGTTCCTTCAGAGGATTTGCGTAGCTGCATATTCATGAGAGTTGCAGCTGTCCGTGACCTAGATGATCTATGGGAGGAATCCACGTTCAGGGCTGCAAAGCTTTGGCTTGGGAATACACTCACCCTTGCTCTCTGTTCAGAATTCTGTAGCTGGAGAGAGCAGGCAGCAGGCACAGCACCTCACACCTTGGGCTCAGAGACCCAGTGCTGCTTCTGTGTGCTTTCAGATCTTAAAACAGGACAGGTATGCCCCAGATAACTCCAGGCACAGGAGGTGTTTTCTGTAGGAGCACCCCAGGACACTGTCGGAGAGCTCAGGCAGCCTGTGCTTTTACTGAAGGAAGACCAGCTAACCCACACAGGATTAAAGCAGTGTTGACTAACAGAACCGGGCCTGACTCACCCACTGAGTGTCACAGCAGACAACAAAATCCCCGCAAAGCTCTCAAAGAAACTCCTTCAAAAGAATAGAAGGAGCTTGCAGCAGATGGGCACTTACTATTCTGTGACTGTATCCTTTTCAATCTGTGCTAGGATTCGGCAAGTCACACTTGCTCTATTGTCAAACCAGAGCTTGGATAAATCCCCAGCCAACACAAGTAGTGATATATCATAAATGAGTCACTCATCAAAGAAATGCTAAAGCTATAACAGATTATGGACAAATAAATGATTTCACTGTGTTTACAGGTTAGTTGTCATGGTTGTCATTCTGCTCCCCCTTGTTTTGACATTCTTCCCACTTTGCTTTTATTCCCTGCAATTTTAACAATTTCATTTGGACAAACAGCAACCAACCAAACACCGTGAATACCTCAACCCAAAAAACATTTATCTGAAAAAGTATAGCTAGGTAGGAACTGAAATAATCACTGAATGGCAGCTTCTGTTCCCCTGGGAATCTTTGAGCATTGCTTATAAGAGAGCAGAAGAATTGGGATAAGGAGATAAGACTTCTGTCTCTCCAACAGTAAGTACAGTGTAAAAAAATGCTTCCAAAGCTGATCACTTTCCCTGCTGTTTGTCAGTGCAGAAAAAAATCCAGTTTGTAGGGTCCGCAAGAAATGCGTTTGTCCTGTCATTAAAATGGCACTGAGAAGTCTAGCTAAGATTAAATCTTAATATAACTATGCCTTTAGCTATACAAATATATAGGCAATAATAGGCTTGTCATCCAAGTAAACATACCTGTCCAAACAGAGTATATTGACACTTTCTAGAGTCAGTGATGGTCCCTAATGAGTGTTGTAGGGTGATGTTTACAAAGTGTTCCCCAATGTGCCTTCACTAAAAGACTGGTAAGGCTTCCAGCCTGTTGCCAACAAGGCTTTCCTAGAATATTATTTGGAGATAGTGGAAGAGGTTTGATTATTTACAAACACGCATAAAATCTAAGATTTTAATGCAGCATCTCTTCACACAGAATGTACTATATTTTTGTTAGTCTGGAAATGCTGCACACTTGCAATGAGCTTCAATTGAATTTACTTGATCTCTTTGGTTGAAAAGACAAAGAAAAGGACAAATGTTCCTTGAAATCCTCTGCTGCTTTTGGGACTGAAGAGAGATATTCTGCAATACTTGGGTAATTAGTAAGCCTGAAGCAATTGGCTGGGAATTAGTGAATTTTTGAATTAGGGAATTACTTCAGGCTTTGCTGGCAACCATGATCCAGGCTCATAGGAAAGTCTTGTGTCAGCCCTGAATCAATTCCATGAATGTCTTCTGCAGAGGTGCTTCGCTCTTGCTTTGAGTGTCTGAGCATCTCAGTGCTGTGGGAAGATCTGTGTTTGCCTAAAAGCATCAGCATTATTCCTTAGAAGTGAGACCCTTTCTTGGCACTAAAACCATACAAAAGGAGCCTCAATATGTTTAAAATATATTTGCATGCCCTTTAATATGAGAAAAAAGAGTAAAGAGCACTTAATTCTACTGAAAATCAGATTCTGCTGTTAGTTATAAAGCCAGCGGATCACGAAACTTTCAACCTGTTCTTAACATTGTCTTCTGAATGCTGCTAAATTCCTTATTGAATTACTTATTTTTAGACTGTGTCTAAAATGTCATTACATTGAGAATTACATTTCTAGTTCAGATCAGTAGAGAACAGTTGCCTTTTTACAGCAAAACAATTGAAAGCGTCATTCTCATATTTTCAGATCTCTCACCCAAGATAGTGGAGAAATCTAACATTAAAGAAAATATTAATACAATACAATGTAAATTAAGATCATGTCCAGAGCAAAATGTGCTTAATATGTTAACTCCAAACTCCTTTCCATCCCTCTGGATTTAATAACCAGTTTCAGGGGCTGTAACTCAGAATATGCAATTTAGTTGCTCTTGACCAATAAAGAAATAGAAGAAGAAATTACTTTAGCAATGCATTCTTCAATTAATGCTCAAGTCCATTGAAATTAACAATGAAAATTCTAGGTATGTGCATGTGGCACTAATCAACACCATTGTTGTTGTTATTGGGGCTCTTGTACACAAAATATAAGCTCTCCAGATACAAAAATATTTTCAGCTAAAGCACAGCAGACACATTAATGAACGAGAAGGGAATGTATTAAAAAAAATTCTTATAGCTAGCTGAATTATTTTGTCACTATTCAGCACTTGTAATAGAGAGACAGGCTCGTACTGATCCTTCAAATAGGATCAGTGCAGGAAAAAGTAAAATGCAACGTAGAAAATAGGTATTTCTAGAAATTTCTCACAAACTTTTAGTGAAATGATGCTGAAACTTGGCAAATTTTAAGTTTCTCTGAATAATAAATATGGCCCTTTTTTAAAACGCTTCTTAGAAATATCTAATCGAGGGATTTTAAAAATAATTTTGGTAATAAGCCTGCATGCATTTCAGAGCCAAATTAGCACCAGGTCCTGTGGAAGGAAAAACACAAAGAAAACACAGCCACAGTAGCGCACTTGTGAGTTACTCACAAACTGGTACTGTGAGAGAATAATATCCCTCGATTCTTGTAATTTGTTTCCTTGGTTGAGATCCCCAGGAAATATCCATTAGAAGAGCAGTAATATGCTTCAGTGTTAGTTTTTTAATGCCCTCCGTTCCAGTTACATACCTCACCAGATTGAAAGTTCAAGAACCATTATGAGATTTATAAAATGCAGCATTTCCCCACACATTTCCGTCCCTTCAAACAGAGCCCTGTATCTCAGATTAATGATATTCCTTGAAGGACACTGAAAACAGATTTCTCATTAACAAACTGGCTTAAGAAGAAAATAGCCCACTAAACTCTGAAGACACGAAACTACTTTATTCTCAAACAGTAAAGGTTTACTCTGGTTTTAAACCTTAAAGTAGATTTGAATTTGTGTGCTCTGATCGCTTTTCAGTAAAAGTTAGTGGACAAAAGACCTTGATTTCTTTCCTCTTTTACAGGAGCACATTTTTAGCACCGAGGAGCTGTTCATTAACTTATGGAAGTCTTACTTTTGTCGCCTCTTGAGACCATCAACATTTTCAGTAGATTATATAATCCTCTCCATTTTTTTTCTGTCAATGAAAATCCAAATCAAACCATCTGTGGTTTTTAAAGAAATTTGACAGAATCCATTTAAAAAGTACTTAAAGGTATTTTCTATCAATAAAACAGCATAGGTTTTTAATTAGTATCAATATATATGAGTCCTTCTGATATTCATTTAGGTAATCAATGACCATGACACAGAGGCCTGAAGATTTCAGGTTATTTATGACAACACAGGAGTAGTTGATTCGGAAAGCAACTTTTCACCTGAGTCCCAGACACAAAATAGTAGCATAGATCTATAATAAAACAATACTGACAATTAAATGAATTTCTATGGTACTAATATAACTGTTTATAATTTTGCCAATTTTCTAAAATTACATAAATGACTTGATCAAAACTCTCTATCAGGTGATATTTGAAATAAAGCAGCTATTTCCTTCCCGGTTGTAATCTGTGAATGTCAAACTCAAATTAGGTGATGTGCAGTCCAAATAAATTATTATCTCTGCCCAAGGCAGTGAAAAAAAAAAAGATGGAGCTCAGAGGGACATAAACATGTTCAGGAAACACAGAAAAGCATATGTGGTGATGTTGTCATGTGATGTTGCATGAGAGTCTGTGGTCTTATTTTCTCAAGCAGCTCATTTGTTGTCGATACTTGTAGAAGTATTATGGAAGGAGAATTCTGAAGAGTTTGAGTGAAAGCCATGAGCTAACTATGTGACTGGCTATAAAGAGATTTTTCCTAGCCGGAGGTGCAGCCTGGAAGAAACAGCAATACATTTATTTGAAAATTGAATGAACAGGTGGTGGGTACTGCCCTTACCAGGTTGCTGTGATAAGAGCTGAATCTCCTGACACGGAACTAGAACAGGATGAGGATTGAAGATGTGGACACGAAGATATATATAACTAATAGTTCTGTATGATGGAAAAAGCAATCTGGTAGAAGACTGCTAGCAGTTGTAATCAATTTACTAAGAGAAGGATATTTGCACCAAGAGTCAGAATGTCAGCTGATGAAATTATATTGACCAAGATGAAAGGAAGGTACGTTGTGGTTATTGAGGTCCAGGCTAGTGAAAGTGTGTATGAGCTGTAACTCTGTGGTTCAGTGTCATCGTGTCAGTGCACCCCCAGATAACAGAGCATAGTTCTAAAGGATTCACAGAAAATCAACTTCACCTGCCACCTGCATGAGCAGTGAAATTATTTGGCAATATTTCTAGCCCAGGGAAATTTTACCTTCCTTTTGTCACAATGTATTTGAGTATCAATTATCCCTAGTGTGTCTATTTATGTAGTAGAAAGGAAATTTACAACAGCAATTAGCAGGATCCCTGAAAAGCTGTGGGGAAATTCCTCAAAAACATCTTGAGCATTCTTAAAGGTTGTTTATGAGTGCGAGGGGTGGTATTCCTAAGATTTATTAGTGCTTTCCTAGAAAGTAGTGGAAAAGATCTGTAAGTAGAGAAGAAATTCCTAGGAAGCAGTATTAATACATTTCTAGAAGGAATCAGTAATATTTCCAGAAAATCCTAGAGAATGACAGGGGTGTTAATGGAAAACAACAGGAAGTATCTGTAAAGAATCCTAGGAAGCACTTGGGAATTTCCTAGGAAGCCTGCAAAATTCCTACTAGCGATTTAGACAAAATTCCCAGAAATCAAGAGGGAGGATGCAAGAAAGCATGCAGAAAATTCTTAGAGAGCAATAGAAAAAGACCTGGAAAACTTTGGGAAGATTCCTGGATGAAAGTACTGAGCAATAATTTTAGAAATAAGTGGGCATAAGAAAGCAATTGAAAAATTCCTAGAAATCACAGGAGATATTTCTGAAAGCCTGTGGTAAAAAATTCCCAGAAAGCAGCAGAAGCGTTGCTAGAAATCATTTGAAAAATTCCTAGGAAGGAACAACAACATTTCCTGGAAAGAGGAGAGAGAACTGTTAGAAAGCATAAGCAGAAAATGAAATTCCTTGAAAGATGTTAATGAATACTTTTATTGAATGTTTAAGGATAAAACCAATCTTTGGGGATGCCAGCTGAGGAAACAGGCACTGGCACTGTAAGAATTTAAATATGTTTGGTGTTGCTGTGGTTTTTCTACCATGGCTTGAATGTGCAAATTCCTGTATAGAATGTTTTCAAAGAGATGTTCGGTGTTCTTGATGTCTGAGTAGTTACTGTTCACTCTTCCAGGGAAAAGAGATCAATGTTAATGGGGAGTTCCTTTCAGGATTCGGGTCCAAGTTAATATAATATTTCTCCTCTAGCTGTAGAACATGCTGAGAAAAAAGAATTGCCTTACCTGAGAGTTTGAAGACTCCCTGGTGGTATCCCATTAGCTCTCAAATTATTGCTGCTTTTCATGAAGTTCAAAAACTGCAGTTCCTAGCAGATTGCCTCGATAGAGATCACTTTCTTTCACTATACCTTGAAGACATGCTCAAACTCCATGTGGGCATTAGTTCTCTGTTAGCAGCAATCAGTTAGAAAAGCAGTAAACCTCAGCATATGTGAGATGCTGGAAGCTGATACAGTACGTCTGCCATTCTCACACCAGACTGCTCAGAACAATGTCTAGGATTGGGTCCTGCTTTACGTATGAGTTAGCAAGGGTTAAGAGGAAAATGTCTCTGTGGCCAGAAGCAGCTTTGCATTGTTAAAATGTGATCTTTAAAGGAAGCCTACAAGCTCAGAAAATGAACTCATATGTGAGTAGTAAGAAATGGATGTTAAGAAGGATAATAAAGACTTTGTGCCCCTCTCACCTTAGATTATTCTTAGCTCATTCTAAAACCCCTTCCTGTGTTTTGTACTCTTGTATTGTTAGGGTACTTTCTGCCTCTGAATGTCTCTCATTGCCACAGATGGAGTTTCCACATCTGCTAGGAGTGATCCTTTTGTCCCTCATTCCCTGTGCAATTTTCAATGCCTCCTTCATCATGAATCCACTGTTTGCCTCTCTTTGCCTGAGCTGATTCCAGCATGGCACATCCCTTAAGGTTTCCCATCTGGTTTTCTCTCACTTTGTGGTGATCAACGTCATTCTCTGCCTCTGACTGAACTGAGCTGAAGGTGTTGACCCTGTCTATGTTTTCATAGAAAAACGCAACTTCTACAGAATCATTAATGATGTGATTTTGTAGATTGTTGCGTGCTGCCTGTCTCTTACAAACATCCAGTGAAGGAAGGCTATAGGAGCGTACCCTGCTGGTCATTTAGAAATGGCCAAACTCCCAGCAGTGTAGAAACCACTGCAAGTTTTTGTTTTTCTTTTTATTTTTTTTAATTAAAAAACAAAGTTATATTCACCCAGAATCCTCACCAGATTTTTCAGTATATGAAAACCAGAGCTGCAAATTGCCAAACCAAATTGAACAAGACAATTGCGGCCAGAAAGATTAAAATGGTAGTTCATTTGTTCTACCATTGCACCTCTGCTGCTGAGTAGCAACAACTCCTTCAGACATTGAAATTATGTGCTCATCTCTGTCCTCCAATGAAAACTATTATTTTATATCTACCAGGTAGATAACCTTAATGCTAACCTTAATGTTCACGAGTTATATCTTTCAAAGTCTTCTAAAAAGACTTCTGTTTTCTATATTGTATATTTGAAGAAGTGAAAAATATGTCTGTAAATAGTCATGGTAACTCTGATGATTAATAACTCTTGTCATTTTTTATGGATATATGAATATATTCACTCCTTAACAAATATAAATTTCTCATTGACTTTTTCCACCAAAGGCTTTGTTTTTAGAATCAAATGCAAATGAAACAATGTAAGAAAACATAAACTGAAAAATTGTTCAGCTATCTTTCAGAGGGACCTGAGGACTTTCTTTTCTTTAGTAGTTCTTAAAAAGCCTTGCTGTTGAAATTTTCCAGTTTTTCTGGATTTTTCTTCTGGATTTCTACTAGCATTGGTGTAAATAATTACAAATTGTGTGATATATCTAAAAGGTGATGGCTAGGAAAGTACGTGCATGAAATAGAAGGATAATTCTGCATTTTTTCCTTCTTGTCTTTTATTGTGGAAGTTTCTGTTTACTTTAACAGTGAAGGTGTGATGCGAGGTCTGAGTGGAACCCATTAATGTAATTCGGTCCAAGTCAAAAGCATAATGGAATATCATAATGGGATGGATCATGCAGGTATTTCTTAAAAAATAATATCAGGGATTGCAAACCCTGAAGAAAAGCAGAATTTTGCTTGCACTTACATAGGCTGAAAAAGGACCTCTAAAAGAAAAGATGAAACACAGAGCTAATTCAGTATATATAGCATATTGCATCCAGTTTTCAAAATGTGTAGTAGCCTCCCATATAAAATAACATTTTTAAAGGATTTGTTTCTGCCTTTGAAGGAGAGAGGTTTGAGCTCCAGGGAATGGGCTTTTTTCACCCTTTCTTAATGCAGCCTGCTTTTTACTGTGTTTGTTGTTTCTAACCTTAGTTCTGAAATGAATCTCATAGTACCACTGGACAGGACAAATACGAATGATGGAAAGTTAGCTATATGGAAGTGCATTCCTAAAAGCATTAAAGAAAAAAAATTGCATCAGAAATATCACCTTGAAGCCAGACCAGTAGTTAAAGAACTCATTTCTTAAACTAGATGTCAGTACTCCTAGCATGACTTGGTCTCCAAATTGCAGTGCTTAAATTGCCAAAACTCCTACTAAAGTCATTCCTAAAATGGTGTGTGCGCAAGGAAAAAAATTGTCGGTATTGCGGTCTGTGGTGCTGTGATTGACAAAACCACAAAACAATGGATATAAATTATTCACAGAAAACCAGCATATTCCTAATGAAAAGAACACAATGTCAGTCTCATGGAGTTTTATTTCTGATGGAAGCAATGAAGAAAATTTAAGAGATCAGCATAACAAACTGTAAGGTGTCAGTAATTTTTGGTAGTGAGTGCTTGAAGTGGAATAATCTACTCATATCATGGGTTTTGAACCGACCAATATCAGTTTCCTGCTTAGGCACGCAAATAATTTCCCAATTCCATGACTTGTAACCAAATGTAAGGCTATCAATGGTTTCTGTAGTATATTTGAAGGGTCTTTTGGAAACACTTTCAAACACTGGAAAAGTTTGTTACACTTTCATAATTAGCTATTAAGTGGGCAGAATAATGGTGGTTTTTCTTGTTCAGATTGTTTGTTTGTTTTTAATTGCAAGGTGTCTTGAATCACAGGAAAGAATGAGATCTGAAACCTCAATCTCTTTCCTTAGGTGTTCTAGCATCTGTTTCTACCTATTCCATTACCTGTTTGAATTTGGATAAATTTCTCTGCCCTTCTGCATTTTTTTTTATCTCTCATTTATGTGCCATGTTCAGACCAGTGAATCCTTTGGAGCTGGGACTGGCTCTGCAGCTTGGCTTTCTGGGCCAGGAAAATGACACTGCTGAACCAGCAGGAAGCAGGCTGGGGGACAGGTCTGTTTTCCATAAAATTATTGGAATAAAATATTGAAAAAAAACTAATCGGGAATGAAGGTCTTTGATATTAAAAGATGAATGCACGTGTATAGGGAAGTTGTATTATATTCCATAATGCTTTTGTAAAGGGTTTTCTTGTTGCTTGTCCATAGTGTTGTAAGGGCTTTTCAATATTTTTTTTTAAAATCTTAACTCTTTTTGATGAGTGTGTATGAAATGTAACTTAGTTTAGACTTTCTTCTATACAGTTTCACTGAAATCATGGACTTCATGGGCTCTAACTGGAGCTCTGGCTCTCAGTTCAGCATCTGTACTGTTGCAAGAAGATTTCTAAAATATCATCCTTACCTGGGATTTTTGCTGAGTCATTTTTTGGTTTTGTTTCTTTTCTTGCACAGATATATACTGAAAGAAAAAGAGCTCATAAGCCCTAGTGCTTCTATATCTGTTTCCAGAAGTCATCCGTTACAGCACTGACAGCTTCTGAATAGAAGCTGAGGGTGTTAATTAATTAGTTTGCACACTGAGAGCCGTCTGTAATTGCAGTTTTCAGGAGCAATGGTAAACATCAAGGTGGGAATACAGTCAAGCTATGAAAAGAAAGAGTGAAGAGAGGTTGTAGCAACGTTGATCCAAATAAACCAGGCTGCTTAGAAAAAGGATAGTTTAATATGATTTGTCAAAATGAAACCAAAAAAAGCCAACAAAAATCCAACCCTAAAACAAGCAATTGTGGAATGAAATAATGCTTCACTACCGTCCTTTTTGAAGAGAATATTTTGTTGTCATTACCAAAAATCTGAATTAGTTTCAGTGTTGCGTTGCCATGCCAACAGAAGACTCGTCAGCTTGTTTGCTCCTGCTGTCAAAATAATACATTTCTGAGTTTAGTCCTCAGAGTAAGCCAACTGTAGCCTGAATGAAACACCACAGGCCTCTTTAAGATTTAAAAACAATATCTTCAAATATATGCATATGGAATGATCAGAAGATAAAGATTAGCTCATAGGTAGAAAAGGTTTTGGTTTTTAAAAAATTTGTCTTCCTAAATATTAACAAAATGTATAAATAATCAAATAATTTAAGGAAAAATTTGGTTTTATTTAATTTGATATCACAGTCATGGATGTTAGTTAACAAATAGATTGGGAATTCTCTGAAGGCTTGACAACTGGCACTAGACCAAGGTGCCATTAATTACTCAGTGCAAGAGTTGATAAAGCCAAAATCTGCAGAGTTTCAGCATGTATACAACAGTTATTGGAGGAGACTGAATGAAGAATCCTTGGCACAGCCTAGCAGACAATACCCAATGTAAGTCAGTCCATCCAGTGATACTCCCTGCTTCCTGGTACAAAATTGTACAAGCCAGAGACATTAATATTAATCTGGCTCTTGACAGTGATATAATACCCCTGGAATCTGGACATCAGCTCTTTTCCAACACTGGTGATGGTAGCCACCAAGGTCCTTTTCTCATTTTCCTCACCATGAAAAACATTGATTTTACTGAGTTTTCAGATGGTTTCATTCCACAACTTAGCTTGTGTTCTTTACTTGATTAGGCTTTTACTCCTGCTTCCATCTGGAGCATTTTAGATGCTGGTTTTGATCAAACATCATATTTCAGTAACCCATTTGCCTAGACAAAATATTAGCACATTTTGTAGCTGCATCCTGCATACTAATGAGGATGGGATCAAAAGATAGCTGATGGTACCTCTCCACAAGGAAGGTGGAGGTAGGTTTTCAAAAACATCTCTGTTGCAGCAGAACAAGAGACAGAATCAGGTCTTGAGGTAACAAGGTGAGGATGGTGTGGGAATAAATACAGGGCCCCTGGTCACATGAGAGGTAGCTGATGTCCTTGGTGAATAGTGAACCAGAACAAACATTACTGTGTTACAGCTACCCAGGGATGTAACTGAAGCTTAACCCAGCACAGGTTTCTACATTGCAAATTAAAGAAGGCTAAATTAGGGTAATTACATCTAAACTGACAATATTGAAAGCACTGCCAGGTTTTCTTTGGTCTCGGTGCATGTTCTTGCTTTCTCCCAGCCATTCATGTGGCAAGTCCTGAGTGCACACCACTTCTTTGCCCTGCATATGCACGATTTTGATTTTAGAGGAAGAAAACCCAGAGCAAGGATCTGGAAAAAAGCTGTGGTGGGCTACCAGAAGACTGGAAGCCTGACGTGCCTTGTGGCACAGACTGGCAGCTCACTGCAAAAGGAATTTGGAAGACTTTTCATTGACTTTTGGGCCAGGCTAAAGATTCAAAAAAGATCTGTCTATTTCTGTGACTGTAAGGAACCTCTAGAGTTTTTGTAGAAGTGACAATACATCTTAGCATTGGGGTAAATCCAGTGTCTTTAGAGATCAGAATAAATTCTATGTTTATATGTTGTGGGGTTTTATTAAGGCTTATTCCCTTATCAGTTGCATCCAAGGCTACTATATGACACTACCATTTTCAGAGATGGAATAACTTATCCTGATCCAATATGACAATGCCTATGCTTCTGTTTAGTATTTGAATGGAGTAGGGATGCTGTGATGAGTAAGAGCATCCAGAATTAGGCTCCTAATAAATATAAATGACGTCTTTTATTTGTTGTATAATTTATTGTTCATTTATGCGTTCTTCTTTGCATGAGTTAGCCTTTCATGCTAATTTATCTGACAGCTGGATTCATCAAAAGGATAACCAGGAGATATTTTTCATTTTAACAAATATAAATGGCAACCTGGTGCTTCCTTATCTGTTTTATGAAGCATACAGAATAGCTTTTGGAGTAATTACTAGGTGTTGTACTGGTTTAAAAAAGAACAGAGGGGGGTTAAAAAAAGAGAAATGCAGCAATTTCATAAATACTAGGTCACAGAATTCAAATCTAGAGAAAGCCTATTAGCTAATTGAATATATCTCCTGTGCAAAATGGATATTGAACAAATTGGGGTCCTGTTAAGGATCAACTGATTATGCATCTGAAAGGAATTTGACTGTATTTGGTTTTAATACAGTATATGCTTAATTCTGCTCAGTGAATTCCTCCACAAAATTTTACATGGTTGAATCAGAACTATTGCAAATCAAAATGTTAATGTGATTTCTGTGTGTCATTAGCAGTTTTTCGGGATTTTTGGGTGTGTTTTAACTCCTGGATATTGCATGGTAAAGATGAGAACTTACTGGCTTTTAGGCTAAAACTAGTAACGAGAAAACTGGCATGTATTCTGTTGCATTTGTTTTCAAGCAAGAACATCAATTTCAGCTGAGGTGGGAGAGAAAATTAGTGCTAAAACTTCAGGGAAAACAATGCCCTTTCTCTCGGAAAGAGAAGCAAGACATTCTCACATGTCTAAGTTCTTGAGAGAAATGAGAGCAAATCAGATGACAGAAAAATCTAACAAAAACCCCCCAGCTATTTATTGCTGGTTTTCCTCAGAAGAGTACATCAAGATGTTTAATCATATTAGAAATTTATTTTGCATAGATTTTGTTTGTCTGCATATGTTTTATGCAGCTCTTAGAAAATTTCTATTCGTTGTGATTCTTTGGCACTTTGTGGCACATTTAAATTTTTATGAGGGGCAAACCATTCTGCTTTGTTAGAGGGCCTGACTCTCAGGTGCCAAGCAGAGCGCATGGGTTGAGTTTTGCATCTCCAGAGTTTGCTGGACCTGGAGATGCAAAAGCAGAGATGCAAAGTCATCAGGGTCTGGTTTTCCCTCCCTGCCATTCACTCAAGCCTTGGATCCATGTGCTCCCCATTGTGCTTCAGCTACACAGTAGCTTAGGGCAAACTTTCCTTGTCTGCCAGCTGCGAGTGCAGTTGGAGGCCAGTGGAAGGGAGATCCCAGAGTTCCACCCAGCCAGGTCCTCACTGGGGCATGGTGGGCTCCCGTGCCGTGCCCAGCCAGCACCCACGTATTCCAGGTACAGCAGAGCCAGGACCTGAGGTAAAACATCAGCTCCAGAGTGCTCACACCATGTCTCACATCAGCCAAATGTTGCTGGACTGCACTTCTCTGGTGCCAAGGGTGGCAGCTCAGCGCCACGAGCCCCCTGCATCCAGTCACACCCGCTTAGGCTGTGCCCAGCTCATGTTCCTGCCTGAGATTCTAACTCCCAACACCCAATGCTGCAGGGCTGACAGTCCAAGAAGGAAATTCCACAGGCACAGCAGGTAAAGCTGTCTCCCATGCCCTCTCTGCATCCAAACTAAATGAATGCCTGATAGGAATAAATGCATCATTCATACAAAGGAAAACCACGCATAAGAATTGTCCAGGGAATTCTGTGTTTAGCCTCAACAATGAAGAAAGCTGTTTTTAATATGAAGGATGCATTTTTTAACTAGTAATTCATTTCTTTTCCAGTTATATGCAACTCTTCATCTATATATATTGAACGCAAATGTAATTTACATGCATTGAGTAAATTTTTTCTTGGAGTAGGGAAATTACAAGTATTATTTAAGCTGCATTTAAGTTTATTCTTGGAAGGTTTTGTGTGGCGAATATGCTTTGACCTGTCTCTAGAATTTATAATTTTTATTCATGGAAGAATAAAATCTACAATTGGATGAAGGAATAAAAAAATCAAGGCATGAGCAGAGAGGTTGAGTTATAAATAAGTAAATAAATAGACAGGATCACTGAGCTATGTCTTAGTAGTATGAATACGCTAATTTCTTCAAGTTCCGGGATACCTAGCTGAGCAAAAGTTAAGTATAATTACTTTAAAATTAATGCAATAAACGAATGGGTTGGAACATTAAAGGAGATTGTATTTCCTGCTCTACATGTTTTAGTTTTAATTTGTTTCCTATTTCAAAATTAAAACCAAGGATTTAATGAATAAAATTGGTATTTGTTAATCAGGCTTAAATTCTGTATCTTAATTAATTCTGCAAGGAATTTAATGTATCAGGTTATTAGAAAACTGACAAAGCAGGCAAAAAATGAATTTTCACTTTTAAAATGCTGTTTTAGTGTTTCACAGTTGGAGCTTGTTAAAAGTGACTGTGTTGTAAGAGAAAGAGTAGATTTTAAATGTTAAAAGTAGTGCAACTTTGACACCTGTTTCCTGTTTTGAAAGCTTCCCACCTACATAATTCGTGGATTTCCATTCTACTCAGAATCGCTGATGGAGTGTACATTTAGTAGGGAATATATGCACCGTATGTAGGATAAATGCTAGGATTGTGCCTCACAGAGTGTGGTGGCACAGCCAGAACGATCCATTGCCTCAGAGGGCGCAGCACGGGCTCATCGGTGCCCACCTCAGTCTGCCCAGGAGCAGCAGGAGACACTCTGCTGGAAGCCACCTTCCTCCTCTGGAGTGCAGGGTGCCAAAGAAAGGCACTTCTGGAAATGGCCAAGGGTGGCAGTTTTCATCCCTGTCACGTTTGAAACTCATTTCTACATTTTAGGAGATTTGACGTTTCTTAGAAAACAGTCTAAGAGGACTCCTGGAAATCCTTCAACGCATAAAAAAGGTTCAGCATGGTCTGGCCATGAAGGAGAAACTGATGTGAGGTTGAGAGTGAGTGGGAAGCAGTCAAAGACCTTCTGGATGTCTTTGTAAATGCCAAATAATTACTTGTATAAAATCTCCTTATATAGATATATTTTATGTAAGCTATTAGATCTGTGCGACTTGGAGCTTTCCTATGAATGCCTCGCAACTTAGGGAAGGAGAGTGTTAAAACCTCAGATCTGTCCCCAAAAGCTCAGCCAAACCGAAACCATGAATAAGTGCCATTAACTGTCCATTAATGGCTTTTTAAATGTTATGCCAAGGTCACTGCTTTTCAAAGACAGTAGGAGGAAGCTATACATGTCTAAATACAGGTAGTTATTTCATATGTGTTTCACTGTAACAATCAATCATATGCTTGGAAATTCAGGCCCATGGAATCCTTTCTTTCAAGAGACCGGCTTAAAGCTTTTAGTGCTGAAAAAGCAGCTGTTGAAGGCAGCTTTTTTCCTGACAACCTGTTTTGATTTTAGAATGACATACGGGAGAAATGAGAGGGAGATGGTGATCTTGTTTCCCAAGGAGCCAGCTGTGTGCACGCTCCTCTGCTGGAGGTGCCACTGTGATATATTTTCCCTCCATCAGAGGGCTTTACTGGACAAATTGTGAGGGGTGTTGAAAGTGATAAAAGGAATGCATCACTGCATATTTGCTTTACAAGCGAGATACATAAACAGAATGTTCTCTCACAGCCACTACGCAGAAGCATCCCCAGTGCCTTTATAAAAATTGATCTGCCCTCTGAAGCCATGTGCAGTCCGAAACGACAGGATTTCAGTCTCCATGAAGGGGATTAAGGACCCGGACTCCTGACAATGCTGACGGCCCTCTAACACCATGTTGGTTGACTGTCACAACCAGGACCAAGGTTTTGATACTGTTACTAAACAGAGATATAATAGATTAAATCACCAACAAAGACACAGGGATTTAAAGTACATATGAGTGTATACTTTTTAGAGCTGCAAAATTCATAGTTAGGTTTAATTTTCTATAGAGTGATAGAGAAAAGTTAAATCCATGCTAACTGAGCACCTTTTGCACCAGGAGGGAGGAGCAAATCCTTTTAAAGAGTGCCTTAGAGACACTGAACTAATGCTGAAGTAGTACAAAGTCTGTGAAAAACTGAAATTTACCTATCTGAAACTAAATTGTAACTCTATACAGAGTACAGGTTTGCTCTCATCTCTGTCATATAATCCTGCCCTTTCAAAAAGCTGAAGTCTAGAGCTGTAAAATGTGGGTGTGTTCAGCAGGATAGACACCAAGCACTGAAAAAATAAACAATAATTAATGCAGAAATCTTTATTTCTTGGCTGGTGCTTGTAGCTTGCTGCTTTTGCTTAGAGGCTTTTATCCTCTGGCATGAACAAATAAAAGATTTATTCATCAAATATTCTTAGGTAATTTTCATGAAATAGAGTCCAAATATTACTCCAGTTATTTTGGCAGATGTTATTTTAACTCTTGTTAAAGGAAAAGTAAATCCTACTTTAAAAAGCTGCTGGATAAAGATACCTATACTAACAAAGAGATCAGTGCAAACATCAAATATAAGTTTCATTAAAATGCGTATTTAAGAAATATTTTAAAATAGTCTTCTGAATATTTTAGCTTTAGATTTTTAATTTAGAAGGAATATTAGACAGTATTTTGTTACAATAAAATCAAACATTGTAAACAGCCTTTAGTAAAAATGTGGGGAAAAAATGCCAATACAACAACATTTTAGTAACAGATGGAAAGAACATGAAATAATATGTCAAGAAAACTTCCTGTGCTTTTGTATCATACTAGAATCTTTCAAACATTTAAAGATGTTACATGCTTAAACTCCAAAATTTTCTTTGAGTAAAATTAGTTTACTATGTTTTGAAAAATGAAGTTCTCCTTTTCTTTGCCCACTTCCATTTTCTACTGCCTAGGATGGTGGAAAAATAATTACGGTAGAGATTTGATGCATTTGGGAAGTATAATGAAAATTAAAGCCTCGAGTAACTTGCTTGCTCTTTAAGGAATAGAAAAATCAGTAGTAGGTAGATATACATTTGTCGGTGGGTTTCCTCTTCAGAAGCATATTGAGTTCAGAAGAGAAGACATTTTCTTGCTTGCAAAAACTAGAGTGTTAATAATAAATACTCTGCTGAATAAGCCACAGGAGAAAAGATAAAGATTTTGTAGTTCTCAAATTTAAAAGCTGATCTCAATAAGAAATGTTCCCTGAATAATATTTTATCTCTGGAACTGCTTTATCACATTGGAGAGCAATGGTTCTCTCAGAATTTCTCAAGCAACTTTTTGAAGAGATCTGCAATCTCACTACTTTTCAATGACAGAAAAGGTGTTTGTTAGAAAAGATAAAGACAAAAAATAGTCCAATTGGCTTTGCAGAGGTCATGTTCAGGATTAAGGAATACCAGGCAGCCCAGCACGCTCTGCTTGAAGAAAGATGGTCCTATTTTCAAGGGTCATCTACTTTCCATTCTTTGAATAACTAGGTCATTGTGACTTTCTTTAGCAAGTTATCTCACAGTCATAGCAGATCCCATTATCAGCAAGTTTACTGTGTTATTTAACTTACTTCCTCAGCCTTATTTCATTTTTCCTGTTTCTGTTATCTGTGACAGGATTTGTAGGGCTTGCAGCAGACAATAATGCATCAAGAGATAAAATGATCTGAAGTACTGTGACTTTACCTTGTCAGCAAAACTGGTGCTATAGTTTCTTCAGAATTTTTTTTTTTCTCACAATGAATGTAGTTTTATGTTTCTTCAGAATCCTGTAGTTTAAATCCTGATGAGGACACTCAGGATATTAGTAGAGTTACTTTCTTCCTCCACCTGCCTTTAAGAGTATAATCAGAAATATAAAACCCCTTATGTACTGACAGACATCAGAAAATGATTCAAAGCACTTTTTTGTACACTTTCTTTTTCTGGATCTCCAGAGAGAGACTCACAGACAGAGAGATAGCCCAACAGTTTTGCTGTTTGCACTTTCCTCATTTGTTCCCAGCTTTTTGGCATAACATATTTTATTTACTTCAACGTACGCAAGGTCGGGACCTGCAGGTAACTCCCGAGCAGCCTTGCAGCCGGCTTGTCGAACAAAACCAACAGCACTAATGCTGCAGTGGACGTGTAATCAAGAGTATCAAGCCAAATTAGAACCTAACTGATGGCCTAATGATGAAAGCACCACTTCTCATCGACCGTTCCCCAAGGCTGCTTGTGTTAGGTGACTGAATTTCCACTGCTGCTTATGTAAAGAGCACAGGAAAGAACAGCCAGTGACACATACAAGCTGAAAAAATCGTATAGTAAATTCATACATTTGGATTACTTTAGATTTATAGAGACGAGAATTCTGAAGTAAAAATGAGATGTACATTATAACGTAATTACAGTGGGAAACCTTATCTAGCCTTATGTATATCACTGGGGGCACTGAGAAATGGCAACCCTCAAGCTCGATTATTTTTTAGTCTCTGCTCAGCCATAATGCTCTCAGAAGTCAAGTCAAACCTATGCAAACACATCCATCTTGCATTTATGTGACTTTGATAAAGCAAGTGTATGCGGCATTTTTTCTTTCTATATTATGATAAAACATATGCAAAAAAAAGGAAGATGAATATTACCTTTTTTCTGTTATCCAGCTATTTCTTATGGAAGTTATGTTGCGCAATAAAGAATAAAGTGAAATTTATATGAAAACTTCACACACAAGGCCATCAACAGCTGCTTATTTTCTGCCTGCGAAAATGAATAATTATGACACACATGCCTGTTCTGACTATAAGTAGGAACTTCATGTCATTTAGTGTTTACTTATATTCTATATGGAGTCAAAGCTTTTCTTTGGGAAGTCTTGGAATTCCTTCATCACTCAGCAGAAGTAAATCTGTAGAATAAGTTAGAGGTGCTCACTGCCTGCACAGAATGCTATCATATAATCTTGAACCACAGGTGTTTGTAACAGTTCTGTGAAACAGTGTGGGCTGGCCATTAATTCCTTTAGTGACTCTGTTTTAAAGAACATGGTTTTCATGATTTTGCCAGTCTTATTGCAGTTACAACAATGCTACATGCATAATTACAGTAAATAGTTCATTATTTCAATTAAAAGGCTATTAAATTAGCCCTAAAGATAGATTACACATGTAGATCACACATAAGGTTCCAGTATCTGTGCAGATCTTTTGAAGAATCGAAATTTATTCCCCTTTGAAAATGTGAGTAGCCTTCAAAGCTGCTAAGGAATTATGTGACATGGGAAGTTGCTTTGATTGTTTCCCACAGGAGAAGCGGGTGAGTCATTGAATTCAGTGAGGTTATTTGATGGTATGCTTAATTTGATTAAGCATGACAGAATTTCTAAACAAATTAGTGTTCAGCGTGACAAAACTGGTGTTCCAGCTGAGACATGCACTAAGATGTCCAGATTATTGTGATAAATCACTGAAATAATACTGTGCATATATTTACAGTTTTGGAAATGACCCTAGCTGATAGAGCTGGAACATTAGAGCACAATGTTTGCCATCAGTGCACATGCACTGAATTGCACTTGGCTCACTGTGTATAGGACTCCCACAGGAATATCCCAGGTTTTCAGTGATGGTGAGTGGCTATTTGCTTTGGGAAAGAGAACTCTTTAATGAAAAGCACCAGAAGAGTAAAAAAGAGCTTCTGGTAAGATAAAGGCTATCAGGAGAATTATCCAACTGAATCAAGATGGAGCATAAGTTTAAAAAATGCTTGGAACAGGGCAACTTGTGATTTACATTGAGATTTTGTTACAGGGATCTGCACATCTCTCTTTAGAGTATAGACAAGGTTTCTAAGGAAGACAAAAAAACTCTGAAATTATTTTGAAAACCCAAGTGGTATGTTTAATGGTGAAGGAGGAAAAAACCAAGCTCTTCCCTAGAAATCATTTAAAATTCAAAACTATTTTGGTTTAAATGATATGCGAGATGTATAGAAAGACCTCTTAAAACAAAATTACGTGAGAGATTTTCAACCACCTGAAAACAATCGGTTTTATTCCTAAAAGTGTGCCTTTTATGAGATTTGGAGGAGGCATCTAGGAAAAAAAAATAAAAATTACCTTTAGTATGTAGACTATTTATTTAATAATCTTTAATTAACAAACTAATGAGCCTTACGTTGTTTCATTGTAATTTACCTACGCAACTAGCAAGTGGTTCCACCCCTTGGAAGACCTCCATCCGTTTATTTCTCATATATTATTTGACAGATGACCCCGTTTGATCCCAAGCCAGTGCCAGGTGGAGCAGCAGGAGAGCTCCCAGCTGTTCCAGGGTGCCTAACACGGTGGAAACTGGCAGAGAACAGCATGAGGATTGATTTGCACATTAAAGTGTGATAGGAAGTGAACAAGTTATCTTCTTGCTATGACAGGGCAATCCCTTTCTTTTATTCTTCATTTCTGCTTGCTTTTGCAAGAGAAGAAAAACACCAATTTCTCACAGCAGTTTGAGTTAAATGCATGCTGTGTGAACTTCCGACTCTCTATCCCCAGAGTCTGGACACTGTTACTACACTGCAGGGTAAAAAGAAAGTTGACATACAATGATGCTGTGTGCTGTTTTCATTTTAGGATTACATTTTAATGTATACTGGAGATTTGACAACACAATGCAAATTTTTTTTGCAATCCAGATTTTTGCAATTCATTTTTATGTTAATCTCTTATCATCTAACTGGTATTCATATGCTAATTTTTTATTAGAACACCAGTGCACTCTTTTAACACATAAGTTAGGGAATTTGTGCCGTCTCACAGAGAGGCATTTAAGGAGACACAGAGTTGAGTTTATATCACAAGGCAAACACAAAACCAAATGCTACTCACACGTATTTGCATTAGTTAGTATTAGAGAAACTCCTCGTGCTTCTCGGAAGTTCTTGCAGTAGGCAATATGAGGGAGTCAGTAGTGAGGAATAATGTCTGCATCCTCCCAGCTGGGCAGCCTTACCAAAGTCATCTGCTGTGGGACTAAGCAGAGCCTCCATGGATTGTACTGGAAGGGATAGGATGGATGAATAGCTGAGGCACTCCCTGTCTCTACGAATGGGTAAAGACCAAGAAGGGGAAGAGAAGAAGGAAAGAAGTTTAGTGGTGTCTGATAGCAAAGGACTCAACACTCTTCACCAGTGGGAAGGGGAACTCCAGTGCCACTCTGTCTCTCAGAAGTACCCTGAGGTTTCACACTCCTATATTGTTTTCAGAAAGACTTGGACTGAAAGATGAGCAAATATCTTGATTTTTGGAATGTTAATTTGTTTCGTATGTAAGTAAATATAGGCTACCTTGTTTATAACAAGAGCAAAATTCTATTTCCTTTTTTTAACCCCTTCCATCCTCCAGCATTGTAACTGGTTTATTTAAACTTGCATTACTTGTAGGATTCCAAAGTTTGTGCTGGAGGAAGAAAATTATTGCAGATATAGATCTTCCCAGTGCTAGGTTTTTACAGAACTTGAGAAACCTTATTTGGTGTTATGGCTTTTCTCTTTGTTAATCCTCTGTCCTGAAAAATGTTTATAGACTGCTATGTGCTCTGATCGTTTCACTATTGCCATACTTAGACTCTTGCTTTTCCTGTAGGGATTGGAGTGAATGTGTAAGACAGGATGGTGGGAGGTGAGAATTTCACAGACATCCCACCCCATACTCAGCCGTGCCTGGGAACTCTGCCATCGCACAACTCCAAACACCGCGTGTGTCATTCCTTCTTGGATGTGGGTCTCATGATTCAGAAATATGTATTTATAGTCAGCTGCAGCTACTTCTAATTTTTGTCTCCAAATATTTACTATGTCCAATACCACTACAAAACAGAGCTTCATAAAAGTTGTACATATATGGAAGCATTACTGCCGTGGCCCAACGTATGTGTGATGTATCTGCTGGGGTGGCCCTGCAGGTCAGGCTTCACACCACAATTGGCTTTAATCAAAAGCTGTCTTATTCTCCACATGCATCAGAGAAGCAGTCAGAAAACTGAAATTCTGTGCAACCTCTGAAAACATGAAAAAATGTATGAGAGATTCTGCTGGATTGAACTAGGAAAGGGGAAGCGCTCTGAATTGCAGGATGAAGAAGAAAGCAGTTCTGTAAATTTTAAATGGCACCATAGTTTAAACTTGCGAGCAGTGGTCATTAGAATAAGATACATATTTCTCTGTTGAGAAGGAGAGGAGAAAAGATAATTTAAGCAGTTAATTCTGTTATAATTTTTGCAATGATTTTTGAAGCCTTTATTTGCATTTTTTCTGTGGGCATGCAAAGACAGTTATCATTCTCGAGTCTGGGACTGAGGACTGCTCATAAGGGTACTGGTTGTGAGGGGCAATTTTCATATGTGACTCTGCTCCTATTCAATTAAGAATGCCAGTGAGCTCACTCATTCAATATTACTAACGAGCTAAAGCAATTTATTTATTAAATCATTTCTTAAAATTAATTTTTCCACTGCTTTTGCAGCCAGAGAATTGAATTTCAGTCACTTTTCAGCTGCTAAATCCTTTCTATCAATTCTCAGCCATGCAGACTTGCCTAATCAATTTCCTGGTTATTAAGAGATTCATAGAATCATAGCAGTGAACACATATCCAGCTCAAAGACACACCTACGTGGTCTCTTGCAGATCAGGGAATTCCTTCAGGTGATGTCTCACAGCACAGAGATACTGGAGTCCAGTAAGGACCGTGGGCACTTAGTGGTTTGGAGGGAGTTTTGAAATTATTATCTCAGGCACCAGGAACAGCAAAAAGAGATTCAAAGACAGGATTATTCCTCCAAAATCTACTGAGGCTGTATTGTAGACCTAACCTGTAAATCACAGAGTCTTGCTTCATGCAGAGAAGCTAAGGTGGTGGAAAAATACTTACAAAGCCAGGAATGTGCTTACGTACAGAGAGTAATTGCTGCATGGACATGAATAGTAAGCAAAGGAAATGTGGGAAAAAGACCTGAAAACATCCAAATTTCTTGTGGTATTAATCATAGAGTACAGTCTTGATTTTCAGTCTGCCCATTTGTTAGGGAGGAATATAAATTTTAGAGATGTCAGAGTACACCCATGTTATTGCTTTTTAATGTAACAAATTTATATCTAGACTAAATTAACAGAAATTGGCATTAGTGATGGCTGTTCCCCAGTGTATATAAAATAAGCCATTTGAGGCCAGTTGTCCACACTGTGATGTTGTCATTTTGCCATAATGGCACCAACTGGCAGCACTGCTGGCAATCATATTATTGCAACCCAGTAATTAGAGAGGCATGGCAAGTGTATATCTTCTCAACACTACTAGTGGTGTTTCTGTAATTATACTGACTCACATTTCTGTGGGTGGTGTGGGGAATCGTACATTCATCTCTGGCAATGCTAAAACTACTCTGTTTAAAATAATGTAGACATTACATGGTAGTGTGTTTTTGTAAATGTAAAAATGCATTGCAGATAATGTATTTTTAACCCATTCTTTTAGGAAATGTGGAAATGACATTTAATAAGAATATTTACAAAATGTATTCTTGCTCTTCCTGAATACTACAGGTTTCTGTAAAACATTCAAGAAGATGGGGAAGGGGGCGATGTACAGTGCGTGTTTACCACTCAAAATCAGGAGATCCAGTTACCTGAATATCAGTAAAATGAATCCAAAATTTTAATCAAAAGAAATAATCTAGGGAATTTAGGCAAGCCTATAATATAATTTCATCTTGTTAGAAAAATTACAGGTTAAGAACAGAGCTGGTCAGAAAAAAGGTAAATGTTTCCCAGAGGATTTTAATATTTCGTAAGATTCTGATAAGTCTGGTAAGACATGGAATGTATTTATCCTGAGTTTTGTAAGGATGAGGGCAAGATTGTCCTTTTCCAAAATTGTTCATCTGTCCACCTATGTGACAGTACAGTTCATCCATTATCTCTAAATTTATATTACCCTGGGTTTGCAACTGCTACTGTGAAATCCTCAGGAATTTTAAAACGGTCTGCAAAATTTTCTTCTATTAAGGGATGTAAATTGCAAGGGAGATAGTAAATCCTTCCATGGGAGTCAGACGTATCTTTTATTATATTAATTATTTAGTTTATTTGAATTACATGGATTATATTAAATCCCCCTTCATATTTTTCCACATCTCATTTTTAGAGGTAGTAGTCCATCATGAGGAATTGTGAGTTACTCTCAAGAATTGACTTAATTTTGTTTCCTTTGTAACTAAGAAAATGTTAAAGGCAGAAAAATTGGCTGAGTTAAAACTAATTCTTGAGAAAATGTTACAGTCAGAAATACTTTATTGCAAATTAGCATGGATTGCTTAGCATGAAGCACTGCTAAGCAATAAACCTAATATGGTTCGTGAAATGTGTCCTAGGAGACACACCAAGTTTCTCCTTCCTGTATTGTTTTAGAGTTTTGGTGATAGTCTTGTGTTTGGGTTGTCTTTCTGTTGTCCTCCAATGGTGCATTGGTAGCTTGCCTTCCTTGTGGGTCTTAAAGTTGTTGTAGTATGTTGGTTTATGACCCATGGGGGCTGAATACACAGAGTGTAAATGTACTGTGAACTCTGCAGGAACAGAGAGTGTAAATGTTTGATGATTGCTGGGACCTGATCCAGCTGTCAAACAACTGCTCTCAATCAACCGTGTGTCCCCACAGCCCCTCCAGAGCTGTGCTGTTCTCATCCAGGACCCCGTGGAGTGACTGAGCCGTGCACTAGATGCGCAGGAAGAGGTGCTGGGGCATTAGGAGCTGCAGGCTTTAGGAAGTTTTTCTGCTACAAAAATGTTCCCTTTTTAACTGCAGGGTCAGACTTATTCCCTTCTGTCTTCTGTTTGTGAGCTGTTTCCATTTCAATGTTTATTACTGGTTCAATTCATCCTTGCCCTGCTTTTTAAAGGGGGAGTCTTTTAGTCAGCAGTGTATTTGAATGCTGTATTATTGGTATCAATTGCTTTTAAGCTCGTGAGAGATTCAAGAGGCAGTAAAGTTATGAGCCTGCCGTGTCAGGGGTTTCTAGCAGATAAACTGAAACACTCCAAGAGTTACAACTAATCGGCAGTACCGAAAGTCAGTCCTTGTAACTAAAACTTTGCGTATTCATCAATGCATAGTTTTAATCCATATACTGGGGTTTGCTTTAATTTATAAATGTATATAAATTCATTTATAAGATATATTTCCTAAAACAAAATTTACAGTTAGTTACTTCTTCTTTTTTTGATTTATCCTTTCTCTATAGCTCTTACTGTCCAATATAATAAAAGGTTTGCATTGCTGTGGGTCCCAGATTACATTTAATAGTTCAATTCATCCTTTTCTCCTTTGTCTTATTACTTTATAGACTAATGGAGAACTGGCCTTCCAGAGGTATTTGAGAGGACTGCTGTGATGGGTGGTCAATACTGGTATTTCAGAGGATTGCTGTGAGGGGTGGTCAGTACAGCTGATGTTCAGAATGTTCTGAGGTAGAAATAGTCATCAGAAACCTGGGCCTCCTTACAGCGAAGGAGTTTATGGCTGGCTTGCTGTGTATTTCCTTTCATTAAATTCCTATTTAAGTACAACAGCTACTGGAAGCATGACAGGAGAAATAATTCCACATAAAGGAACGTTGGAGGTTTAATTTATGATAAAGTAATCCAGCTGAAAAATTGAACAAAAAGACATGTATTAGTAAGCCTCATCCGTATGGGTGGAATATGTAGGGATTTAGACCCTCTGTGCAGGTAGCCCCCTTCAGCTACATTGTGCTATGAATTTTCACTACAGCAATTTCCACATGTGACAGCCTGGAAGAATGACACAAGGTAAAAAAGGAGCTACAAAGTTTGAAGTATGGAATTCCATAACTGCCTTTGGTTGCAGTGTTAAGAGCTCAGCTCAAGTTAAAAAGCTTGACTGAGAAGCCTGGTTTAAGGTCCCATAAGCAATTTCAAATGCACATCTACTTTCCAGGAGAGAAACAGAAAAACCAAATAAAGGGTAAAAGTGAGAAGACACATTGGCTGGTATAAAGAGAGTTTAGTGGGAAAAGCAAAAGCTGTGTATGCAAGCAAAGCAAAACAAGGAATTCGTTCACCACTTCCCATGGGCAGGCAGGAGTTCAGCCATCCCCAGGGAAGCTGAGCTTCATCATGAGTGGTGGTTGCTTGGGAACACCATCTCTGTGAGTGTCCCCTCATCGTTCTTCTTCTTCTCCCAGTGTTACGTGCTGAGCTTGGCACCACATGGGATGGAATATCTCCTGGGTCAGCTGTTCCAGTTGTGTCCTCTCCCAGTTCCTTGTGCCCCCTCAGCCTCCTCACTGGTGGGGCGAGAAGCAGAAAAGGCCTTGGCTCTGTGTAAGCACAGCTCAGCAATAACAAAAACATCTCTATATTATCATCTCTGTGTTCAGCACAGATCCAAAGCACAGCCTATACCAGTTACTGGTAAGGATATGAACTCTACCCTAGCCAAAATCAGCACATTCTGAACGGTAGAAAATATAGTGTAACTGATTCTCAGCTCTGCTTTTTGCTGTGATCACGTATTCTAAGTACGGGTCCTATGTATACTGGGTATCAGCACTTGAAACTCAAAATTACTCTGGAGTGCAACTAGAATTCGTAGAACTCCCAATCCTTGTTGGTTTGATTCGAGAATCGCCTGCAAATATTTACCAAACCAGACTGCTATGGAAGCTCACGCTATAGTAATGCTTGGCTAATGGCTCCTGATGGAGAACTGTGAGAGAGCCTTTCAAAGGCGAACAGTTGTGCAGATGCATCAAAAAAGCTCTTTTGGAAATTTTAGGAAAAAAGAAGAGAAGCATTTTCAGAGCTGAAACTAGGTGGGTCTTTTCAGCAGCATGTAGGCAAAATTTAGATGCCTAAGGCTCACTTTAAAAGCCTAATTTATTTACTGGATTTAGAGGATGAAATCTCACCTCAAAACTGATAGTAAGGGATAACTCTTTCAAATTTTCAGACAATGAGAATAAATTTTCAAATGTTTAGTAACTGAAATACCTAAAGTTCTTTCTTCTCCCTTAGCAGAAAATAGAGTAATTTTTCTTTTTCACCAGTAAAATGCAGCAGAAGCAGTTTGGTAACACTGTATCTCATTGGGATGTTAATGCAGGGAACCCAGCCATTAGGGAAATATAAAAGTGCTTGGCTGTACTGAACTACTGCACCCCACAGGAAATAAAAAAAAGGAAATGAACTGGGAGAGAAATAAAGTTGTCTAGGCTGTCTAAGGAATCTGTGATTCTTTAGGAAAGTAGAGGTGTCTTTAGTGGAAATAGGTTCTTTTTATGTTATTTTAGCTTTTGTGGCACAGACCTGTCTTGTGTTATATGAAAGATACCTTTCATTCTCATCAAATTGCCTTGATCTCTGAAGACAGCCTTTATTTCATTTAATTTGAGGCTTTGAGATTCTCCTTTCCTTATTATCTATGAACCCACTCAAAATCTAGTGCTAAATTAAATGCCTGTTACAAAGCAGGCAGGTAACTCATATAGCAGTGCTAAATTCTGATAGCACATGCTGAACACAGATTAATTTAAAGTTCAAGGAGCTCGATTATATTTTAAATTAGAAAAAAAATTGTCTATGTCCTTATACCTGCAAGCATTTAGTGGCATTTTGCTGTGCATTAAATATGACTTGTTTTCTTTTATACAAGATACAGAAATGGTGTAGATAATGATTTTTTAATTGTTTTTAGTTTCATTCTGAGAATTTAGCAGTGGTTAAAGATTGGACATTACTGCAGTAGATTGAATATATTCATTGAAGTCTCATAGCTCACACTGTGATGCTTTCCCATGTGTTTTTTCTACTCAAAGAATTATCAGGTGCAAGGGGGCTCTGACCAAGGCCTGTCTTGATGTGCAAAAAGTACATTTGAGGCACAGGGCAGAGGGAAGGGACCCTGTGCTATTATGAGATCATGTCTTCCCACCAGCTGGAAGAGGTTCCTGAACAAGAGGAATTTAACCATACTTGTATTATTGTTTTCTCATTCATTCTGTAAGGAAGAGTCAGCACCCATGATTTTCCCCTGGCAGGACTTGTGCTTCTTTCTGAGTTGAACCCAATACACAGCAAGATGCTTCCTCCAGCTCTCTCCCCAGTGGGATGGATCAGAATGTCTTATCCCATCTTCTTATGCCCTTAAGGAATAGTTATGGCAAACCTGGTGCTGGTTATTCAGCATCATTTCTAGTTACCGATGGTGATTCTGGTATCCCTAACACAGTGTTATGATTTTCATGTACGGATTAAGTAGCAAGAGCAAACACTTTTTAAATTATTTTCTCTCACAATGATTTCCAGAAGAGGAAGAAAAGAAAGGAGAATCAGCCCAAGCCCACACCACATCTGTTGAAAATAGGATATGTCAATAGAATAATTTCTAGATGTATTTTCACAAATTTAAAATGGCTTTTTTATCCCTAGAACTGTTTTCCAAATCAATGGAACAGGGAAAGAATTGGTATTAACCATGAAGCAGTTCAAGTAATAGGAGAGTTTTAAATACTAGTACAGTAATAACAAATATGACATAAAAATGAAGAGAAACATCCACAACAAAAATATTTATAGTATTTCCTCCACCAAATCTCTTCCTCCTTCTCAACCCCTTACTTTTCACAGCTAACATTTACTTAATGAAAAATGTCTCTCATTTGCATAAAATGAAAGAAGTAGCATGAATTTAGGGAAGAGATTATTAAGGGACATAGTCTGAAGAGAGAAAATAATTAGGCCAGTATAAAAAATAGTGAGGTAGTCCAACTAAAGTCTAAATTTATTGTGTGGTATTCAGCTGTTTTGGAGGGTGAAACCTGCAAACAAAGAGGAGGAAATTTTGCATATATATATATATACATATACACACGCACACAGACAGAGCTATAGATTTTATTTATCTACTATACTTAGGAAGGGACTCCGGCATTCGAAAACATTTAAGACATGGGGATTTTAAAGATTCCGTGCTAGGAAATATTTATCAGTGAAGTAAATCTGAAGCTTTCAAAGAGTTCAAGACATTCTGGTGAATTAGATCAAACATTATGAAAAAGCTTTGCAACTTACAGAGGATGTTACACAAATATCTAGAAAAATGGAAGGAAGAGTGTATATATATATTTATATGTATAGTCCCTACAGTGGCTTTAGGCACAGACAGGAAGCCTCTAATGCCTGCTAAGTGAATAATATAGAGGTGTTTCTTGAATCCTCACAAGTGAGAAGGGTGAAGTTTGTGGTTTGCCCTCACTGTCTATAAAAGCTTCTTCTTCAGTAGCATAGATAAAAAGGAGGATAAACTGTGGGATAATTCTCAGTAAAAGCCAACAAAATATTGGAAATTAAAGTTTAATTCCTCATCTAAAAATTGCCATCAGCATGTCCGTTGTATTCATGAGTTTTAAATGAAAGTGGAAAGAAGAAGCTGAACCCTTTTTGAGGACTGTGGAGTTAGATAAACAAACTTCTATATTACATATGCTTATGGTGGATTATTGTGTTTTGTAATCTACCTGCAGGGAGTTCACAGCTATTGATTTAAACCCTGTTCTGGGACTGCCAGTTTGAATTGCTCTTAAACTTTATGTATTGTTTCCCTCCTGAAGATAAAGTGTTATATTTCAAAGAAGTTATCAACCTTTTGCTTAGATTTACTCTCATATTGATTAGTTATTGGTGTTCTTTAGTTAATTTAGCAAAAATGCCCCTAGCAGTGTATGTTGGATCTCATGCCTGTTTTTGAGAAATGTAGGTCTGCTATGTTAGGGTAGAAAAATGCAAAAAGTTATCATTATAAAAATAGAGCTATTTTTAAATATTTTGTAGATCTTGTACTGATTTGTAAACATTTATATTAGATTAAGGTGCCAGAATTTGAAATCACTGAATACAAAATCTCAACTTTCAGAGGAAAAAGAATAAATATCTGATTATACCCCATACAATACTGTACTATGTTTTACTGTCATAGTTTTTCCATTATTCTTTTCTTATATATTTTTTGTTTTTACAATACAATACTTATAATATTGGTATTATAGTATACCAATACTATAATACAAATATTATAGTATTGATAGAATGATACTTAACACAAACAAAGGAGGTTTAATGCTCAGTACCTGCTGTAAATTGATGAAGAAGCTTTCAGCAAAAGCTTTTGAAGAATTTATGTGCATGAGTTTTTGCACCTTCTAAACTAAAAGCAGTAACTGAGGTTCATAGCTGTGTGGTAAAAGGTGTGTATTTTGTACTGCAGGTGCCACTTGATGCATATTTTAGTCTCATTCCTACTATAGAAACAAAATATTCAGATAATTTAATCAGATTATTCAGAAGAAAGCTAACATTAGAATCAGAGTTTCATATTGGGAGATTGTAAAAGGGTGGATGATTCCACTCTGGGAAACATGAGAGGGAGAAGGAGATAACAACGGGCTGGCCCCTCTTTGGGCCAACCTGTGCTGCTCCTGATGGACAATTTTTCAACCTTGTTCTCCCACTGAAGAGTTCAAGAACTGCAAATGAAACAAGCCTTCACTGTTAAAAACCCTGTTGCTTACCATCTATTTTGGATCTTCCTTCGTGTGTTTTGAACCTAGAGCTTCTCATCTAATCCTAAATATAGAACAGGTACTTCTGTTCCTCTCTGCGCCTCTTTTAGATGTTTTTAGGACTGTTAGACATTGTTTCTCCTTTCTTTAGACTAATCAGCACTAATTTGTTTGGTCATTTATCATTAGCATTGCTTCCCAAGCTGGATGTGTTATTCCAGCTGAGACCTTACCAAAGCTAAACAAATTATGCTCTCACTGAATTGAAATTCAGAACATATGGGAGGTGTTTCTTTCCTACAAACCATTTGCCCACACTCACTAGGAAGGCAACAGACTTCAGTGTGAGAAGAAATATGAAAGTTGATTTTTAGTGCAGAAAGAGTCTTAAAGCCTGTACTCCTAAAATAAAGAGCTCTGTGGTGCTTTTGCATCAGAGCATGCTCTGGTACCATGAAAAGGTTCTGTCCCAGGAAACCACAGACACCAAGCTCAGAGTCTGGTAAGCCTTGGGACACCAAGCCTTTTATCATGATCTGCTAGGGACTTTTCTAAACTTGATACTCTGTCATACATTCAGAGCAATTTATCCCAGATGAAACCAGGATAAATGCAGCAAAAAAAACCATTTTGTAGAAATGTTAATATTGTAAAAGAAGGAGCCGAACAGGCTCTCTTCAAGCAAAAATTTCAAACTTCCTGCAACTGAATTTTTTCCTACCTTTGAAAAAATTTTCCTTTTCTTTCAGAAACCTACCCTGTACCCTGAATTTACACAATACACGTATATTTAATACTGACCTTAAAAGCCAAAAAAGAAATAACTGCTGGAACAAAATCTAGAAAGTGGTTGGCTTTTAAGATTGAAGTAGAACAGGGATTTAATTTTCAGTGTATAGATGCCAATGAGGAGACAGGAAATAGAACTGTGTAACCAGAAGCAGAATCTTAGGACCATGTTCCCATGAAGCAGTCCTTTGGCTGAGGCTCAGATAAGCAAAGTTATAGTGGTCTAAGTGTCCTATTAGAGATGAATGAAAAATCTTTTGCTACAAATATTTCTCTGGCTTCAAGTGGGGTGGTTGGTATGTATCATAATGCTCATTTCCTCTGAATTACATTTCAAGAAAAAAAGCAAAGCCAGATATCTTCCTGGCAAGGAGGTAATCTGTGCCGTAACCAAAATTAAGCCCAGGTGTCCTGATACACAGTCCCAAAATCTGTCCCATAAAATATTCTTCCCACAGCAGGTCCTTGTTATAGGCTGCACACATATTTCTTTCTATCCCTCAGCTTTGTCTGTTTTTCAGAAACATTGATTCCAATGAATTCTCTCACAGAGCTGTCTCTCTTCTTCTAGGAAAAGCTGACATCTGACTTACACTCACTTGGGTTTTGGAGATCAGTTCCAGAATTAGCTGCATTTTACTTTGTGAAAAACCTGAAGTATACTAAATTGCCATGTTTTCAGCTCCATCAACAGCACCACAGCCTATTTTAAAAAATTCTGTCATCCTAGGTGAATTTTGCAATCAGCTTACCCAGGATGACTTGAAGAATTGATTTTGGGAAAGGAGAATGTGCCCAGCACCCCCCAGCTGACTCAGGGGCTGTTCTCTTTGTCTGTCATTGTACCACAGTTCAAGTGGATCTTTACTCTTACATCTCCCTGGTCTAATAGAAGCTGTTGCTTTCTTTACATTTTTCACAGCCGTTTGCCACTAGCAGAAATTTAAATGTCACCTTTCTGGTATCTGACACAATGTGATCTAACCTCACAAGATAATTTTCTTTAGAAAACTCTGAGCTATTGGTACAATGGATACTGAATTGGAGAGTAAATTAGACGTTACTGTCAGTATCTGTGGCCTGCCTGAAGCTCTTGGTGGTACCTCTTTGCTTGACTCACTTGGTTCAAGCCTGCAGAGTACTGCCTCTTTTACAGGTTGCATTTTAGTTGTTTTGTCCAGCAACTCTGCTCTTAGATGTCTGAATTTGCTAACACATAAAGCCAACTTTGCTGAAGCAGAACATCCAGGATGTCATAGGGCTGGCACAGGGACTCTAGATTTGGGGAAATGTGATTTTAACACTCCAGAGCTTACATGTTTGCATTTTTAAGATATAAAAACACTGTAAAAATGCCAGTCAAAGCTGGTTTTATTTTTCACTGAATCAATAGTTGGGTTTTTTCGGATATTTCAATGGTTTTGTTACTCTGGAGAGATTGTAACCTTTCATAATTCAGTGCTGTAACATCTGATTTGCCCATGCTGAGGGGTGCTGCTCTGTTCTGGCCTCAGCACCCTGCCAAAAAGTGGAATTAACCACATACCTCATACATGTTCTCTCTGTCAACATGAAAAGCAGTATCTGCTTACCTCTAGATACCAATGTCTGTTAGCAAAACAGCGTATTTCAAAAAATGTTGTTTCCACCCCTTGCAGCCATTGACACATTCAGTGAGAGCATTATTCAGTGTTTCTTCCTGTGCAGTTTTGTCCCCTGTCTGTGGTTTCATCCAGGGGCTTCATCTCTCCATTCTGCTGCCCTGTTTGTGCCGAGGTCTTCCCTCGGTGCGCGTACCTGTCAGGGTCTGAATGGCAGTTTCCCAGCAGCTCTGGGTGTGTCTTGGGCTCACACAATCCTGACCCCGGCTCGGCAATAAAACTGCTGCTGTGCCTGCTTGCCAAAAGCAGTGCTCTTTGGTGTTATACACCCTTATATCCTGTGCACACAGTAGAGATGAGAAATTGTTACCAGCTGCTATTGCAATTAGATCCAATACCTAAAGCAATATTGTCGCGCTGAATTCCAAGCTGCTAAAGTAGAGGAAGTGTGTAGTGAAGGAGAAAAAGAGATACAGTGTTTACTATTTTCCTACGCCACTTGCTGCAATTTCTTTTCTGAATTCTCTCTTCCCTTTCTGTCTTGCTCTAAACCATAAATTGTAATAATTTTAAGAACTGGAAATCAGATCCTACTTTGTTCTACATCATATGGAAAAACTACTGCTTTGTGTTTCTGTAGGATAGATCCTTCAATGGATTGAATGCTGTCACTCAAAATTAAGCTTTTGAGCACAGAAGCTCTGGATGCACTTCGTTTGCCAGAGCTGATCAGGAAAGTGAGTTTACTACATAATGTACACATGTGTATTCAGATAGCTTTCATAGCTTTAACAAGACTTCAGCTCCCCCTAAATCCCAGATAATTTTGGGAACCTTTAAGAGTGTTTAGAAGGAGAACATTGACTAGCCCTGTCGCTGTGTAATCTGGTCACAGTGACCATCATACCAAATGTGGCAATTTGCAGGAAAAAGATAATAAAAAACCTCAGACGGTGCCTTATATTTTGTGTCATACAAAATGGGCCAGTAATGTTTCTGAAAAACAACCGAAAGTCATTGTTTTGATGATGGGAAGTGACACCTTAGGAAATCTGAGGTTGTTGAAGCTGAAAGTTGGCTTCATACATATTTGTTGTAGTATATTGACTGCAAATTCTATACAGTGGGGAGCTTTGAAAGAGTGATCCTTTTCTTTACAAGTTCCTGAACTGCTTTCCTTTTAAAGGAAGAGTTTCTGACAAAGTTAATAAAGAAGATAAAGCAAGATTTGACCATGATAACTATTTTAATCAGTTGGATACTGGTTTTTTTCTGATTATTTTGGGAACTAGAGGAGTTAGGTGTTCGAAAAAAAAACCCTAAACAAACTCTGTTTTTATCTTCCTCCAGAACATGAAAATATTGTCATTATTTCCAAAATAGAAGTAGTATCATGTTCCGTTCAGATTTTTGCAGTAGTTTTCAGTAAGTGTTTAAACACAGAAACACCCACTCAGATATTTATGGCTCTGATCCATCCATTATTTATTTATCTACTCATCTAGATTTTGCATGACTAACACCATTATTTTGCATGATTTTTTGTTCAGAAAATATTACTATTGATACAGGCAAGGCCTGTCCACATGTAGATTGAGCTGTATGACTTTACCTGTCCATAGCCAAAATTGGTTGCTCTTCTCTGGTTTATGAAATGGCCTCTTCCTGGCTAGATGTGATTAACTCTGTATCAGATATTTTCTAAGTACAGGGATTGGTTTTCTTTTGTTTGGGCTTTTGGTTTTGGGGTTTTGCCATGTGAAAAAGTTAGAATATAATTTTCTTTATAAAAGATTTCTCCTTGTTAGGTTTTTTGTTTGTTTATTTATTTATTTTCACAGCTCAGTATCAGTCATAGTTTTGACTTTTCCAAAATTGCCAAAGCATGACACTTTACAGGCGTTATCAGAGTTTCAGAAATTCCATGTCCACATTTACAGAACAGATTGGGCCTATATTTTGCCATGTATAAAGTAGCTTTTATGCATAGGTTGTGAATGTCACCCTTTTTGGGTTTTCCAGTAAAGATGACAGTCTTTGAAAGTCACAAGAGATGATAGAGATATGTGTTATAAACATTCTATACTATATAGAAGATATTTTCTCTTTTTTCCCCCCACATATTAATCTAAATACTTTGTTCTGAGAGGAATTTCTTGAACTTAAGATCATAGCATAAGCTTCAAAAAGCCCCCATCTTAGTNAGATCATAGACAGCATAAGCTTCAAAAAGCCCCCATCTTAGTATCTAGATGGCTTTGTTTTCAAGAGGGAAACCAACTATGTGACTAAATGTTTGTGTCACATAATGAGACATAGAAAAACCTTAAAGTGATTCTCTTCTTATTTGTAGCCATGTTAATTTGTGAGTAATTCTACTGACCTCAGGTTAATGTGGTTGGATGCAAGAGAGGAGTCAGGGATATGGAAGGAATTATCTGCTGGAAGGGTTTGAGAATGCACCTGTTAACCAATATTCACAGGAGTTTTATCCTGGGACTACCCCAAATTTCCTAGTTTCCCTTGCAATGAAGTAAAACTGCTGCTTATCACCTGCTACCAAAAGTCTTAACACCAGAACATTTCTTCATAGAAATATAGCTGCTAAAAAGCTGATTGAAGGAATTCCTGTCGTGGAACCCACATTTACAAGCTCCTGTGTGTAACCACGGGGACACACAGGCTTATGTAAATATTTGTTTCTCCAGTGCACATCATGTTTTATCCTTAGCAGCGCAAACACAAAGACACGTACCCAAGGATCAGAGTCCTCCTGAGAGGGGAATTGGCTGCACTGGAGACATTTGTCACTTCTTTCTAGGTGGTTGGTGTATTGTGTAACATCTGTATGTTCTTTATTCTGGGTATGCAATACACAAAGTAACAAGAAAAATGTCTTAGGGGCCAGCACATAGAACTGATGAGCTAAAGCACGTAATCCAATTATATGGAATTAAGGTGTTTGGAAGTATAGCCTCTAATGTAGCGGCCTATTTCTCCAGAATTCCTTTTTAATGTTTTTCTTTAATTATATGGGATCATAAGTACCAATGCTGAACCCCAAGGTGTTCCAGATTTCTTTTGACAAAAGTTTATTCTTTCTATTTTAGTGTTCAAGTGGAGTTACAGCTTTTGGGAGCAATGAACTAAATGGAATGGACTGAGAAATTTGGTCTAGTTTTGTGTATTATTTTTATCTTGCTTTTTAGGAAGGTTTATCAAACTGAGATATTCCGGGGGGAAAAACCAAAATCAACACATGGACATCTTGACTGGAAAATTTCTGGCTGGCACTATTTCATAAGGTTATTAGTTTGTTATGATGGATTGCCAAACTGCTTTTCATATTCATAACCACACCATTTAATTCCAGTTGTAAAACAGTAACCTGAAATTAAGAAGACTAAATGTTTTCCATGAGTCCTGAAATTCATTTACAGCCTATCCTTGTCTCATTTTCTGTAGGCAACATTACTGTTCCTGCTGTCCTGGGAGAGAACATTAGACCTGTGATAACCTTCAGTGTGGCTGGGAAGGAAACTGAAATGAGGTTACTTGCCAGTTTTGCTGTTGTTCATTTGCTACTGTCTGTGTTCTCCGTCAAATCCTCTGTGTCATGAAGATATTTGTCCAGGATGTGATTTTCTAAAAGAGTAACTAAGTCTTTGCTCCCTTCAATAGCTTGTAATTTATCATTGTCAAAAATATGCAAGCGTTTCTTTTTGTTAGATGGATGAGAACAGAATATAAATGCAAGTGTGTGAGTGACACTTTGAGCACTGATGCCTCTGGTGGCAATCAATCACAAGGGGTTCAGCAAAGCAAGGTTACCGAAATGGTGTTCTGCAAAACAAGCAGTATTGCAGTAGGTCTGAGTACCAGGGGCTTTTATTGGTGATGTTACTGGGATGCTCAGTGTATTGCCTGCCCTACATGCTCCATGATTGGAATGATTCTGGGAATGTGCCTTGCTTTTTCAGGCACACGTATAACACAGGAGCTGAACGAGATTTATGCACTGGTAGTACAAGTTAAGTTCTGCAACTGATGAAATTTAAGAAAAAGAAATTGGAAAACATTCCTGAAGTGGTAGAAAACTGCTTTCAAGGATGACTGCAAGGGAACTACTTTCCCACTAGCCACAAAATGGAAAAAGATTAGGGAAGGAATTTTTTTTCCCCTGAAGGCTTTTAATTTTTCTTTTTCTGAATGTTTATATGTAAAGGCAAAGACATATAACTCATCCTCTAAATACCACTGTAGCTTCATGAAGGAATGTAATTGCAAGGGACAAAAGAGGTATCTTTTTAAGTTGGTCAGAGCCTGTCACTTTTCAGTCCAAAATTTTCCCCTCTCCTTCATAACTAGGAAGGAGGTGAGCTGTGTTCTGATTACAGGGTGGCCAGACCAGCTGATGTGTGGCTGCATTGTTTTAAATGCAATGGAGAGCCACCAGCGTGTGGCTCACAGGGAGGTCACTGGAACTAAACCAGCAAATTTCTGTGCAAACAGGAGGGATTTATATTGCAGCCTGTTTATGGATGGGAGGAGAGGCACTGAGGAGTGCAAAGGAGCACAAACCAGGAGCTTGAGTGCATAAGAGTCATGCTGTAAAGGCAGCAAAGGATTTCCATACCTTAAGCAGAAGGCTTGTGATGTACACAGGGGTGATAGAGTTGCTGTGCAGACTCCGAGGTGATTACTTACATAACCCCGGTATTTAAAGTTTACTCTGCTAAAGTGGAAAAAATCCTTAAACCTTCATACAAAAAAAGGTGAGGCTAAGTATATCCATGCTACTTGTTTTGTGTTCTGAAAAGAATATATAATACATGTTACATGGCAATTAAAAACCCCTCAGAATTTATAAAGAATGCATCAGCAAGTAAAATAACCTTCATTCCCATATAAGGCACATAAACTGGGGCACTATTGCAAGAAATGACCCTTGTTGATAAGCAAACTGCAGGAAACAAAATTATGGTCTGTGTAGGAATATGATCTTTTCCAAGCAACAGGAGATCTGAGTGCTTTTCACAATATTATGCAAAGGAGACTGAACTAACAGAGACTCCAACACAGGTGTCCAGACTGTCCACTTTGCTTCAGAATTAGTTTCTTGTGGCATGTTATGAAATGCTGTTTCTCATTGCTTTTGAGACTGACAGATTCTGTGCATCGTCGTGTTATTTTGTGTGGAGGAGTCACCCCGAGTTTCTTTTCAGCACGTGCTGTTTTGCAGTGAATCAATATCTCAGTGAGCCTGTTCCTCTCTGCTTTTCTCTGCTCTTCTGTACAGCACCATGGAACCAGAAGCCATGCAAGGGTGGTTACCATGGCACACAGGGATGGGAGCTCAGGCTTTGTTCTTTTTCCACACATTCACATGCTCTCAGGACTTCTTACTTTTTCTTTACCCCCTTCATGATTCAAGAATGAATAGTTCTCTTTCAGCAGGTGAAGGTCTTTGTGTTATCCACATTTCTGTCCAGTTCAAGGAGGATAATATCAGAAAGGAGAACTGCCTCTGACCAGTCCAACTTGTCTTTGATTCTGAAAATAGCTTTGGAATCCTTGCTGTGGTAGATATTTGTTGAATATAAGATTAGTATTATTGTTGAATATATTTTCAGCAAAGCTTATTCTCCACTTAGAACAAAAAAATAGCATTTGAATTTCCAATACTGAAAACAGTTCATTAGGTTTCTGATACTAACCCAGTCTTTTCCTCTGACTTTGTTTTTTACTGCATACTTTGTTTTGAAATAATTGTCATTTTTTCATCTTCAAAAGAGACATCTCTTGAAACAGTCAGTGTAGAACATAGATGGGCTCATGCTATAGCATGAAACCAGAGAAAGAATGGCAGAGAACAGTAGTAAGGTAGATAAATATGTATGTCTTTTTGTCATTTGCTATTCACGAAATTTGCAATGCTATTTAATTTACATGAGAGCTATGAATATCTAGAATTAGTGCATTTAAAATATTTCACTTTATAATGGCTGTCACTGTGATGAGCATTTAGCTTTCAAAGTTAATCTTTGCTTTTGCATAGAGGGCAAAAATATTGTTCATTTCTGTGAAGGACAGACCAGGTCACTGCAATGAAAGAAGGCTCTGATGAGATCCTGCCTGCCATTCATGCCAAAAATACAGTAGGCATAATTGTATTTCTGTGCATAGTAATCTGCAGACATTATTGGAGGAACAGGACAGCTACATTTTGATCTAACAGATAACACAATGGTCACCATACATGCAGATTAAAATTCATGTGCATGTGTCTTTTCAAATTTTTTTCATATATAAATATGAAAATATATCTCTAAATATATATATATAATGTTGGAGTACAGATAAGTGTCAAGCATATAGGTTCTGATTTCAGTTGAATGATATAAAACACAGACAATGGTGAGTAAGGAAATACCTGAACTATATTTATTTTTAATCTTTACTGATTATTTGTAAACATATTTTTAAAAAAATCAGTTCATTCACTCTTTTCAAAACATAATACTATAAGATTACATTTTCCCTGTAGAGGACTTACTTATGATTTACATTCACTGTTGATGCAGTTCTCTGTAAAGACTGTGTTATGTTTATTCTGTCCACTGATAAACAGAAAGTAGAAAAATGAGGGCTAGTATTATCGGGGAACCCCCAAACTGCGGCGTTTGGAAAATTAACGGGGAGGTTTCCCAGAACACCAGTCAGACATGCCATGTGGCAGCAGTGAAAGTAAAATGACAAGAAATATATTATCTGGGAAAATCCGCATTAGCACACGCATTTAATCAACCTTAGGATGGAATTAACGAAGGGGTGAAGTATAATAAAGAACGCCTGTATCCTGAGACAGTCTTTCTGTATTTTGAGACTGTCCTCCCCTAATGCTGCCAGATGTAATGGAGTATAAATAATTGGTTTAGAATGTTTGCCCAGGGAAGATGACTGAGACAGCAGCATGTTTGTTAATAGATTTCATCCCTGCCACAGGCATCATGGAGTCTTTCTTCATTATGTTACAGATATAGACATAGATCTGTGCTTCTTAAATCGTCTGTCCTGGCCAAAGTCTGGCTCCTGACTCCAGATCCACTCGGTGGTGAGTGAGCATGGATAAAGGGGACAGAGAAGCAAATCAGCAGACAAGTGACCAGCAAGGACCTCTTGTGGCATAGGAGTTCTGGGAGTATCTATACCTATATCTATACATATATATGTGTATATATATATAAAAAAATAAACCTTTTGTTAATGGGCTGATGGATAGCTGAATTATAGCATCATGAAAATAATAATAATAATAATAAATGAATTAGAGGAAATCCACCAGTAGCTACAGCAGCTTTTGGTATAGGTTGGATTATCTGGGATAGCTGCACCTCACAGATGAGCAGTCTCAGGCTTAGTTCCTGGGCCCAGTTCACGAAAACCCCACACTGAGTATCCCTAACACTGGTATAAAACACTCTCTACATCCTGGGCTTGAGACAAACTCCTCATTTCTAGAAAGTGTGATTCCATCTAGTCCTCAATTTTTGTGTAACACTATTGTCATTACCGAAATTAAAGGATATGTTTTACATTCTGGATGCTTTCAGATAGTGTATATTTTAGATTAGTGTGAATATCTACTAGCAAAAACAAAATCTAAATATCAGTGGTTTAAATATGTATATGCCATAGTACAAACAGTTCTCACTTTATCCTCTTGTCTCAGGATAAACTGAGTATAGAGCCTATCACTTTATTTCTGCTTTGTTTAATTTTATATATATATATGTATATGAACTTCTGAAGTTTTCAGAGAAAATCAAAACCAAAAAACACCACCCCCATGCCCCAAAAGAGGTGGAATGATATAAATTACTGATTCTCCAAGTAATTAGGATTTTGTGCCCATTTCTTTGAAGGAGCTGAGGACATGGGTGACTCTCAGTGATAGAACAGGTCACAGAAACAAACGCTGGTCTCAGTTGAGTGCAATGGGTGTAAAGATCTTCAGAATTTCAGCCATGGAACCTTGATAGTATAAGAGATTAGCTACTGTGAAAAAACTAGAATACAAAAAGAAAAAAAAATATATAAAATATAATCTAACAAATGCTAACACAAAATCTGTTTCCCAATGTTGAGTTTGATCTAGAAAAGGGATTTTTTACCACCTGGGCAAGAATCACATCAGGAAAACCAAGGCTGGCTTGGATGATCCAAAATCCAGCATTGAAATGGAAAATCCAGAGCTAGGTAGGACTGAATGCTGCTCAGTCTATCAGGCTCAAAGTAGTCTGAAGGTGAGTTAGTTCCTGACCTGAGAGTACATCAGAAAAGAAATTAGCTGTATTAGTCAAAGCTTGTTTTCTAGATAAAAATTCAAATCAAATACGACTCAGAAAATATTTCTGTGGAGTTAGACACTCAATTTACAAAACACGCATTTTTACCTTAATGTGCAGTATTTTCATCTTTCCTTTTGTACCTCTCCTGCATGGCTTATCTGTCTTTCTGGGGGTTTGGGGTTTTGTCTTTCTAATCAGCTCGTAGGTATTTTGTTAAGAAAACTTGAATAGGTTGATTTTGTTCCTTCTTCTAGAGGACCTGTGAGAATAATGCAGCTGGTGATGTGAGACAGACTTCTTTTTTTCTTTTTCTCACCTCAGAAAGGATTGTCTTCTTTCCAGGCACATTGCAAACACAGAGCTCAGTTCAATCACTCTTAGCAGAGCAGGTTGTTCAGTCTGAGGACGTTACACCCTGCTAGATAAATCTCATGCAGAGAATTAATGTGCCCCTACCTTGATATAGCACACACCTTCAATCTGCCAACTTCTTTTGGATATGGTGAAGAGGTAGAAACTGAAATTCTCAGAGTTAGTTCAGTTTGCTTTGTTCTTAGAGAGTTACCGGAATTGCCTATGGGAAAACTAAGTTCTGTCATCTTGAGAGCTAAACACATTAGTAAACTCTTTGTCTCCTGAAAACAAGTAAAAAATGTGATAGTATGGTTCCAAGTGCAAACCCATATGATTACCTAAATACGACAGTGGTATGTATCATGCTGTGCAAAGATACTCCAATGGTCCTGGACTTTAGATGTATGTTCAGCAAATTTTAAGACTCACAGCTCAGTGAAATATAAAACAATTAAGAAATTTTCACTAAATACCTTCTAATTAAAAATTTAAGGAAAATTTAACCATCCTCCCTCACCTCAGAAGGCTTGCTGGCTTGTAGAGCAGTGGAAGAATGGCAGCAGTTTTTATAGGACTAATAGGAAGTCAGGGAGCAGTTGTAACCTGCAATCCAAATACCCTTGATATGTGTGCACCTGGAGATATATAAAATATTACTTAAACCAGTGGTGCTATGTAACTTTATGGAACAGTGGGGCTGGATACTGCTGCTACCATCTTCTGACAAGAAAAAACGTTAGATCAGAAAGTTGTGCCTTTTTTTGGCTTAAGAACATCATATAAGTTTAGCCAAGCCATCTAGGTTTCATACAAGAAGTTAAAATAATTTAAAAAAAAAAAGGAAAAAGAAAGAAAAAGCAGGCTTGAAGTTCTTTTGCAGAAGTGAATTTCAGAATTGTTAAAAGGGTTTCACTTAGGATTCTTTTAAAACCTAAGTCATTTAACTGATATCTTACAAACTACTTTGTCAATATAGTGTGAATTGGGCAGTTTTGAGTAATTGGACAGACTTTCACTGTGGAAAACTATAAACCCTGATTTAAATTAATCACATATTGAAGTATGAGTCAATGTGTATCGTTCTGTGCTGTATGCCAAGGATTCTGTGACTTGATTCTGTGTCTATTCTTATCTCAGTTGAATGAATGATACGCTCTACTTCATGGTGAATTTTGATTCTTCGTGATGTACAGACAACACAAGAAAACAAAAATTGAACACAGGCCAGAGGTGTTTTGCTTCAATCTTTGCTTAAGGAGGGGAAAAGAACAACCAGCATATGACTACTTAGATATAATAAGGTTTCCCAACAAGGGAAGTGAAACAGTAGGGATATAAATTATGAGATTTTCCCAGTAGATGAACCAGTCAATCAAACCATGATTAACACACAAACAAAGAGTCACCTCCTGACATGTAAACCACCAAAATAAGAAGGGTCCTCTTAGGGGGAAGCCCTTTCTCGGCGTGGAGAAGGAGTGTTCATACTGAAGCACGACAATATGAACCACAGCTACTGTTTGAGAAAGAGGATAATATATCACTCCTTCCAGTTTCAGCTTCACAAGAAGCCAGTTTTATTTAATTATTATGGTAATTAGGGGCTAAATTGGCAGGAACGCCAATCCATTCTGCCTCACGTGTAGGCACTGCATCAGGGGCTGAGCTTAGGCAAACCTTCAAATTCCTTATGCCTCAGTTTTTCCTCTACAAAACAGGTAAAATACAATTTTCCATTTTGAGGTGAAGAAATAAGGCTATTAATCATATCACTTACTGAGAGTAGTTTAAAAATATCCAGTAGTCTGGATCAGACTGTGATGGGAATGTTCTTGCCCGGGAGCCTGTCACAGTTACACTGGGGGTTGTACATCACCCTCCTGCAGACACAATAATCTCTGTGAAAAGATGTTTGTGAATTTTCACGTGAAATGAAATAAACCAACCAGAATTCTACATGAATGTTATCAATAGACAGTGGCTTTCTCTAACAAAAATTATATCAGATATCAAATGAATGATAGGTATTCTTGTGCTTGAACTTGCACCTCTGTCAACACATATACATGTGCCTATGTTTATCCATATATGTATACTCTGCTACAAATAGGTATCAAGGTGAATATTTTCCCTCTGATTGTAAGAAATACTTAGGATCCTAATAAATTTATAGGTAAGGATATCCTAGCTGATGTCAAAACAGCCTGAAACACAAGACAATTCAATGAGGTCATGTGTGTATTAATGTAGCACTTAAAATTGAATCAAAGTGATAACTGCCATTGGTGTTTTGAAGAGCTACAGAACTTTACCTTGTGGGAATTGTCCTCTGGATGTCCCAGTAACAAAAATTTTTGCATAAATAAGAGAAAGCAATACCTGTCAACCATCTCCCTTGTCTCATGTGAAATACAGGAAGAAAGTTGTTTATATTTGGAGTGGTGATATTAAGAACAGAGATTATACTGTCCCCTGGCATCCTTCCAGGCAATTATCAGCAGAGTCAATGATGGAGAGATAGGCTATGAATGGCTGGGCTAAAATATGATAACAGTTTATAGGACTACACCAGGCAAGAAAAACAACGTGAAGTATGATACTCCCGAGTCTGCAGGGCAGTTAATGAAAATGATACACATGTAGTATGTTTGGATAGCTATAAAGTTTGTATAATTCTTTAAAAAGCAACTTTGCTGAAAGGCTCTAGACTGGGCCTTTCCATATTTGATTGACAGAACATACAGGAGCATATAAGAAATCTCCTTGATTTTTTACTTTGATTGTCACTCTCTCAATACTGACCGTGCAGTTGTGGCGTTTAGATTCCTGTGCCTGTGAGAGCACGAGATGACAGGTTATGTAAAGAACAAGAGCCTCATCTGTCAAAAATCAGCAAAACCAGAGTGGATGGGATACTGTGTTTGTCTCTGCTAGTGGCCTGAATTTGTGCATTCCTGCTACAGAGACCTTTTATGTGGAGATACATTTCGCTTTTGCTTTTCTCTTGTAGTAGGAAAGGCTGGATAGTGATAGGAAAGTAGTTTGTGAGAGGTGTGGGGTGAAGATTTTAATAAATTACATTGCCACAGTCTCCACCAGTCCTGTACAAGCAAAGCCATCTCCTCACTTCTATTATTCACTTGATGTCAATAAACGGATTTTAGGCTGCAGTATGAATAAGTGAATTTCTAAAGCCTGTTTGTTTTAGCCATATGCCAGTAGTGACATAAAGTAATATTAAATTAAATGCTTCAAGTGTAACAGAGCCTATCAGACTGCTACCACCTTCCCTTCAGGTTAAAACATGGATGCAGTTGCTAACTCACATACATTGAATAGATTAATATGGTAGGCACTCAGAAGAATAATCTTACAGTTTGAACTGCTAAGTAGATGTCCAGTTTATTCAGTGTTGGTAGTCACCTATGTGGAGCAGTGGCTCTATGTCGTAGCTTGCATGGCAGATTTTTATGCTTTTATGGAGTTAATGTCAGAACTCCAGCCTCTTGCCTTCAAGAACAGCAGTTTCTACATCAAATATTTTCTTTAAAAATAATTCAAACACAATAAGGAGGTACTTCTGCAGCTCCAGCCTGTAAACTTAAGGCGTAGAATATAGCACAAAAGAATGTCTAACTATTGTTCAAACACAAGGGAGAAGAAGGAGTTGGGGTTGCAGAGAGTATTAGCACTGCCTTATGGCCACTTTGTTGGTGAAAAATCCAGTTTGCTGGTACCCGCACTCCTCTGACTCCTTTTCCTCTGTACTAAAAGTGACATACTAAAAATTCATAATGTAATCAGCCACTATATAGCAGTATTCCTGCAAATGTCTTGGAGCCCTTTACAGTCATTAAAATCAAATTAAAATACTATCTCAATAAATGGAAGAATGTGCTTAGTAATTCTCATCTGAATATTAACCCACTCTAAGTACTGGCTTCTTTCTAGAAAATTCTAAGAAAACAACTGTTTACTAAAACACTTTCTCTTCTTTCTCTTTGAACTATTCTGTAAAGAGCAGCATTCTCAGACTAGATTCTGTACCAGCCCTCAGAGCAGCATAAGATCATTGCAGTCCATAGAAATACTCACATACTTAAAGTTATGTTTAAACTTAACCAGTGTCTCAGGTGGATTTTCCTGTTGCTAAGATGCTCTTGAAATAGTGTGAGAAAAATCAAAATAATTTATCCACTATTGACAGAACACAACTTTATTAATGGTTGCTTACTGGATACTGCATATGTTAAGAAACCATCTCCATTTCTTCTCTCAGTCCTAAGGCGCTTGGTGTATTTGTTGCCCGGCAATATCAAATCACATTAGAGCCATGAATCCCCTTATTTCCCTTGCTCTGTTTATCCTGTGTCACACAGATTGTGCAGCAGTACTCACTTTGGGGAGCTCAGATGAATCCAGCTAGTCTGGGTGGTTATGGTCCATGTGGTCATCTCTTTTTTTAGTGCAATATCTTTCACTGGTATTTTTAAATAATGTCGGCTGTCAGTCTGCTTCTTATTTGTTGGTGACTGCATGTGGAAGCTAGAAAGCAACAGCTAATGGTTTCCAATTTTCATCAGGATAGACATCAATCATTTTGCAAAATACTTTTTTCCGTAGTTGCTCAGCTGTTCTGCAAGAAAGCAGGTGACATTTGACTGCACTTGGCTGCAAGTAGGAAGCCTTCATGTTCTCTAAGCTGTGCTTCTTTATTTACTATTTGCATTATGTATTAAATTATTGGCACGCATTCATCCATGACCTCTGCTAGATTGACTGAGCATTTTTTCCCCTCCATTTCTCTGCAACTCTATATTAAAACAGTTTTTGAGTAGAAATCAATCAAATGAGGAATGCATTTTTTCAGTGGGTCTCTCTTGATACCTGTGGGTGAAAAAATTTGTGAAGAAGTAATTATGTCTGCTCACTTAATTTTTATTTCTTGAGATTCATCAGCTAATTCATTCACACTACCAGTTTTTAAAAATATTTGGGGCTTTTGAGATTTACTGATTTTAGTGGGTTTTTCTTTAAACTCCAAAGTCAGTTCCTTTTTTTGGAATCTGCCCCTAGTCACAGTTTTTCATTAAGCAAAACCAGCAGCTAGGAATTTAAAAAAAAAAAAGGTAGAAAAAAAGAAAGGAAAAAATAAAAAGATATTAGAAAAAGTCAGACTACTATCAACTGAAATTCAAGCATTATGAATCCATTCAGCAAAGAAATGAAATTAAAGATTCAGCATGAATCAATCATTTGAGTAGAAGCTGATAGCATCCTGAGGATAAATAACATGGCCCTATGGTTTATTGCTGTGTGTTTATTTTCTCTGCAAAGCTTCTTCTTGAGGTTTCCTTACAGAAATACCATCTTTGGTTTAACTGGGATTCTTTTCAGCCAGGAGGCAGCACTGGATGAGGTGAGATTCTGTAGCTTTACAGTGCTTTGGCATGGAAACTCTAAACAGTGCAGGAGCAAAGAATGAACTACTCCTTTAGGGCCTATTAGCAGTGTACAACAATATTCTCACACTATAGGAGATTAGGGCTAATGCTTCATAATTAATGGGAGGCAATGTGGTTCTCTGGGGGCCTCCTAGCTGTAACTGATACGTGGTGCCAGGACTGAGTTTTCTCCCCATATTCCATATTCAGGTTTCAGGAGCACATTTGGGATTGAGGTATGATCTCCTCTGTAATTCCCTCAGAGTCAACAGTCTGCCTGTGCAGAATAACATGCCCCGCTCCTAACAGACCAATTTTCATGAGTTGTGAAATGTTTTTTCTTTTGGCTGAACCAGGGTATATTCTAAACTTAGAAAGAAGTGATATTTGGCAACTTTCAGAAGTATTTTCAAGGCTCTAAATCAAAGCAGAACTTGAGTGTAAAGAAATTGCTAGAGACAGTAACAATGTTGTGATGATGAAGAAAAGGAAAATAATCATCTTGCGTCATTCCAGCTGTCTGCATTTTAGGTCAAGTAGATACTGACCATCTTCTGAATGTAAATGAAGCCTGGGCTTTTTGTTTATTCACATGAACAAAAGGTGAATCTACTTCTACAGAATTCTGCCTTGAGGTTGCAGATTACTGCAAGAGTCCTACCAGACAATGCTTTATCTATTTTCTGGTAGAGAATCAAGCACTTTTAACATTTCTTGCTGCCGTGAGGCTGTGAAAAACTTGTGATAATAATGTTTAAATCCAGAAATAGTTTTACTTTGCTTGCCGTAAATGAAACATTGCCATATGTACAGAACCTGTGCAGAAGACTCTGAACAAGCACAAACCAACAAAAATATAGGAATAATTTTGAAAACAATATGTAGGTGTTTGAGGAGACAGATGATTAATAATAATTAAAACTGATTGCAAGGAGCCTATACTGCCACTATAGAGAGAATCCTTAAATTTGGGGGGGTATTGATATGAGGGCCCTAATCTAGACTGAATATATGCTTAGCTTCAGGAGCAATAATTAATTAATGTGACGGGAACTGATTAGATGCTTTCACATACTGGTGGATCCAGAATTGCTTTGTATTTCCATATAATATGAAAGAAAGCAAGAGAATGCACATGTTCGAAAGAGCACAATGAATTTCTAGTTCACATGCTTAGGACCTCGGTCTCACTTGCTTTCACTGGAGTCACAGCTCCCAAGGCACTTTCAAAAACCATTAATTAGAGCAGTAATTATCAAATTGTGTGTGTATCAAATTCTCTGTATGTTACCATAGTCAAAAATTTCGGCAGATGTATAATTCACTTGAAAATGTTAAAACCAGTCTCTGAGATGTTTTTAAAATCTCATCCATGTCCTTTAAAGACAGTGCTTGTTTATTTTGAAACTTGATTTTATTTGGGGGACTGTGGGTACTTGTGATGTGATCTGTGACATTTCTCTGATCTTTACTGTGTGCTCTGCAAGCTTGCAACAAGACTATATTGAAAATAAAATAAACCTCAGCATTCTTCAGAGATATATAACAAAGATCTATGGTGAAAATGTTCTGACTAAAGTACCTGTTCTAAACTCTTAGAGAGCCAGCAGACAAGAGATATTAAACAGTTTGCTAGTTCTTATCCATGTGTAGGTAATTTTTTCTCCTAAGTTTATGCAGGCTTATGGTACTAATAATCCTAAATTTTTGAAACATGATTTTCTTGGTGCCAGAACACTTAGAACACAGAATTAAAAGATGCTGAAGGCTCCAGTCCACATGCAAGATATTAGATCCCAAGTTACTTCCATTTAAAATTTACATTGGTCAAAAGCAGGCAGTCCAACACGAAGTTTGACAATGTAAAAACTTGCTGGTTTCCTAATGTGTCGAAATGGGGATTATGATGTATGTTTCACAACTGAGTTCAAGATCTGTAGGAAATGTTTATGGCAAAATTTTGCATAGCAGTATATTTTTTACAGATATATATTCAACCAGCTTTAAAAATTAATTCCTTTCTGCAGTGTGACACTAGCATAGGCTATCTGTAGATCTTTCCTGGGGTTAATCAGGTGGGTGAAAGATGAAATATCTTGTATTTTCTTATTCTCTGTCTCCTTTCTGACCTAAACCTTATTTCCACAAATAAGATTATTAAGTGAAAAGTGTGTGTTTCCACAGTAACTTCTTTCAATATACTCAATAACAAAACACGTTTCATAAAGAGGTGTAATAGAGGGTTATTTTGCAGATGTTATCCAAACTGTTATTTGCCATTTCAGTGTGACAGCATGAAAAACTGAGCTGAAAAACTGCACATCTTTAAGCCTCCCTCATACTCTTTAGCAAGGCTTTATGTATTATAAATACTCTATTTTAATAGAGTATTTATATACTATATTAATGTATACTATACACTATATTAATATATACTATTAATATGTTATATTTTAATAATTGGATATTTTAGGTTTTCTGAGCTTGTATTTGAAGTATTTACTTTAATTAGCACAATTTTGATCTCATATTTACAATATTGCAGAACTGTGCTGTCTACTTTTTAATGCAAATACAAACTGGGACAAACAGAATGAATCCTCTACCAATTTACGGGTTTTGTAATGTCAGGGTGGCTCCACCTTGTTTAGAACAGAGGAAAATTTTGTCCAAATAAATTTAAAATTCCTGCCTGATGTGATGCATGCCAAATATAGCTGAGCTAACCAGTTTTTAAGAATGGGATACAGCCTTGTGTACGAGCTAAGTGCAGATACTCAATAGAAATACATGCTGGAAAGTGTTTCAGTTTATTTTTGCCCAGTTTCATGATGTTTGTGTTTTCTCCTCTTTCTCATTGCTTTCCTCCTGTCTGCTTTTTAGATTTTATTCTTCAGATATTAAAATAATTGCCAGCTTCTGTCTCTCCAAATCATCATCTTCTAACTGCTTATCTCATCAGTTGAACCAAGATTGTCCACAGCTGTTTGATTTTCTTTATTCTGCTTATCTTGAGACCAACCCACTCCTCTGGCTGCTTTTTCAATGGAATCCTTCTTTCCCCTCTTATATCACAGCTTTTAAAATTCTGTTTCAAAGGAGGCAGCAGCCTTAGAATTCGTATTACCCCTTCCTCCTAAAATAAGCCATTGACAAAATCAAAGTAAGACATTGATAATCCAGTTAAAAGATCAGAAGGAAAAAAAATGTTTTAACCATCTAATTCATTACTTTCTGCAGAGAGAGAGAGATGAAAAATCACTGATGTTTCCAGGCTAAGTTAGTCTCTCTGCTTGATTCTTGCATGCTTTTGGTCACACTATCAATTAACATGCTGTAGAAGTGAGAGTAAAAAAAAATTAAAAAAGGAAAATATTCCTACTACCTTTTGGATCCTTTCTTTCAGGCTGGCCTGCCAGGCCTTAGGCCAAGCCATTCAGAATGCTGTCCGATTAACAGTGAGCTGAATGAAACCTGGAACAAGCCCCACTAGGAACAGGACTGACGTGCATGACTCTGCTGCCATGGACAGTTGAGGTAATTTGCAATGCTGACAGTAGGCTATGAGACTGGAACCACAGATTAGGATAGAAGAGAAATGATTGAAAGTGACCTAGGATGATTCATTCCTTATCACACTTCTGTCAATATTAATGTCTTGCTGTTTATCTGTAGGCAATGACAAGAGGAAATAACATCTCTTGTTTCATGATCTCTATGTTCTCTCCTTTTTCTTATAAACTTTTAAAGTAGTCTAATCTCTATTAATGTTTATAAAGGAATAAAAAAAATATCGATTGATCAAAACAGCAACTTTGCCTCTTTTCTCACAACTGCTACATTGTCAAGGAAATGAAGCATAAAACAGGAATTATCAGCTTTAGAGTTGCCTGTGAAGGAATAGGATCAATATATTCAAATTTGCAACTAGCCTTGAAACATGAAAATAGACCTTCAGGCAATATGTGATGGACTTTAGCTATGTGCTGCCAATGGCCACAGAAAGGGGCTAGGGGAGCTGGTGTTGCTGGTGCTATTCTTGCCTTGAAGGTCTGATACAAAGTTCCTTCTGTCATGGATTCGATTTTCTACTCGGAAATTGACTTTCACAATGTTATCATCGTTAAGTTACAAATAAGGTTTCCATAGCTCATGGAAAGCACCATTATTCGGATGGTGCCATGGGCCCAAAGAACAGCCCAGTAATATATTTTAGCAACTGAGAAAGTGAGTTTAAAATTGGGGGCTGTAACAAAGATGAAATGCAAGTGATGTTTTCAAGCAAAGTTTCGGGTCAGTGTAAACTGCATGGAGGCAATTTGAAGACCACAGTGAGTGGGGTGGAGGTGATACGAAGGGTCTCTGAGGCAAAAGTAGTAAAATCTGTGACTGGTCAAAACGAATTAGTTCTGCTTAAGACCTGGGAATTTAGAAAGTATAAAATAAGGTAATGCGCTGTCACGAACAAAACAAAATAAGCTCCTGACTTTATATAGCCAAGGAACAACACCAGGAAACAAAAAACTACACAGGAATGTGATCTCCCAAATGGAAAACCCAAAGACTCAATCGAATCTCGCGTAGTTGTGGGTGCAATTATTTGTGTTGCCTACAGAGTTTATTTAGTATGTGTAGTAGCTATAGAAAATATTCACTGGGTGACTGGTGACATAATATGTTGATCTTTCTATTTTGAACTGCTGTGGCAAGTCAGATGTTTTCCCGTATTGAAGGGATTTCTCTGTGAGCAGAGCAGTGATTTGTAGAATTTCGAAGGATACAGCTGTGAAAAAGAAATGCCATACAATGCAGTCTGCAATAAAGTATACAAATGATCTAGCTACACGACCTTCAAAATTAACAAGTAAATTAATTTCCCTTCCTCTCCTGTAAACTAGAATGCTGTGTGCTTGATGGAGGCTGAGAAAACCTCAGAGAAATTCACAATACTACATATATAATATTCAGTACAATTCATGCTGTTTAAGTCTTTTTTAATATAACACTCTCAAGGAAAAAATCTAAACTAAAGCCAGCTGCATTTATTAGAATATGGTATCCAGCAGCTCAATCATGAGAAACAGATCCAACTCTCCTTTTATTAGTACTTTATTTTCTAAGCTTTTTAATGTCCATAGAGTGTGACTTAGAGTTCTTATTAGACACTAAACCAGACACCACCTGAGGCCTCTTAGAGACTTGGGAGGAGGGGGCTGAACCTACAAGAGACATCTGAGGGTAATGATCATTACACACATGGTGTGCTTCCTGAGAGTCACCTCACCAAAGAGTGCCGGCTGGCCAAAAATTTCCAAAAGCTCCAGGATAAACTTCGTCCTGTCTTCAAAGCCTGTCAGTGGAAGGCAAGGTGGATCTCACAGTGTAGTGTGAGTGATGAGGAGACACAGATGCAGAGGGGTAGAGAGGACATTTTGTCCTCCCCGGCTGCTCTTCAAATGCTACATCTCAGTATCGTCAAAGCTCCTGGCTTCACTGAAATCCCATTTTTAGGGTGACACAGAAGGTCAGAGGAGAGCAATGTGTGTTTTTCTGTAGGTTTACAGTGTCATATCAATTTTTATTTATGCGTGATTTTCACTAATAACAGCAAATAAAGGTATCAAATTCAGTATTTAAATAGCACAATACTACATTCTAAAGGATTCCTTCGACAATAACTTGGGAATTTTTAGGAAATGTTTGCTTTTAGCATATTAGGAGCTCCTACTATTTCAAACTGAACTCTCCCTATTTAATCTTCCATCATTTCATGTCACGCTTGAAGAGAAAACTGAATGCTAGTAGTAATAGATGCTTTTAAATTCCAGCTTTGTAAATTTCTGAAATATGTAAGAATATTCTTATCACTGTATTGGGATAGTACTTGCCTTGCCAATGTGAATTCCATTTCTGCATGGTATTTGGTTGCTTCTCTGCAGTTTAAATAGCAAAGGTGTGACTACGCAGAAGCAGTGTCCATAAAAATGTGGTTTTGAACAGTATTAATGAGTGCATCTCTGTTTTAGCATACCTGTTTAGCATTTAATGAGTGCATTTCTGTTTAGCATTCTGTTTCAGACATTGTACCTCCTTGCAGATATGCTGGAATAAAATTGGTATATTTTCATAAAACCAAAAGCCTTAAGAGATCTAGAGGTAGCTGGAGTAACACAGATTTTAACAAGATTAATTATAGAAACGCAATTTGGAAACTTTGGCTAATTGTACTTGTTTTTTAAATTTGCACCTTTTAGGGGAATTTCAAAGGGCAACATTCAAAGTACAATGTTCTACTGCTATTTCCAAAAACTCTCTATCAATTGTCTCGCTACTTTGGGCACGAGGCAGGTGTCCTGAAGGGAAAAACAATAAGAACAAAGGTTGTTTTTAAAAGAACAGGAACTGGTTGGTACAGTTGGTTACTTTCCTAGGAAACAGGGCAGGTTTTCAAGATAGTCATTCTTGAAAAGCATTGAGCATTTTTTAAACTTGCAGCAGTTACCTTGTGGCTTCCATTGTAACTTCTCAGATGTCTCCTTAGATCACATCATTTCATAATCCAGTGAGTTAGGACAGATGTTGCCTGCTATGGCACTTCAAGGAAATGCTAAATAAAATGCATCTGCCCCGAGGTTGGACTTTTACAGTTTCTAGAAAAAAGCAAAGCAGCTTTGAGGACTTCAAGACTTTGGAAAATTAAATAGACGCTGAGACTAAATGAATAAAGAAAAAAAAACCACGAGGTGCTGCTGATTATATACATACTGCAAGATGAAAATATTGATAAGATTAGTCAGCAAGACGCCAAGCATGTTCAGGAGCTCTAAATGGATGGCTATAACGCACCATCTCCCTGTAACGGAGGAAATGGCATCATAGCAAATCTTATTCCTAATCATGCTATAGACACAACTGGATTAGATTAGAGCAATTGTCAATGTAGTCAAGCATCCTGGTGTCTGGCAGTGGGAAATGAATCCCTCAGAAAAAAATGTGAAGCCTTTATAAAGTCTTGAACTGCACAGGGTTATTATTTGAGACGAATAACACTTCCTGACCTGAGGCAAAAGTCATGTTATGACCTAGCCGCAAAAGTGGTGTTTAACAGTTCTGTATTCTCTAGGAAATGCTCAACTGCAAAGAGTCTCATCTTTCCTTTGACCTCTCCTAAACCACTTTTCTCAATGATATCTTGTGATAGCAAGTTTCATGCAAAGTTCCATAGCATTGCTTTATTGTGCCCACCATAAGTTTGTTTCCTGATATGTCTACAATGTATCACACTAGTTTGGAGTATTTTTATAATTACATTTGTCGTGTCATAACCAGGTTTTGCCTTGCACACCTTCTCCTCAAATTAGGCAATACTGCTCAGCGCAGTCACCTCTGACTTTTTTAAAATTTATGATCTCTTCTTGAGCTGTGCAGAAAACTACTTTTTAAATAATGCTGTGGATTGGCTCAGTCCATTGCAGATTGAAGTCTAGGGAAAAGGCATTAGAGCCATCACAGTAGTTGCAGGATTCCTTAAAAATTTCTTGCCCTGTTTTGTAGACACAAGGTCAAATGTGAGATTTTGAAATTCTCTATAAAATTTTCACAGAGAGAAGATTAAAATCATTTAAATATTTGCCAAACTAGGCAAAAGAAGTTATAGCATGCCTTTTTCATAACCAAACTAAAATGGATTAAGAATTCTTTTGACAAGTCCTTTGATTGTCAAATTGTCCGCAGGCACTATTAGCATATATTTTAATATATGTCAATGAGAGTTATATCTCATTAATTTTAAGGTTATGCTGCAGTGTTAATTTAGCCATAATGATTAGATAGTAGATGAGAATCTTATTGTGTACTTTGATCTTTTAGAAATACATGGCTAGTCCAGCAATCAGGATTTTCCTAGACTGTGGTGTGAGATGGTGCTTTTTGTGGACTATTAATCCCAGCTATTTTAAATGTCTTCCACAACATGTGTGGAATCGCACTCTGGAAGTACTTAATTTCTCTCTAAAGACGAAAAAAAAGCATTGATTAGTTTTGCCAGATGCTGAAATTGTAGAAGCCGGTGATGAGAGATGAACTGCAATTTTCAATAACAGGAGTTTTGTTACAGACATGATTGTACATCTCTGTTTCACTTTTTAAATAACCCAAATAAACTTTTCTAACACGTAAAAAGAGACAAAGTTCTAATGAAATCTTAAATTAATTCTGTTGTGATTTGTTTGTCTTGTGAGAAATTAGTTTATTGTCTAGAAGATACCCATAGCCAGCTAAATTTCTGCCCAATTAGGAGCAAGATAGAAACATCAGGAATAAAAAGTGAAATGAAAAATCATCCAAGCTACATTAACATAGCATAATTGTGATAATAAATTTCTACTAACCAATATATTCTGGCCAATGAAGAGCTGTTTTTTAAAGGTAATAAGAACGAGAATCTCTAAATAAAGCTAATGAAAGGTCATACATCATAGAACATGTTATGCCTGCAAGAATGCCTGTGCTGTGCAGCACTAAAGGGAAGACACTTTAGCAGAGTGTAAAGTGATGGTGCTATTGCAATGTTTGGTGATAGCAAAAAAAAACCAAAAAATCCAAACAAACAAACAAACAAAACCCCAAACAAACAAAACCCCAAAACCATAAGAACTCTTTTTGCCTTCAATCCATTCTCTCTCCCACACTTCCATGACTCTCACTGATGGCCTTATGGAAGTGCAGTCAGTGAAGCTGATCTCCCTGCACTCCGAAGGATTAGGTTGTTGCAGTCAGTAAAGACGCAAATAGTAAATTGAGGCTGAGGCTTACAACTTTTTTCCCTATCTGGTGGGAAAAGGTGTAAATTCTTACTTTATACATATATATATATGAGAAATCGATATATATTTATACGTACATGTCAGGGGAGAGGGAGAGAAAAAATGAATAAACAGTTCTTATTCTTGCTCTAGTTCCAAGACTATATCCTTGTGGTCATTTAAGGATTCAGGGCTCACATTTAAGCTGCTGCTTCCCCCTACCATATGGTACAAGTGTGTAGCCTGCGTTTTTAACCTAGATTTTAGATTTAGTGGCTCAACCCTTTTCCACAAGTACTTAATGTATTTCACCCTCTATGAATGATAGGTAAATGGAATTTTCAAAGTAGTATCTGCCAATTTAATGAAGTTATGCAAATATTAACTTCACTCTAAGCACTCACCATTATTTTTTCTTTGACAAGGATTAGGGAAACACTGTTTATATTTTCTGTGTTATAAAGGGCTTTATTGCCAGTACATTTATGCTCTTTCTGGGTTTTGCAGTAAGAATAGGCTGCTTTCTTAGCTCATCTTCTGATGTTGTAGTAAGGATATGATTGTAAAGCTAAAAGAAAGCTGCCTGTCCCTAGTGATTAGTGTCAGCCTGAATTTGCCATGTGCCCTTTTGAAGCCATATTTTGTTTTACTTCAAAATTTAAGGAGCTCTAAGTTATTCTGATCTTGTCTTGAATTAATAAAGAATTTAACGTCAATAAACTTAAACTTTTGAAGGAAAAACATAGCAAAGAGTATTTCAAATATGTGCATTTGTACATATGCATACACATAACTATTTTATATTTTTTATACATATATATATAATATATTATATATTTTTTTTCCCATCTTATTCTGTCCCCACACACCTCCCAACAGTTATTTTGGGCATAACCAAATACTTATTAATTTAGTTAACTCTGTTTCAACAAGTGTTAAACTGCAAGTATAGCTAAAAAGCACTATTATATAAAACTTGTATGTACTATATCACCTGGGGCTGAGACATGAGAATATAGTGCTGTTACACCTGTCTTGATCTTGCCTACCTCTTTAGCCATCTTTTTATTTAGAAAGCAGGCTTCAAATAACCCTAGATAAGAAATGTCAAATAGTTGATAATAAAGTACAGTTGGATTTTAAGGCTTCAACATGAGATAGCAAGGAATTCTGTAAAGTACATAGAAAACAATGCTTAACCTTTGGAATCCCATGAGCAACACTCAAATGAGAGTTCTTAGTAATAATAAAATTGCTGGTACTGCTGTAAAGACTCCCTACTTATTTGAGTCCTATTTATAACCAGATAAACTGGGAGATTTACATTTTGTTATGCAGATAAAATGGCATTAACCTCTCATCTCCCTGAAGAAAGGGAATCTCTCTTGGCAGCATAGCCAGGCTACACTGAATGTGGTTCACCTACGAATAAAACCTAAACTGATACAGGATAAATTGCAGTCTCTGGAAATGCCCAACACCAGAGTTTATGCAACAAGATTTAGACTAGGAACATATTTTGTCTACAAGGCCTTCTAAAAAGAGTAGAGAAGTTCAAAGCAGACTTTGGAGATGAGGAGATGGTGGTGCTCTTGCATTTTCCTTCAAAAGTTGTGAGAATCCCTTAGCACAAGCGAATTTATCCTGAAGCAATTAATTTCCATCAGTTCAGATCTCAGTTAACAGTCAGTAATGACCTGCATGCATTAATCCATTGAACGAGTCTCTTTGAAGCATTTTTAATCAATTTATGAGCAGATGTACAATATGAGATTCCTTAACCAGAGGTACTTTACACAGAAATGCACGAACTGAGTCACCATGTGGGGGAAGTTTAACGACATTGAGTCAAGCTAGTGGGCTAGGCAGCTACTGGAGGTGGCACCTGATCTGCTAAAATGGCATTTGTGTCTTCAGAGAGGTGAGACACCCTATAATTTAGTGGGAGAAATGTCAAAACTGACTCCTGAATAGCACAGAGTTAGACAAACTTCAGAAGAAGTAACTGAGTTTGAATGGATACCACGAATCGCTCCTAGAAATGAAATGTACCTCAGCTGGAAAGGTTTGTCTCTGATAAGGCTACTGCTGATATGTGTATATCTAGAAATTTAAAAGGCAAAAGAGGATTTTCCCTCCAAAAATGATAATTCATCAATTAATCTGGTTAAAGCAGCTGATGAACCAAAAAGCGCTTTCAAATCCTTCAGAAGTCTGAGGAATTTGAAGCCAGATCAGGCTCCATATTTCTAAAGTAAATCAGCACTTGTAACTGCTAGAATTATTTATACCAAGCAGACCTGTATTGGGTAACAAGCACATTTTCTGCTCACAGATATGACTACAGAGTAGGCTAATTGCCGATATTCTGCACAGCTTTGGCAATATCACCTATGGTGACAAGTGCTATAAATTCTTATCCTCAGAATAAATCTCTTTAAGATTTGACACAGTTTAACACAGCCATCATGTTCTGGGAGAAGGGTTTGTGTGCAATGCATCACAAGTTCAGAAGTCCCATACTGCTGCCTCTAGATTTGTGAGCAAGGATGTTGGCTACCCATGAGCTTGACAGTCTTTTCTTCAGTTTCAGTGAATACAAGTTGGCTGGGAATAACTTGCAGCTGGTACAGCTCTATTTTTAAATAAGAAATTAAAATTAGCCTTTCTGCTTCCCCTCAAAATTCCATCTGCTACAATTAATATTAACACGATTTCTAACTTGTCCTTTTAGCTAACTATATTTTTAGAAAGACTCCATAAAGGGTTAGTGTGAAGAATTTACATTTTGCATTTTTTACAATCTGCTTGCAGAAAATGTGATCCTCAATAATAACATGTAGGTCAAAAGGAATTTTATCTAAAACTTTCCAACTAATACACAGTACAGGAAGCACCCTCAAGCATGCAGTTGTTTTTGAGATATTGTTCAAGCCTTCATCCCCATCGCACAGTGCATTCCATGCCAGCACTCTTAAGGAGGCTGGAATTCAAAGATAGCTGAAAAACTGAGCTCAGAAAAAATTGCCCACACTTCATCAATAATACATGTCTTCATCATCTACAAGTGCTACAAGTATAAAACAATAATTGGGAGTACAGAGCAGCCTTTCAAAGATATCGTTGCTTTTTGTTCCGGATGCTCTAGTGGGAATTAAAGGTCTTTCCTAAATTAGGTCATGACCTTTGTTAAATTTTCTTTTTTTTGGAAAATATTGCCATAATTCCATAAGGAATTTTATCTGGAGACTTCTAGTGAATTGTAGTTGCATATTTGTGGATGAAATTGGCAACATTTTCACCCAGAAGTGATCCCAAGAAGCAGTTGGCTGTAAAATTGGCTGTACCGAGTCTGTTTTATGACAGCTTTGCACAAATAGCTTGTAAAATGCTCTTTAATGCAAAAAATACCTTGTATATACAATACTAATTTTAAGGACATGTAGATGACTGTAGGATTTCAGTTAAAGTGTACTTTTCGATGCTGAAAAAGCCAGTGTTCAGTCTCTTTGAAAACAGAATTCTTCACTGAGCTCAAAACTGAGCTTAATTGTGTTATGTTGTCCCACTTGAGTCTCATGGACATGAATTTTGCTGTTCATTTTTAGGAGAGGACTGGTGGGACAAATGCTATGTTTTTTACTCACCCTGTTGCTTAACTCACGGATCTCAGTGCTAATGCAGCACTAAAAACTCCCCAGTAGGTACTGTGTGTGTTGTACGGGTGACTCCATGGGCACACACGTAGAGCAACATCCGTTTACACTCAGTTGCACAATTCTACACTTTCTTTCAGGGCCAGTTTTATAGAGAACACTGCTGGTGCTCAATACACTGTCAGCAGTAATTCTCGAAATATCCACAATACCTAACAAAGAGTACTTAGAGTTACCTTTTCATTTTTTTTACAATCTGAATAATCTCCCAAAACTTTCAGTATTGATTCAGCAATCTTTTCCTTCTCTCGAATGATGACCTTATGGGTTAATATCTGACCTCAAGAATGATAGTAGAGGATGGAGGAATTAATACTTAAACTGTGTGGATACCTGGGTATTGCCACTGCTGCCTGGGCAGTAGAGAAAGAACACGGGCCAGGGTGAGAGTGCTCACTGTTACAGAACAGTGAGGGCAGAGGTCCTGAGCCATGTTGTATTTGCACCTGTAAATCAAAATAAATTGAAGAAAGCAGTTGTTTATCTTTAATAGTTTGGATGTAGTTAGCAAATTGAATTTGCAAGCTCTTCACTGTCCTCTTTGCTGCCATTCAACTCCATTCTGCTGTGAATTGAAGTAATTCCAGTAAGTACCTTAGCTATTGCTGAGTAAATAAGTGAGTAAACACAATTACTGCTATAATGAGCTGAGATCATAGTTTCTAGTTTGAAAATATTTTAATAAAGGAGAAATTCATTAGCACTCAATGACTGTTCTCCTTTGCCTATGTTGAAATTACCATTCTTTTTACTTGGTGGGAGTTTCTTAAACAAAGGCACCAGTAAAGTTAACCTGAATAATATTATTTTGATGACATTTATTTAACGGTACTTTTAAAATAACTTTTTTATTTAAATCATTAAAATTACCTTCTTTGTTAATTATTTTATGTTTTGTATAGTTTATATGATTTGTCTGGCACAAATGTTGGCCCTGGTTCTGTAATTTATGTATCTACTGCTTAACTTTAAATTTACACTGAACTGATAATTAAATCAATGTTAATTAACAGTAATGTGGGAATCTGATTTGTTTTCTAAATAGAAGAATGTGAGGTAGAAAAGTGAAGACAACCTGGAGGGTTAAGAAAAAGAGTGCTGTCTACAGTGGAATGAAGTCCAACAGTCTTTTTCAAAGAGTGTATGAATTCAGTTGACCCAGAGTGGTTCTGTCTCTGTTTTGTATAAATAAGAGCTGCCAGTTTCAGTTAGAGCAGTAAACATAACCTGTCTTTATGCAGGCGTGCAAGCCTAATAAAGTTTAAACTAAAAGCTGTCAAGGGCATCGTCTTGTTGTAGCATCACCAGGTAATAGCAGCATAGTGCTCAGAAGCAGTTGCTGGGCTTGGCAAATGAAGGGAATCCACTGCTTGTGTGCTGGGGAAATTTTGTCAGGTGCTAGTTTAATACAAGAGCCTTGGGTGCCGCCAAAGGACTGGCCTGGATTGCTGTAAATTCCTGCAGCAACCCAGACTTCACATCTCTCTAGAAAGCCCTGGCAATAAAGAAATTAGAGGTGTCAGAAACTTCTGGGCAATGATGATGCCCATCTTCTGTTTAGTCCAAGAGACAGCTTCTTTTAAAGTGGATTTACCACTCAGTTTCCTTACTAATTAAAAAGAAACACTCTGCAAACCCCTCGCTGCTCTATCCCTCCTACACTTCTACACTCTGGAGATTTACATGTCTGATTCTTCCACAGTCCCTATTTATAAATCCACATTTCAAGGAGCTATAGAGACATTCTCTAATTTCTTCCTGTTGGCCACCACTTTACTGTAAGGAGTTTTAAAAGAATAATTAAATTTTGTCACAGTAAAAAGTCCAATTATTCTTTATGGATTTGGGCGAGGGCAGTACTAATTTCTCTGGAGGTTTGATGACAAGTGCTCTCTGAAGAGGCCTGACAAAATAAATGTATTACAGTCCATTGTCTCTGCCTCATGGCACAACAGTAAAAGAAGCTTGGCTGCAGTCCTGCCTCTGTCATACTCAAACGTAGTTGTATGGCATTCTTTAGGAAGTCAGTTCTTCTGGAATCATGTATACATCCCAGAACACCAAAATTTAGCATAACACGGTACTTCTTATGAAATTTCTGGAATCCCAATGCCTGACTCTGGTGTCATAATAATCTCAGGAAGAAATAAACTCCTTTAAGGACATTATTAAATGCCTTTATTTCTGTCAGGAGCTGAGTCCTTATAGTCAATAACTGTCATTGACGTAAACTTGCTTCTTGTAGCCAAGTAGTCTTCAAATATATTTTCATTTTGTGAAATAATTCTTTATTGTACTTTCAAATTGTGTGGGAGTTTGTTTAATCTAGGGTTTGTTTAATCTAGGGTTTGTTTTCAACTTTTTGCTATGGCTATTACCTCCATCAAGAATTCCTTACTTACGTATAATTCGCTCATTTTGGTCATGTAGGATCTTCTATAAGTCACTTTGAAGTTGGATGTTCAAATGGCATCCTGAAGTTCCCATTTAAGTTTCATTCTCTCTGAATACCATCGTCCCTCTTGATCACGCCTTATTTTTAATGTTTTCTTTTGTGCAAATCTTCAAAGTATCACTGCTGTGCATGAGCAATAGTGTCATCAGTATATTTCCCTTGGAGAAAAGATGGGGATAAGTACAGAAGGAATTCAAGATCTCAGGAGAAAATGCTTTTCCCATGAGCACACCGCGTCAGGGGAGCCAAAGGCACAGCTACAACACATGCAGGACAAAGCACATGGAGTTCCACAGAACACTCCTCCAGGACGAGAGATGCTTTGCATTGACATGAGAAGGGAAATAACTGATGTTCATAATTTCGCCTCTTACTGTGCATTGTCAAATATGTGCTTTCTTATGCAAATGGCTGCTAATTGAGAGCTACACAGAGCTCCTGCATCTCGTATCCACCATTTCAGGCTTCTGAGTCTTGGTGACACAACTTTTTTCCTACATGTTTGACAAACACAAGTATCAAGTTCACATTCATTTTGAAACCATATTGAGATTATTTACAAACAAACAAACCCTTTTCTTCAATGCCGAAGTCAAACACTCCAGGGATAGAGTCACTGCCTGTGAATAAACTAGAACCTGTAGAGCAAGCCCTAAGAGGCAGAACTTGTGCTACATCAAAGCGTTCTGTCAGGCAGCAAAGTAGAGACACCTGAAAATACAGATCATTGTGGACCAAAAAGGTCTTACTTCTTATTAAAACAGCAAACCTCTCCTTCTTGTGTGAAAATAAAAGTCTGTTAGAGTTTGAAGTCATATTTCTGAATTTTCTGCTCGTGTTTAGTCCCAACCTATTGTTAAGGTAGCAGCTTTAAGAGCTCAGTGGTACTGAACCCTGCTTGCTCCTCCTATTGAGAGACTTAACCTTACCTTTTTTTAAAATTTACATTATATTTTTGCCTATTTTTACAATCTATATATTATTTTTACTCAGGTTATTGCTTGTTACAACAGATTTCTCATGAGCAACTATGCAGGTGTCTCAGGAAATTACAGAAGACTCTGATAGCTGGAAACTTAACTCAGCCCAGAAATTTATAAAGTAGTTCTGGAGCTGATGGGAATTAAAAGTGACTTATAGGACACACTGTGCTATGTCATCTCTCTGCGTGCAGTAAGGGAGTCTGTAGTTGCTTTGGTAGCACATCAGAAGACAAAACAATCTCTTCAATAAACATAATTTATATTCACCCGTCTGTTTGTTCCCATGTCTCTCTTCAACACACAAACAAATACCTTTGTAAGAAACAGACAGTGACATGCAAAATACAGAGTTTTCTTCTGTTGCACTAACCCTGAGAGACTGAACTATACAAGGCAGCAACTGGATTTTGGATGACTAAACCATTTAGTCATATCTTCTTGTGAGACTAATGAATCCCTAGGCTTTTTTTTCCATGCAACACATAATGAATAAATATTATTGATGAAGTTAGCTAAAGTAGTAGTACAAAGAGGCTGAAGAACTGAGTTGGAAGTGCCTGGGCATTATGCGTGTGGAGAACTGTTAAATTGCATACCGGCTTGAGGGGAAGATCTGATTCTCCTAAAGCTGGATAGAAAAGCTTCCTGTAACTTCAGGGGAAACAGGTTCATGTCCAAAATTAAATATTTAAAGTTGTTTAAGAGGCTCATGTAAGGACATCATCAGCTTATCAGACTGCTTCTGCTTAAGGAAACCATGCGATGTACCTCACACACCAGTACTTGGCCTGTACCTTTTTGTGACCACACGTTCCTGAGAGCTCAGTCCCAAACCTCAGTGTCAGCAAGGCCCCGTGTACTCTTTGACAGAGTTCAGGCTGTGTCTTTATCTGCTCCAGAGCTGGGCATGGGTAATTTCCTAAGATCGTCTTTGTGCTATCAATAAAATCTCTTGTGTGCTGGTGTGTTAATTGTTCTCGTGTGCACATACAACCTTACAACAAGCTGTAAAGCCTTGGACAAATGCTCGCGCATCATCAGTTTTCATTGTTCACTGAATACATAAAAGATCATTAAAACATGTTAGTAATGTGTAGCAAATAATGTTTACTGAGGCAATCTAAAATAAATAATATTAACGAGCATTCTCATACTATGATATTAGTACAAATATGATCATTAACTTACCCTTTCTTTACTTTTTATTGTGTTGTTGTTAAGCATTCAATAATGTGTTTTTAATGAACTCTTATTTACTGAGCAATGAAATAGCTTTGTTAGTAAATTTAATTAGCCATGCAAAAATGTTAATTAGAAAAAAAAAACCACAAAGAAAAATGACATCTGCCAGGAATGCTGCTGCTGCAGCTCGCAGTCAGAAAAGTTGCCAGGACCTGCTCAGCTACAGGGGTGTCACAGTCACGGAGGGCGAGGGCAGTGCTGGACCCCTCCGTAGGCAGGGACTCGGGAGGATGCAGATGTTGGGAGGATGAGGGCAGTGCTGGACCCCTCCATAGGCAGGGACTCGGGAGGATGCAGATGTTGGGAGGATGAGGGCAGTGCTGGACCCCTCCATAGGCAGGGACTCGGGAGGATGCAGATGTTGGGAGGATGAGGGCAGTGCTGGACCCCTCCATAGGCAGGGACTCGGGAGGATGCAGATGTTGGGAGGATGAGGGCAGTGCTGGACCCCTCCATAGGCAGGGACTCGGGAGGATGCAGATGTTGGGAGGATGAGGGCAGTGCTGGACCCCTCCATAGGCAGGGACTCGGGAGGATGCAGATGTTGGGAGGATGAGGGCAGTGCTGGATCCCTCCGTAGGCAGGGACTCGGGAGGATGCAGATGTTGGGAGGGTGAGGGCAGTGCTGGATCCCTCCGTAGGCAGGGACTCGGGAGGATGCAGGTGCTGGGAAGGTGAGGGCAGTGCTGGATCCCTCCGTAGGAAGGGACTCGGGAGGATGCAGATGTCGGGAAGGTGAGGGCAGTGCTGGATCCCTCCGTAGGAAGGGACTCGGGAGGATGCAGGTGCCAGGGGGTGAGGGCAGTGCTGGATCCCTCCGTAGGCAGGGACTCGGGAGGATGCAGGTGCTGGGAAGGTGAGGGCAGTGCTGGATCCCTCCGTAGGAAGGGACTCGGGAGGATGCAGATGTCGGGAAGGTGAGGGCAGTGCTGGATCCCTCCGTAGGAAGGGACTCGGGAGGATGCAGGTGCCAGGGGGTGAGGGCAGTGCTGGACCCCTCCGTAGGCAGGGACTCGGGAGGGTGCCGGTGCCGGTGCCGGTGCCGGTGCCGGTGCAGGTGCCGGAGCCGGAGCCTGAGGCTCATCCTGGCTCCGGGGGCTCCGCAGCCCCGGGGCCGCGGCGGTTCCGCGCTCCCCGCAAACCTCGGCACGGCTTTACGCGTTCTGTCCAGCTAAGGCCTCAGACATCGCTGCGAGGTTTGGCTTTGACGGAAGAATTCTCAAAGGCTGACATCGAGATCACCTGTTTCTAAACTGACACTGTTTCTTAAGATAATGTTTTTAAAAATCTGTAAGATTTATTCTTCTGGATTGTCCAAACCTTTTGAGTAAATTGTTAGAAGACACAATGTAGGCACAATTTCGACGTGGCATTCGCTAGAAAGCACAAATTATTCTTCTTTTAAATTAAGATAATTGGATCAGGCAGCTGGATATGTGAGCGCAGTACTAACCATATGTTAATGCATTTTTTCTGAGGCTGTTTTCTGACTAAAACACTCTATCATTGGATTTATCAAGGAAAATTCAATGCTATAGATGATGGGAAACATTTCTTCTTGTTTGACAGATGCCAGTAGACTCCATGCAACTTTTTTCTGCATTATCTGCATGCAAGTAAATATGATCATTTTTTGGTTTTTTCTGTCCTCAGAAAATGGAAAATTGGAAAGAATGATTTCTTCATTAGGAAATCTTCACATAGTGAAGTTTCTACAGGGTGGATTGAAAGTTTATTAATATTAATGCAGAAATTTCAGGAGTTTAGGTCAGGATAAAGATAAGCCATTCTGGTGAAACACAAAAAAAAAAAAAAAGAAAAATCAATCAAATTTTTAATTCATATCCTGATTATACTGAATTGTACATTCTTTACAACAGTTTAGTAAATTTTGTGATGTGGGATCCACTGTTTTCACATGGATGGGGTCCATGTTTTCATGTTCTCTCACCTCAGGTTATATTTACAACTTTTGCCATGCTTTTTTTAGTCTTCGCGTAAGATATAAACATCTTAATTCAATTCATTGACTTCCAGATGGCAGCAGTGACTCACTTTGGAGAATGGTCTAGCTCAGGAGAACCATACTAGTGCTCAAATAAATTTAATGTCATTCATATTTGTCACACAATGCCTGAAAAATGGAATGTTGTAGTCTAAAAATTCATACGAGAAAGTGAGTTTCTGTAAATTTTCTTTAAGTGGCTTATTTGAAAAGCCTTCCTTCCATTTACAGTATCAAAAATCAATGTGATGAGTTTTGGCTTTCTTTAAAATACTTTGCTTTCATATTTAAATTTAGTATGTCAAGTACAATATTTAATCCTGATTTCGCTTTTAATCCTGATTTCACTTTAGGGGTTTTTTGTTTGTTTTTCTCTTTTTTTTTACAGTTGATTGGGGTGAATTTTTAGAGTTCTATGCACATTTCATGCGTATAACATTTAATTTCTAAAAGATCGTGTGTAGTATGCTCCTGCAGTTAACGAAATAACTCAGCCTTTAACGTTAATCATCAGCACACTTAAAAACGAGGATAATGCAAATGTACATAGAAGTAAATTCGCATTATGTGAGACTTGTATAACATTTATAATTAGGATTCATTTTAAAAGTGCATGAAAACGCCAGGAGGAAATTTAAAGTGACATCTATTACTATTATGCAAATCCAGCACTTACTAAACTCCTTATTCTCAGACTAAATTCTGCTATCTAAATAATTGCTTCACAACTGGAAATTATCACCAGCAGCCAAATTCTCTTCTCCCTTCCAACCCTTCCCTTGATCGTGTTTATTCAGCAACACAACAGCATTCAGAGGTGTTGATAAACATGCTTAGTGTTCATTTGGTTAAGCTTCAGTAACACGAGCCTCTGGAATTAGCAATCAGTGGTTACAAGGATACAATACACAGTGTAGTGTGTTTAGCTACTCTACCAGAACCTCAGCTGGAAGAGCGTGGAACATTTCAAAGCTCAGTTGACATTTGTTACTTTTTTCCTTGGCAATGTCAGTAGGTTTTACATCCGCTCATAAATCATTTTTAGCCTAAGGTGGTGTTGAGCCTTCTTGTTTTTCAAAAATAGCCAGGGTACTGCCCAGCAGAGGCAATGCAAATGATTACCCAGAGTTAATTATTTGGACGGGTAATGACGACTTCGCTTCCTCAGCAAGGGAAACAAAGTCGTCCAGATCTGAAAATGGAAAAAGATTCATTTAAGAGGCAATTATAGATGGAGAAAGATAAGCAGAGAATAAACTTCCAAAAAAATGTTCAAAAATATCAGACATACACAAAATAAGTAGGCCAAGAAAACTCTTCCTCACTGTAGCTGAAATCAGAGTGTTCCTGTTTCTACCTATAAAAAGATTGATCCACCATGTTACGTACAGGTCCACAGCACGCACCTGGAGCAGCTGCTGCACAGTGAAACTTCCTGTATCAGTCACTGGAACTGAGCTACTGTGGCACTCCTGTGCCAGTTCTTGTGCTGTCTGCAGTTGTGAGAACAGAAATCCCATTGGAATATTACTATGTTGAGTTGAAAAATTTGCACCATTGCTCCAACTACTCTGTTTCATATGAAAAATGGGAAAAAAATGAAGAGATGTTTTAACAGGAAACACTATTTACTCAGAAAATTAATATTTAAGACTTTAAAATATGTGATTTTTTAATTTTCTTTTTTTTTACTTCCTTACACATGGGTCTCTTAGAGGTTTCTATAGTCATGTCTTGAAGTTTACCATCTAATATTTTCTTCAAAAGCTATCAAGAGCTGAATTCATTTGATATGGAGTTTGGATTCAATTTGCTTGACTCTCTTGCTGGCATTTGCACAGTTTTCATCTGAATGCATGCAAGATTGAACAGTAATGACATATTTTTATTAACTACCAGTGGGCATTTCATCGAAGAAGTATTTGTGGCAAAGTAATTAAAGAGCCGATTTTACCACATGAATCCTCCAAACAGCTGCAGGTAAATATTCCCAAAAATGAACTGCCTGAATTATCTTAGTCAGATGAAGTGTCAACAGCAAGACTGATTTTGAGACATATTTCCAAAACAAGAGATCGTATTTCCAGATGGCTGGGCTGGTACTGATCCCACTGGTACCAATGTAGCTCTCGCATCACTGCTGTTCTGCCTCACACATCTCCACTGTTTTGAGTTCACCACGTCCACTTTTGTAACTGCATCACCAAAACCAAGAACTTTGCAATGGAACTATGGTTATGTATGTGAAAGGTGCAATTAATTGCATCAAGCACAGGAGATTGAGATCCAACATCATCTACTGGTTTGGAAAAATTTCATTCTCTCTAACAAAAGAAATTTTTCTATCACTTAAACATTAAAAAAAAAAATAAAATATATGAAATAATTTATCAGAGAGATTTATTTTAATTCTGTGACAGAGACAAAACCCTTTAGATATAGCTGTTAAACCCTTTATTTAGATATAGCCTACACTCATATTTTCTGCATATAGCTCTGATGCTGCAGTTGCTGTATCTGTAGAAGCTTAGCACATCTGCTATATGAATCTGGAATGAAAAGATGTACCCTTGCAATTCCCACAAAATACTAGCACTTCTACCACCTCAGTGTGGAAAAATGCCATAGACCTGGATTAAAATCACTTAATGCCAGCTAAATGTAAGAAGACTGCGAAACCAGTCTGCATCAGACATTTATGTTTTGTCTATACCCATGGAGATAGGGAAAGAGAGAGAATTCATCCTATTATATCTTGGTGCTCAAGATTTTTTGACTGCATTACCTGTCTTGGCACTCTTTTCCCTTTAATAGAAGTGGAACTCCAGCTCTCAGATGAGGTACTTGAAATGCTGATGGCTACAGCTGGAGGGCCTGACCAAAAAGTGCCATGGGTTTCACTTAGCATTGAAAAGAAGAAGATGTCAACCACTCTCTGTAAAATATGGCCCAACTTGTTTTTTAAACTGTAGATATGTTAGAAAGAAGACACTTTTCTTGTAGCAGTTTTGTCAAGCTTAGTTTTAGAGTAATAGCATGCAGAATACTTACGTTACTAAATTCTTTCTCCTGGAAGCAGAAGACAATTTCATAATTGCTTAAAAAATTAGAAAAACATTTTTGCTGGTTGCTTATTATCTTCTTGCATGTTAGAGCTCTACTGGGAGAAGGGACCTAAAGGAAGAGCCACAGCCTTTGTCACCCCTCCAGCAAAGGGTAGCAATAAATGCAAAGTGAAAAACACGACAAAAAGCATGGTCAAAACTGTCTGTTCGGGAGTTCTGAAGTAAAGCATGCCAATCAAAAGGAAAAAAATGAACAAGCCGCAGCTCAGCATTGCTTCTGTTGCAACAAAACTTCTCCTCCTTTCCAAACAGTATAAATAGTAAGGATTCACTGACAGAAGGGAATTTCAGAAGCTAACAACTTCAAGACAGTTGATTCTTTAATGGCACCAAATGGAGCTTCAGTACAAGTTGGTCTGCCAGTTCAGAAATATCACATGATGCAAACCTCTCATTTTCTCACAAGAAATAAAGGATGAATCACTGACTTCTGTTAGGAATCAGATTTTAAAATATCAACACTTCATGTAACCTCAGTAGAAATTTAAGTGTTTTCTACATTTTAGCATTTAATTTCACTCTGCATGGTTTACAATCAAATGTTTTCTACATTTTAGCATTTAATTTCACTCTGCATGGTTTACAATCAAATGTTTGTGCTGATGTAATTTAGCTTTTAACCTGACTTCTTCCATAATTGCTTGTACTCTGTGTGTGTATATCTGCCTGTCATTCTTTTTTCCAATCATTTTTAAAGCTGCTATCCAATTTTAGCTCAATTGGATAGAAAGATACAAGTCTGAGATAAATTTAGCTCCCACAAGACTTAGAGGAATATTGAGCTGGAAGTAAGTGGAGGGGAAAGGGGAGGGACAGATCTTTGTGGACATTCACCCCTGAGGACACAAAGCATATGTGGTTTCTACAGAACTGTGTGTAATACTGAGCTGGCCAGAGTGCCAATAATAATATTCAACCAGAAAGTAAGGCAGACTAATAATTGATTATGAACGGGGTCCTTGGAAAGGAGAACAAGGGCAAGGACAGGTCAGTCTGTATTCACAGGCTCTCTTCACCTTGTAAGAGCATGAATACAAGTCTGCTTCGTATTGATGGATGTGAGTCCCTTTAAATTTCCATGGTAAATATACATAGCTGTCTATGGAACATGTAACATTTCTTATTTAACAAGGAAATTGCCAGAAAGAAAATCAACCCAGAAAATCATAATTGAGACTCCATATTAAAAAATATATGCTGGGTATATTACTTTTGATAGAACATTAACGTTGGAAAAGTTGGAGTGTTGTCTGGTTAGTTGAAGGAGAAAAAGAGCCATAAATAAGGTAAAATGTCCATTTTGAGCTGGAGATTAATTTTAAAGAAAGGACTACATTGTTATCATCTTACAGAAGTCTGTCAGCAATTTGGCACTTGCAAATTAGAGGCACCTGAGACTCACATGACAGTTCATGTACGTAGGAGGCAGATGCTTATAGAGATGTGCAGAAGGCAGAAGCCTTCTATTTCCAAAGGCATGAAGATTAAGGGTAGACTGTTAGCAAGAAATGGAATAAATAAAGCTGTGAGGGACTATTCTTTAGCAGATAAATGAGAGTGCTTAGAAATATGGTAATAAGGTTTGAAAGAAAGTGGCAGTGTTTTGTAGCTGATGAATGCACAGCGTAACAGATCATTATTTCACAACTGAGTGCAATCCTAAGCGTGATACTTGTTTAATGAATGTAGAATTATTTTTACTTGATTTTATACCCAATAAAACTTGCCTAAACTATGTTATGTTTGCTAGGAGTTTATGCTACCTCACCCATTATGGCAAACTACTTGTCTTTTAATACATAAACACATTATTCATATTAAAAATTAATTTCAAAAAATGTACCAAGTTACGTAACTTGTGTTTTCTTTCTTCACTGAAAGCAACCATCAAAACCCAAGAAAAATATTGGTTTTATGAACAAATTTATGAGTTCAGGACATAAAAGGAGTCAAATGTACCTAGGATAATAACATTTCTTAATAGTCAGTGGATTAATGATGCACTTTTTTTACTGCGCACTCAGAAAACTTTTTAAGGTCCACAGCATAATGACAGTTTATAAAATAGTGGGAAGGGAAGCAGCAGTTTGAGTTAAGTGAGAGCTGTAATTATTCCCCATAGCAGGTGTGTTCCCTTAGTTTTGTGAGAAGCTGAGGAAGCTACATTAGGACCTCTGTGTTATTTGAATTCAACAATGCTGAGTCTCTTTCAGACATTTCAGGAGTGAACGTGGAAAAGATGCCAAATCTGCAGTTCTGAGTGGGGCTGCTGATCTTGGCCAACACCATCATCCCGAATGGGGCATCCAAGGGCAACCCTAAGGAGCTCTGAAGCTTCTCTCAGTAATGCTGACCGCTAAAATCCGAGAAACATAAAATATTTGAATCGTGTGTCGGAAAATTGCCATAAACTTTGAACGATGCTCATTCCTGAGCATCCTGCATAGTCCTGAGACTGTCTGGGAAAACAATGATGCTTTCCATATGTCTTCAAAAATCTGTAGAGCTATGTGGGGTTGTCTGTCCCAGAGATGGTTCAGCTGCTGCCTAAATGGAGTCCTAAACAACAGGAAAATCAGTTATTTCACATCATCTCCAAATTCTATTTCTTCTCATAATTTCTATATCAATATCACAAAGAACTGAATAAGCCACCAGAAACCTTTAAAAAGTACTGGTGGGGAAAATTGCTAAAAAACATGTAATTATTTTTAAAGCTTTAATAATTACATACATACATAAAAAGATAAAATTTTATTTCCTGGCTCTGCATTTTTCTCTTCATCTGTTTTTATTTAAACATAAAATCCAATTTTCATAGAGAGAGAACAATTATGTTATCAATAACTCTGCTGGGTTTTTTCAAGCAACCAGGAAATAAGCTTACTAGAGTTTCAAATATGAGTTAACATCTTTATCAGCTAAACAATTCTTCCTATGAGCTGATGCTTCTATATCAGTTAAAAGTCTTTATTAATAGAAGTTAAAATTAACAAAAACATTGAGAAATTATTGCAGACTGTGTTGCTGCCTAAAGATGCAGGGTTTTATAAGTGCTTAGGAAGACAGTTTATTTCCCAGAACCAAAAAGACATATTTAATATAAATATTTCCTTATAATACATTTAAAATTTTATCAACTTGTTGATCTGGAGAGGAATTGTCAAGGAATTATCCTTTACTGTCCCTGTAAGCATGTAACAGTATAATGGCATAAGAGCTGGCTAAATTTGAGTTTGGTTGTATAACAACATTTCAGGGAAAAAAGATCTAATGGAATGATATTAGCGTATCTGTACATATATTGTGACAACTGTAGCCTCAAGGATGCATTTCTGCCACATTAACTCCTTTCAGATTTCATTCACAATGTGGAGAGCCTGCAACTTGTGCTCTGAAAGGAATATCCTGAAGCTAGGACCTATCAGTCTGGATAGCTCACCTCTTTCTTCTTGAGTTAAACAAGGATAAACAATGAAAATAAAGTATCTGAAATATGGAAGGAACCTGTAAAAGTAACCTGGTTTCTCAATCTATCTCTCTGCATCTCCTTCTCTCTCTCCCCTATTATTTTGCCTTAGAAAATTACAGAAGCATCATTTAATAACAATAAATCTATTTAAATAATTGGATGTCAAATACTTGCCTGAAAGGGTTCCTCTTCTAAGAAACTTTATATTATGTGCCAGGAAAACAAAATCACTATCCTTTAGCACTATGTGATTACTGTTACAGTTCTGCTGTTAAATTTGTGGTGTGATAGTATCTGGTTCAGAAAAATCAACAGAAAAAAGGAAAACAAGGAGCTGAATGCTGAGCGGTATGATTCAATGATAAATCTGATAAAAACAGATTCAACATCACAGATGATCTGACCCATAAGATATCTGCAAATCATGCACCCATCTTTACTTTGGAAAGAAGCAGTATTAATGGGAATTTGCAATGAGGTCGTCTGACAAATATTGACTTTTTCTAATAGTAATTACTGTAAACTCTGAAAGCATCTGCAAGAAGAATCCAAACATGAAATGCTGCCAGGAGTTGATAATACAGCTTGTCTTTAGTAGCTCTAAGTTACTGTGGCTGCTGTGGACCTGCACTAGCGGCTCTTGAGTTTAAAATGGGAGGCTGTGCAAAGAGCAGAACAAAACAGCAAACTCCAAACATTGTAGGGTACCCATACTGTAGTTCATTCCCACAGAAAAACAATTTCCTGAGACTAAAACCTTCAAATCCTGGCTTCTGTTTATGCAAATGTTTATACTGAATAGAGAATTTATTTCATTTCCAATGAAGTAGCACTAGGGGAGCTTTAGATTAGACATTAGGAAAACTTTTTTCACTGAAAGTGTGATCAGGCGTTGGAACTGGCTACTCAGGGAAGTGGTGAAATCACCATCCCTGGAAGTGTTCAAAGCTGTGTGAATGTGGCACTTGGGTGTGTGTTAACAGCTGGGCTTGATGATCTTAGATGGCTTTTCCAATGTTAATGACTGAAGTACTGTGGAATGGTTTTACAGCTGGAGAAAAATCCCAAAGAAAGGTGCAGCTAACAAAGAGGAATTGATACCCCAACTGCAGGGCAATTGCCTTTTATATGTGTACACAGAAATCACTTCAACGGTTGCTTACAGCCCAAAACTGACTGAACCGTGGACCTGGACTGCTCTGTTTGACTGCTCAACTTCATGGAGTTGCAGTATCTTAGCTGTATAAATGTTTTCCATGAAGCTGCATCATTTGCAGTTTTTCATGTCTAGCTTCTGCAGCCTAAACAGATCTGTCACATTTGACAACATATGCAGGTTTGGTACCTGAAAAATTACAAATACATCACAGTAAAAGAATGAGTAACCACTTGAGTGTCCTTTGGGTTTCTATAGCAGTTCAAGAGAAGGAGGAATATCAGTATGGAAGTTCTTTTGTTTTATGACTTTGTGTCTTGAAATAGTAGGGTTTGTAACAATGTATTTCCTAAACTTGATCTTCTGGGACTGACCAATAAACCCCTACAACGGCAGAAGGCCCAGAGCAGCCAGGGAGGGGGATCTGGGACGGCTGCAGGTGTGCCCAAGCAGGGCTGTGACCCCCAGGGGCGGGGTGCCTCTGTTTGAGGTACCCAGGTACCAGGGGCATCAGTCGCTGCTGTGAGTGTTCTCCTGGAGCTGGTTGCGGGAGCTCACGTGTCCCTGGGCCGGCCGGGCAGCACGGAACCTGTGGCTCAGCCCAGCAGGGGTAAAAGCCCTAAAAACAGCTGCCCAAAGCGCTGCAGAGAGAGCAAAGGCTTGAGCTGGCTGCAGCCTCCCTGCTCACTCCCAGCGTAGTGATGGTCAGATAATCCAGGGACTGGCACTGGAAACCACACTGGTGTTGGGATTTAACTATTTATTCCATGTTTTTGCTAAGTGGCAATATACACTATAGTGTATTTAGTGACCTGCTAAATCAGAAATCCTTTGTAATACATGCTATCTTTAAATAAGTAAATTTTATGTTAAATATAAATCCCTCCTTGCATGGAATAGCCAAAATATTCTGGTCAGAGAGTATTGAACTTTGACACCTTCACATAAAAAAAAATAAAACAAAAAACCCAAAAAAACCCCTGTTTAATAATAGCTGGCAGGGCTAGGGAACTGTGTGAATTGATTTGTACAGGATGCCAGTGAGGATAAAAGGTTCAATACCATCTTTGTATTTCACCGTGCTTTTCAAGTAACACAATTTTTCAAAAAGTTTTAAGATAATATTCTTCTGAGTCGCTGACCAAAAGTTCCCTTATATAAATGAGATAATAAAACAAACCTGGCATCAAAGGTTGCAATTATTGTTTTGGCGAATGAAGGGGAAAGTGAAGCAGATTTAATATTTTAAAATGTACTTTATGGTTAAACACTAAATTTTCCAAGTGTGAAATGAAGGATTAAGTTCAGTATTAGAGCTCAAAAACAAGAAATTTTATCGAATTATTCCTTCCATCTAAAGAGTCAAGTAAGTTCAGTTTTATTTTATTTCTGACCTATTTTAAGCTTTATATGATTTTGGATGCATTGGGGTGTTAGTTAGAAGGATGGTGCTATCATTCTGTTTCTTATGTAAATGATGACATTTTTATGGTGACCACTGTTGCAATAACATGGTTATTCTGAATTTATATTGAAATTCCTATATATGGACACTGTGCAAAGACTATCAACTCCAAGAAAAGAAAGAGAAAGGTTTAGAGACAAATATCTTAAGCTCGCATATTCAAAACCATTCATCTGATGAAATTAGCTAGAAAATACAGGTTATACTCATATCTAACTGTTGAATACATAATGTAAATCACCGTTTACAACATAGTGTCACAGTATATTCTTGAGAGATATAAATATTACGTGTTGCTGTTATTATTGCTTTTGTTTGTTTGTGTTAGTTTGGTTTATTTTAACTGAAAATAATCGCAGTATAACACTAAAATGTTGCCATTTTCTCTCTTTTCAAAGTCAACAAAATAGATGTCATCAGTATCACGGCAAAGTAGCACAAAGCCTTCGTGTCAGTCCATTGAGATTTACAGAACTGGCATCCTTCTCAAAAGTCAGCTTTGATGACTTTGTGCAGTAGGTTGCAGTCTACACCTGTGTGCATGTTGCATCTTAGGCTCCCCAAGGTTCAGAACGGTGTGGTTTTACTTCTAGACTCTTCATCTAAAATCGTATTCATACAAAATTAGGAATGATATATATGTGCCACTATTTATTCATTGTGGCCTACACTGGAACATTGCTTATAAATGCAAATGCATGTGAAGCACAGCTTACAATTCTACTGTTCCCCAGCACAACCTGGCAATTACTGCCCATTACAAGTTGCCCACTGGTGCCAGCCTGTAAATATACCAACAGTGTCGTTCTCAAACATCCTGTCTCATGTCCTGGGAAATGGGATACTCCTGGTGTAAAAGCTGAACTGTTCGCACTGCTCATTTGAGTTATCTTTACCTCCTCTCTATGTGGCTGTGTCTCTGTTAAAAATGTCTTTCCTTGTGCTTTACTCTTTTGAGACAAGTACTGTGTGCAAGGGAATGAGGTACCTGTGTCCCCTTATGGGCATTGCCTGTTTCTGCAGGGACAAGATGAATAATAAAACACGAGTTTAAAGCTTTTGCCATATGTTAATGTATCTAGATCCTTTTTCAGTTAGCTGTTAAAATGTGGGGAACTGCACACATAAAAACACTTCTAGTATATCTGGTCAAATTTTTTACAACAAATAATGTATTTAGTTTTTTTTTTTGGCTTGTGCTTATACTGCAGTGCTGATTTGTCTGATCACTCTTCATAAAAAGGCTAAGTTTGAATAAGTCTGTGCCTAGGTATAAATTTGAAACTGCTTCTTAAGAGTATTATTTCTCTAGTCTGAGCTTGAACTGTGTGATTGGTCTAAATCTGTTGATTTTCTCTGACTGGATGGCAAAGTTATGTTATGCAAGTTTCTATTGCCTCTGCCAGAATCATATTCAGTTTTGTACTGGATTTTTGTTTAATCTGTGTAGCTGGCTAAAATTTGAGTCTCATAGGATGGAGAGCATTGGAAGTGTTACTCATTACTGGTTTTGGAGAAGCTTTCATGAAACACAATAGGCATGAGACATCTCATATTAGTGTGCATGTGTTATTTAACTTCATAATTCAGCCTGTGCACAGATGTATACTTATATGCTAAATAATCAGAAGGGATCTATTGTGTAACTTAGACTGAGTATCAAAGAGAAGCCACTTTATGGATCGCTTGTCTATCTTCTGGATATCAGGCAGCTTGTGCATTTAAAACCAGACGCAGTGATTGTAGTGAACTCTTCTATTCCTTCCTTTTGTCTTTCTCTAAGTAGCATTGAAGGTCAAAAGGCCTCCTGTCAGACGAATGTGTACTCTATCTCTAAATATATATGAAAAAGGACAGGAATAGAAAATATTTTAGAACTTAAAACAAGTAGAAAACTAGCCATGCTTGGTGTTAAAACTTTAATATTTCTAATAGACTACAAACTTGGTACTTAAATTTGGCATTTTAACATCTATGCAACTTATAAATCATTTTTCAGTGCAATATATTTTCTGCAGACCACTACAGTTAGTCTTTGCTTGATATTACCTTTTAAATTATTGACGCAGTTTCATACAATGCATCACCTTTATTCATTATTAAGAAGGCAAGCCACAGAACTCCCGTATTTTCACTTGGGTGCTATTAATAACAAGAAGGGAGCTAACCAAGGCAGGACAAGAATAAGTATTGTACAGAGAGAAAACATTTCAACTGAATTTTCTTCTTCACCGGTGAAAAAAGGATAAACATTTAAGTCAATATAAAAAACATACTGGAATGAATTATCCTAAGCTGCAGCTGTAATTGAACTATTGATTATTTTATTATTTTTAGCTAACATTTTAAAAATACATAAATGCTAATGTGCTAGCAGCAGAACTGATAATGCTTCTGTTATCCTGCATTATAAAATGTAGTGCTGATTTTGTTTTTTCTTAAACTAATGAGATGGGAAAATAATTTCAAATATACAGAGGGTTTCACATTCATCGGATTGCACACAATGTTTGCAGAACTTTTATTCATTTTTTGTATTATTTACTTATATTATATTCCAAGGTAAATGACAAGAATACACAGAAGATAAATGTTTGCTTATCACCTTACCTTTTTATATACTTTAACTCTTTTTTTTCATGAGGCATTCAGTGTTCTGTACTGACATTAAAAGTTGAAATCCTGCTTGCAAGGGTTGTTTTGGGGGTTTTTTTTTAGAAATCATTTTTTGCTTTTCATCTTGTCTATGTTCTTAATATTTTTTTGCTTGCTTCATCGTGAACGTTCATGCAGTATTCTATTAATGCAACACTAATCTTTCATGTGGACAAGAACAATTCCCACGTAGATAGCAGGATTCATTATTCACTTAAGGAGTGTTGCCTCCTTTTGAGTAAACATCACTTTAGCCGACTAAGCAGCAGCAGGAGTGCAATGGAATTCAAGCATCTGAACAGGAGAAACTGGAGCAAGAAGTTTCTCAAAACATAATGAAAGCCAAATCTTCAAAAAAGCTAAGGCTGAATTATGGCTTAATATTTCATTTGTCATAATGAAGAAATTTATAACAGTATAAATCTGAATGTGAAATTACTTCAGAGACAAAAGGGGAAATATTAATTAGATCATCTTTTCTATCCATGACTGCTGAGAAAAACCAGGTAGTGGTAGATTTCTTTTCAAAATCATCTTATTTCCTACCTCAGGTATGGTGATAATATATTAATATGTAATATTTTATAAACCAATTCAGATTGTACATTTAGTGTAAAAAGTCTTGAGGGGAGCTAACACAGGACTTGTTACTGGTGTGAAACTAGAACAGGATTTTGGCTGAAAGGTAAATTTAGCTTGTTGCATGATGGGGAGTCAGCATGAGCTGCCTAGTCTCAGATAAGATTTCTCATGATTGCTTATGTAACACGTTGACCTTGGAAGAATTTCCTGCCAGCCACAGTGAGATTGTTGAGCTGACAGTTTTTACACACTAAGTTTTGCATGAAATTATTGAGGCGCATCTGGATGCTCGATTGCTTTAATTTTATATTGCTGATAAAATAATGAGCATTTGAGACAATTCATGTCTTTAGTAACTACATCCCTTCTTTGGAGCTTTTGATATTAAGAAACTCTGCTTTTCAGCTAAGCTGAAACTGCCAGCTCTCTATAACAAAAGTGTATTGAAGTTATCAAGGTGCAACAGACACTTTTCCTACACATTTTGCTTATGTAGCAAGGATTGGTACAAGAGATAAGAAAAAAATTATGGGATTCTTCTGTCCTGTGTGTCCTTCATGAGTTTTGCGCGTTGCTAAGCATTTCTGTGTGCATTTTTTGTAAGAAAAGAGGAAAGAAAATCTTCCTTTGCCCCCTCCTCCATTAACTTTTAGGTAGATCCTTTGAGAACAACATTTCAATCGCTTTCATATTTTTTCTTGAACTACCATTAAGATTTTATGGTGTTATTTAGTTCTCTTTTTTGTTTGTGTTTTTTTGTTTGTTTTGTTTGTTTTTTGTTTGTTTGTGTTTTGTTTTGGTTTTGTTTGTTTTTTGTTTGTTTGTGTTTTATTTTGGTTTTGGTTTTGGTATTACCCAGTAATACACTTAATTGGGTCAGAATTTACATCCCCTTTATTTGATCGGGTTTTAGAACTTGGTGCTATGCTGGAAAATCCCAAGATTAGAAGATTAAATACTTGGGGAAAACATGTCTGCAAATCCTAGACGAGTCTATTTGCAAGCCATCAGATGAAATTATTCTGAATTTCTTTATCAGTTTTACTGGCACCAGTGAAGGTTGTTTCTAATGGTGAAACCCTCAGTCAGATCAGGTGGAGTGACTGTAGTGCAGCAGAAGGATGTCCATTTGTCCTTTTCAGGATACTCATAGTCACATGTTCCTGGGAATAAGTACAGACAGACTAGCAAGAAAAAAACTGAGTGTATTGCCAAATAATCCCCTGACACTGCTGCTGGATCTGCTGGGGTCTATCATTGCTGATCAGCACAGCAGGCCTCTAATATCTTATTTTCAAGTATCATCCTGGAAAAAATGGTGTTCTATACTGAAGCTGACTACAAAGCCAATGACAGTACAGTAATGGAAAAATGTGAATTATCACATGAGAACACAGCAATGATGATAAAACACTAAAGTACTCTTAGAAGTGTTGTTTGTATATTTTCGTAAATGGAGGAAGTTCTGCTGAGCATTTAAAACTCTTGGCTTCCGCCTCTCCATTAAAATATATAAGTAATAACTGTAAACAAATAATCAGCTCTTTATAATGGCACAGAAGTAAAGAACAAACAGCTGCTGGGTGAAATAAGAAAAAATTGTGATGAGCATCAAAAGTGAAAGAGTATGGAATATGCACAAATTACAGGGACTTATTTTGATCATGTTCAATAATGAATGTCAGGAATTGCTCAGGGTTTCCACCTAGATCATTCCATGCTAGTCATCACGTCCAAAGGTAAAAATCTTTCCTTTTGGATGGTGTTAGAAGATAGATAAATTGGCTATTGGTGTTTTCACAGCACTCTAGGTGCAAAAGTTGCTGGATTGCCTGAGAAAAATTGTGACAGGGAGCAGTTCTTTTCGGGGAAACAATGGTAAATCATTTATTTTTGGGGAAACAAACAAGCAAAACCCCGAGCACAATACCTCATTTCTACAGAATGTTCTCTTATCTCTGGGCTGACGTTTTGGGATCCAATGGGTCTCTAATAGGGATGTAACTGTGTATGGTAATGCTGATACAACGTCTATGTGTTACATCAGATCATGTCTGATGAGAAACTTGATTTCAACTTTGCCAGCCATATTTTCTTCTTGATCTGAGCCTCATGAAAGGACGTGGCAAAAAGCAAGTTTTTAATCTTTAGGTATCAACCATTGTTCTTAAACTGCAAGTTGTAACTGAAGGCCATCTGTGGAACATGGGTGGTGCTTTTTGGTTGGTTTGTGCTGTGTGTAGTGGCTTGCACAGATGGCAGTAACAAGAATGAACCTTCTGCTGCCTGTCTGGGAATTGTTTCTCTCTCTCGGCAGCAATGCCATGCACCACAGAAGGACTGAGAACAGGGATGTTCAGAAACTCAGGACTGAATCTGCACATCAGTACTTTTGTGGAGTTTCCAAGGGGGCACCAAAAGGGCAGCAAAGTCTGCATCTCTCCATGAACTGTGTCTGACAGAAGTCCTTAAAGGAAAAATATAGTTTAATCTTAGCAACGTCATGAGACCAATATAACACAAAAATGAAAGGCTGCCTTTTGCTTCCTCTTTCCTGGCATGGGGAACACCAGGTTTTGTAACACAAAATAAATGCTTTTTTGAAAAGAAAAACAAGAAAAACTTGGGGGGGTGGGGTGGTTGAGGAGAGTTCATCTTCAAGTCAGCACATGTAACACAGAACAAGAGTTGTTTGCAGATCTTTTGAGGCAGAAAATGTCATTTCCATAGCCTTTATCAAAGTAAACCCATGCTGTCAGATGTAGTAGAATTTTAAATTTCAAGTCCATGATTCATTCAGTCATTCTATTTTTCCAATCTGTTCAATGCTCTGCAATCCTCCACCTTTTATGGAAAGTCCTTCAGTTGCACACCCATTTGGAACTGTTTTTCTTTCTTTGTCTTCCTTCCATCCTTGTGGCATTGAAGCACTTCATCCCCCGAGATCCCACGAACTCCTCGTGCTGTTAACACACGCGTTCCTTTAACCACCCTGCTGGCACAGCACACTCTACCTGCATTTCCCCTGCTCCCAGATTCCAGCTTCCTCTCCCTATGCTTATTCTTTTTTTGCTATTGCCTGTAACTTTCTGAATGTACCCAGCCTTCTACTCCCTTTTTTATCTCCCACCCTTCACAGTACCTTAGAATACTTTGTTACACTGTGTTTTACACAGCAATGCCTGCTCTGTCATGGGACCCTTCCCTTCCTCAGTCTTCAGGGACAGTCACCTGATACAAATCTCTCTTATCCAAAGGTAAGGGGAAATCTCCACCAGCCCTCTTTTGTTTTGCTGTTAGCACCAGCCAACAGAGGCTGCTACAGGTTGGAGTAGCTATGGAGGAGGCATAGCTCTGGCTGGTGTGGAGACTTCTTGGTATTTCATTTTGGTTAGCAAGTTAGATCCAGGATGGCTTTTTTCCAACTATGAGATATGTAATTTGGTGCTGCAAAAAAGAACTCCAGAGTGTGAAAATGAAGCAGTAAAAGTTATATTTTTTTTACCGTTTTGCTCAGTCAAAAATGTGATTGCCTGCTTATTAAAGTAGCACAGGTTTGAACCATGAGAACAGATCTTAGTCATTCCCTTAATTGAAGTAGATTTTGTAATCATGGCTTCAAAATTTTCTAGTGATTTTCTTTATAACAGTCCAGTATATCCAAACCAGGGAACTCAGTACTGTAAAGAGTCAGGACTGAAACAAACCACAAATGCTATTAATAGAGACCTGCTGCCACTGAGATACAAACAGATACGCCTGCTGGAAATCCAGGCCTTAATCTAAGGAACCACTTTCTAAGCAGGCAGCCTGTCAAAACAACCGGACTGCTGGAACACCACCCTGAGAAGATTAATGCCCAACCATTGTGTTTAATTTAAGCTGAGCTTTCTAGACAAGCTCAAAGGACTCTGACACATAGTTCCCAGCGAAAGTGAATCCCTGACTTCCTTAAGCCTTATTGAAAATCCTAGCATGGGGTCATTTAAAGTCTGACTTCTGCCTGTCCTCAGTGTTTGTGCAGATATGCCGCACATTCTTCCTCGCTACCTAGTCCTGTACTCACTGCCTCCACACTGGGATGTGCAAAAGAGATGGGAATGACCAAACTCTGCTCATAGCTACCTTGGGGAAGAACACTGCAAATAAAGATATAGTTTAAATGGCAAGTGAATATCTGATTTTAAATTATTCATTTTAGAGAGGGATTTGAATACCACTGCACATGCATTTGCTTCATTTCAGTGGATTATTTGTCATGAAAACTGTCCCACTGACAACTTTTGGATAAGTTTCTGTGTGTCCATCCCAGGCTGCAGGAATGCCTTTTAGAGGAGAGCAGCTGTCAGAAATGTTGTCAATAAGTGCCTATTGATGGAGCGGAGCTTGTTTTTGACATCTGTTTAGGAGAAAGTCCCATCATCTCATCTGCCACTGGGCCATAAGGAGCTATTAGATTTCTTTTGATACCTGCTTCCCTGAAGGGAATTTCTTTTAACAACTGCAAGGTTGGACTGATCCTTTCATGTTGTTTAGGAGCCTAATTCAAGTCAATGGGGACCAGGGGAGGCCCCAGGATGCTAATAGACGATAAGTCTCTGTAATTGAATTGCATTTTAGTCTTTTTTGGATTAAGCTATTGTTTTTATATCTTGTGCTAATACATACTGGTTCTATTCTTAGAGCAGAATAAGCCAGAATTCCTTTAAGGCCTTTATTACCATTTAGGCCTGAGGATATATGCATTATTTATATATGTTTCTAAGGGTCACAACGTTTCAATATATGTCTTTTTAGGGAGGGGTTACATGACAGATATTATAGGGTCAGCTAGCTTCAAAATGCAGGACTGATTATTCAAAGATTAGGACTTGTTGATATAACAGCTACAAAAATCGATGAAACTGCTTGTTTTAATGAGGCAAGGAATAGCATATGCACAACTAAGTCCTTTACAGCATGTTGTAGGAACATATCTTTCTCCACACAATCCAAAAAAAAAAGGGGAATCTTTCAAGACTGCTTGACAGGCTCCTGATCAGTGCCAGATTAGTTTAATGAAGCATAGTGCCACTAATACTGATCCCTTTTCTAAACTTCCATTCAGTCCCTTAAAGCCTTTACCTTTCACAATGTCTGGTTGTGCGAAAGCATAAGAGATAAGGAAAAGGAGACAGTGAGGCCCTCAAAAAGCTGCATGAAGCTAATCACTGATCAGCTTTCTGCAGCTCCAGAGGTGCAAGCTTGCCATAGCTGTTTAGAGCTGTTACATGCGCTGCATGTATTTACAGCATTCCAATTTTTAACTTTAGGAGAGTGCATGCACTTTTGAAAAGTTTAGAGATACAAGTGAAGCTTCTTCATAATTGCAGTAGGATTCATGAGATGAAAAATTACTTCCTCAGAATTTTTGTATTAGCTGGGGTTTTATAGTACTATGACATCTCCATAAATCTCCTCTCATTTTGCACTCATTCTCTCATTGTTTGAAATCGAGGATGCAATGAATATACTGATATGTTTAAAGCTGTCTGTGTCAAACCATCTCCAGAGAGCTCTGTATCTTGCAGAATTTAACCCTCTTGTAGCACATATCTCCTCTCTTGAACTGTAGAGAAATGCACTGAGTTAATGACACATTTTTCATCTATATGTGTGTTCTGTCACGTGTATCTGCATGTTTGCTGCATGACTTGATTTATGACTTGATTTTTCTCTTGATGAATACTCTCATGTTGATGTTCTGGAGAAAAATATAATGAGATTTTTTTCTGCAAGTGTAGTTGAAAAGACTTTTGTTCAAATTCTGTGATACTGAATAAAATCACTGCTTTATGAATTGACTGCTCCTCCTGTACATATTTACACCAAGTGTAGGTCTGACATTATGTGTTAACTTTGAAGATTAAAGAAACAACTATATAAGTTATTTAAATAAGTGTCTAACATGCAATGCATATATATTAGTGTGTCTCTTTCTCAGTTAAATTTCTATTGAGAAGAAATTTTATATAAAGATGTATAAAATGTTGTAAAGTTATTGACATACTAACTGGTAGTAGAATTATAGGTGTTGATGCTACAGAGGTGTGTTCTCTTTTGGAAACGTATGCTGAGAAAATGCAGGTTCAAGGGTTCAATGAACTGAATTGTAAGTGTGCTGGTTAGAAATCACTATGTGGTAAAGGCTCTGGTGACATGTGCTGCTCATAAATTCAAGAAAAATAAAGATATGGTATTTTTAGCGAGGTTAAGGTGTGCAGCCCGTGACTATTTTGGATGAGAAGAGAAGAATGTTACTACAGTACCTACCATAGTAAATATATCTAGTAAAATAATAACATTCTAATGAGCTACGTTGTAAGTGAAATGAAAGTAATTAAAGTAGCTAATAAGAGTTTAGCTCTGAAGTGTTAATCAATACAGTTAAACTACATGCTAGAAAATGTATGTATAAGAAGAATTTGGACACTCTTTGATCCGTTTAATGATGAATACAACATTACTGAAGAGCCCTAGTTAGTACTTGGGCTGTATTTAACCATGCAGTCTACACATACAGTCACACTCCCTGGTGAGTATCACCCTGCTGATCACAAATGATCACTGAACACTTCACTTCTGTGCAAGTTAAGTGGACAAACGCTCACAGTTTTTCTCAGTGATGTGATGTCTCTGAGGATCTGTGCAGATGGCAGGGGAGATGCCTGGTGGGTCTGCAACACGGGAACCTGTCTGCAGTGCGCTGTGGCTGCCCTGCAGCCCACAAGCCTATTGACTCAGTGGGACTAATTTCAAGGAGTTTCCACTGTGGTTCCTGCAGCTCAGACACAGAAAAATGTCTTCATTTGTTCCGCTTTGGAAATCTCTGCAGTAGTGTAATCCTGCTTTCAGCCTTGTTCTTTCCTCTCAGCTCACAAGAGAAGAGTGTGAGAAGCATTGTGGGGCACAAGAGCATTGGAGCAAATCTAAGAGTAATCTGGAGCCAACACAGCAGGAGCACCGGAATGTCATTCATCTACGTATTACAATTTCATGTTGAAAGCTTCCAAGCAGGATCAATTGCATCCCAAATTATCTCGACACATGCTCTTGCTGTCAGCACAGGGAATACAGAATTTTGTTTTGCTAGACTTGTTCATGATTCAGGCATTAAATTTTCTCAGGAAAAAAATACATAAAAATGTATTAACAACGTAAGGGCCTCTTTCCATCCTATTGCCACTCGTGTATTTTCAAGGCTAACATGACACAGGCCATCAGCAGATCTCAATAACGTCTCTGTTCCTTAGATATCTACAAGGTTAAATGAAGGGCAAGGTTGCCAAGCTTCACCTCCTGTGTGAGCTGCCTCGTTCATACAGTTACTCACGCACTACTTCAGTGTTAGGCTGAGTTCAGTCGGGTGAAGGATAGGCTTGCATTACACCTGCTTGAGAAGGTTTATGTATTTGTACTGGGAATTACAGCAGCCTTAATAAGAGAACTTTAAATGGTACCTATCTGCTTCAGTAGCAGCTCTTTGTTGCTGTTGTTGTAGGAAGCGATTGCTGCGAGTCCAAAACATTCCAAGTCCCGCCGTAGGGCATGCTGAACAGTATGGGAAATGAAAAGATTCTGGTCTAGCAAATGTTACGTGGTAGCAATCTATAAGTCATGGGAAGGAGGTCGATGCTACCTACTTATACATTATATATTTGCAGAGCCTGCCTTTTACTTAATTAAGTCCACATTACTAAATTAGTATTGAGACATGAAGGAGGAATAGATACGTATCTCCTCTGAGATCCAATTTTGCTAAAACAAAAGGAGCCACAGCAAGTTGACAGTAATAGAAATTTATTAACAATTTTCCAGTTTGGCATCTACTAAGTAGGCAAAAAATTCTATTCACTAGAGTAAAAGCATCAGCCAAGGGTTCAGACCATACTTCATGGTGACAGGTATTTAAAATTTGGCAAGCACGGCAGGCTTGGACTGAGCAGAGGGACTAGAAATATAGGGAGAAAGAGTTTCAATTTATTTACACTACATAAAAAGCTTTGATTTAGCACTTCCCTTTATAAAAAAGAGTGTAAGAAGCATAAAATTATGTGTGTGGTTGCTGTCCTCACAATATCACTCTTCACTTCCAGAACCACTCAAGCTGGATCTCTTATTTGTGGAAAGCAGAATTGTACTTTTCTTCCTTATTGAAAGCATCCCATTATCTTTTTGGATAAGAATGTTTTACCACACAGATAGGGGCCAGCAGCAGAAAAAACCCTATGTTAAACCAACTTATTTTTATTGTTCCTTTATACTTTCATGAATGTTAAGAGAGAGCTGAGTAATTAGGTACCTGAAAGACACCTTTTGCTAGCTGAGGCACAAGGCCTTGCAGAAATGTTGCTAAGAAAATCTTTCAAAAGAGAAACAAACCATTTTGATGTTGCAAGAAATTGAAGAGGTTTTAAAATAAAAAATGCAGTTATCAGAATAGCTGCATCCCATCAGACATTTCTTCTGGCCTTGTTGCTGAATCTCCACACTCTGGTCAACATTTCCATCCCTCTGATTTGCTGTAGGCAAGCAGAAATAATTTCTTTAGTGTGGTGCTTAGGCTATTTACAATTAGTTTTCTAGTTTCAGTCTTGTCAACATGTAGAGCATTGTTACTGATGCCTCCTGTATTGGCTGTTTCCTGCTCGTCTTTACTGGTGTATAGGGAAAGGAGACGATGTTGCAATTCCCTTTCCTTTGCTCACGCAGCAGGCACACACACAGACGCCCACGCATTTACACTAAGCTAATTTCCTTAGTTCTGTGCTCAAATCCATTTAAACTGTTCCCAACGTGCAACAGGAACTTCATCAGGAGGGAAAAAAGAGCATAAACTGAATATGCACTTAATTAAATTTAGAGTAGCAGATTGGAACTCTTCTTTGGACAACTATTTGTAGCTAAATTTCAAGTAATTTTTACACTGATTATTTCTGGAGATAGACAGCAGAGGCTGCATAATGACACCCTCATGATTAGCAAGTGAAGAGACTGCAAACTATATTTTACTGTTATAGGGTAAATGATTAGAAATTAACCAACATGCTGATGTGGGTTTCATTTCAGTAAGTAGTATTTCATCAAGCCACAGTAAGATTTTAATTAGAACTCATTGAGGGTACTGTTGCATTCGGAATACAAAAATGAAAATGTTAAACCGTTCATCAAATAGTTTAGTTCAGCCTTCTATCTCACAAATAATGTTTTTGTATTAAGGAAAGCTGTTTGGTTACTATCCTGATAGTGAAATTTAGGTGGTGATTTATTTTGGATTAAAAAGAACAAAAACCACCACCAACCCAAACTCTAAACCAAAATTAATGTCCTCCACAGATAATTACTGACGGCGTTTTTTTCCTATTTAAAACTATAATGACCCAATGAAGCTATTAAGTTTATTAAAATTTGTCCAAATACAGACAAAACAAGTAATTTCCCAGCGTTGTTCATGCTTTAATATTGTAATGATCACTTTCTGACAGGGAAATACATGGTACCACTACAAAAGAAATCTGTGATTTTCAAAAAATCCTAGTATCAGAATTTCTTCTACTAGTAATGAGGGCGAAATAATGTGACTCAAATAAACATAGTTGTTGGCCATTTTAGTGAAAAATGCCTATGTAGATAATTGCCTCTTAAAGTAGTAACTTTTAAAACTCCAAGTGAACCCTTTTTTTAGCAATAATTGTTGCTATCAGATATAAAACATAGCAACCCCTAATCTATAGGAATGTCTGCTCAAGGAGCTGTGTAAATCTGCATCAGGAACTCAACTGCATCCTGCAGCCATCATTCCAAACACAAATAAAGGGACTATGAACTGGGAAACTGTGGGGTTTGAGCTGTGAAACATCACACACCTTCCCCTCTGACTGATGTCTGTTCCACCCTCTGTCCCTTCCTGCGGCAGGGCCATAAAATGCCGGGTCACTTTTTTACCTAATAACACTTTTCCAAAATCCTGACTGAAATCACGAAATGAGGGAATGAGTGAGTGAGCGGTTTCTGAATGAAATAATGCTTTACTTAGGAAGTGGTGGTTCAGGTTCAGAGGCAAGTCAGGTTGAAGTATTAACACCTACTATGAGACATCTGAAAAACAGAGACAACCTTCTGTTTGCTCTAGTCCTTCTTGAAATCTAAAGTAGTTGTTGACTTTACAGCTGACTAAGAGCTGAGGATCTAATGATCTGTTTAACCTGGCAATTTTTCCATAAATTATATAAAAGTCATAAAAATACCTCATCTCCTTCCCTCAATTGATTTAATTATTCAGCTCTGACTATAAGAGAAAGTGTTAGCTGTGCCTTAGTTTAAAATAACTGTATGGGAATAAGTCTATAAATATGTAAATCATATTCTGTGCAAGGACATCCAATTTTTAAGCAGCCACAGTTCAAAGTATTTCAAGTGCCTTTGCTTTGTTAAGGAAACATCTTAGAACTTGATCATGAGGCCAAGAAAAGAATGAGGGAAAGCAAGAGTAAAATTATAATATGCATAATAGAGACTAAATTCTTTTCACAACACACAAATGTAATTGTTAGCATATGATATTCCTCCCATTGTTACTATAGAGAATCGCTCTCGTTCCATGGGTAGATTTTCAGAAGTATTTTGATTTTCATTCATCCTCTCTAAGAGAAAACTAAGATTAGCTTCACCATAGCCTGCAGTGTGTCCTCAGGAGCTGAGGGCAGCGTGGAGTTCTTGTAGCCCTGGCCCAGCAGCGCTGGGAGCCCTCTCCCTGTGCAAGTCTGCACACCTGGGGCTTTGGTGCCTTGCAGGAGCTTTCAGATGTCACCCAGCCTCTCCAGAGGGTTCATCAGTTCCCTCACCTGAGCATGCACTTACCACAATTTTCTGTTGTGGTTTTTCTTTTTTTTCAACTTCTGTTTACATTAATAAATTTTGTCTCAGATTCAGTTCTTGTTTTCCTCTTCTGACCTGGTCAGGTGCAAATCCTAGTGCTCTTGCCCTGCCTCTGTGTTATGATGTATCTTATGATGTCCTTATTTAGTTTTTTTTGGGTGACCCCTGGATCTCGTTGTCCAAGAGCTCACAGTTTTCCAGGTCCTTTGGGGTGTATGCTCTTTCCTGTTCATTTTGGGTTTTTTTCAAACACAATTTGGAATTTTTTCAGCATGTGCTTTTAGCATAAAACTCTGGTGAAAAAAGAAAGATTAAAGGCTCTCCAGCTCATGATATCTTAAGCAATTTTGGTTTTTAACAAAATTTCATTGGAGATGTTGTAGATTGGCTGATAGGAATATTTCAATCAGAGATCACAGGCTACATTTTGAAGAGGGTAGAGCAAAATGGGTGTAAAACAAAACTTATTGGTATGAAGGACAGTCTTTCCTTTGATTTGAGTAGGTAGGTAACCGATAAATAATACCTCTGAAGACATGGCTATTACAGAAACATTTTTCATGCTTGCTTCTCCTGTTCTGAAAATAGAAGAGTCAATATCTTGTTTGTATTATTTATTTCTTATAAACTATGTATGTCTACCAGTTTCTGCTTAGAAAGAGAATGCTAACACCTATGTAGTCGTTCATGATATGCATCCTGGAGAACTGTATGCTGTGTTGTCAGCCTCTCTGAATTTATTAATGTGCAAGATTATTTTCTGTTATGCAGTGTCAGTTCAAAACAAAGGCAAATCGCTTGGTTGGAAAAAATTGGTCCTTGATTTGTTAATTAATTACTGCTTAATAGTTTTTCATAGTGACTAATGTTAAGCTCTCCTTTTGGTTTGAGGGTACACATACTTTCATATAGCACAACTCAAGGTAAGGAAGCTAAAGGAATAATGCTGACTGGCAATTGCATGTGCAGGTTGATTTAAGAGTGAAGAAACTGGATCATACATTAGCATGCGATCCTATGAAATCAGAAGTAATGGGGCCTGAGCTGAAGTCAGTGCAATCAGCTGAAAACAAAGTTCAATAAACTTTAATGACTTACAGATCAAACACAGTAAATTAAATGCTCTATGCTGAATAAAGCATACAGCTTCCCCTAAATCCATCTTCGTGTCAGCACTGAAAACCTCTCTCTTAAAGGAACCAAATAAGAGCATACTAAATTTCAAAATAGCTGAGATTAAGATATAAATTTTGAAGGACCTCGTATGGAGCAGATCTGAAGCCCTTTACTACTAAGGGTTGAGATTTGTATATATGAACTCCCTCTAAAGCAAGGCACATTATATAAAAGCTGTTTAATAAAAAAAAAAAAGCAACTATTAGAGGAACCAATCAGTGTTTACCAAATATTTTTATTTCTTTAGTATTTGTGAAAACATGCCTTTTAAACTGTAGATACTATTTAGCTGTTCTAGCTTTAGGAATACCCAGTAATTTAAAGTTAATGTACACCTAGAGATTAGAAAATAACTGATTACAGTCAAAGAAGCCTGGCAGGGAAGCTCAGTTATTCCAGGAGAAACACACAGAATAGTAGATCAATCCAGCACTAACTTGTATTTCTCTTTCCAATTTTCTTGTCAGTGACTTATCACCTTATGCTGCAATTTTACACTTTTTCTCCTGTCAATCACATTCACTGGTGTGAATCCAAACTAAGTCTACAGGCTTCAATGGCAGCGCTCTCTATTTGCCAGAGTATATCTGAGATCAAGATCCTGCACTATTTTAACACGCCTTCCTCCCAGTGAAGCCTTTCTTTTCTACCAACGAACTTCCCAGAGTGCGCTTTCTCCACACTGATGTTTATGGTGTATAAATAATTTGGCAGGTGCGTTGTATTAATATAAATGATCTGTCACAGCACTGATTTCCTTGCAGCCCAAGTGAAGTGTGCAGGAACAGAAAAAATGGGAAGTGTGCCTGTTTAACTCTTCCTGCTAGTGCTGTTTTAACTGGGACTACACTTACTTGCAGCCTGTGGGTATTCTGATACTTTTCTCATGATTTTTGGATGCATTTTGTTTTTCTTATAAACCAAGTGACCCTTTTCAGATATGGAGGCCTCAAGGATATCAATCTTGTCTCTCTTTTCTGGAAGAAATTTCATAGCTACATCAGGCTGAAATGAAAGGCTGAAATGAAAGAGAAAACACAAGGTTCCAACACTGAACATGGCCATTGGGTCATGGTTCTGCACTATCCTGCTTATTTAGACCTAAATAGCAACTCCATGGTGCAGCTTCCTGTTCTGCCAGTTCCCTCTCTCGAGGGATCTCTACAGGTTTTTAGGTGGCCCTGCTGCTATAACATTACTTGTTTGCATCAGAAAATTTTCATCCTCACAGTTCTGTCAGTTCCTTCATTGCTGAATTTGGAAGGCAGGACAGACGCACGAAAAAATCTGTACAGCTTGATCAAGGTCATAGGGAAACCTGTGGCAGAAAATAGAATTCAAATACTTTTCCAATTATGGTTGCTTAGATATAAGTAATTCAATTCTAGAGTATGTAAGAGTAAATATTGGAACTGGATAAATTATTCAGAGCAAGTGTGTTATTCTGAATGCTTAGCTCCCATGTAGGTGATTTCCAGATTGTTATAAATATGTTTATTTTTCCAAAATGCTCAAGCAACAGTCTCATACCTAATATTTGCTGAGATTATTTTCTGTATTCACCATTCAGCAGTTATTTGCAACCTGAATTTTCCTTATGGCATCACTGATTTGATGTTTTTGAATCCTCTCAGTATTTCCAAGACTACTGTGGTATCTTTTTTATTTAAGCACAAACATGATCATACGTACGCATGAGAACTGAGAACTTTTTATCATTCCACTGACATTATTGAAAAAGAAGGACACTTGAATATACTGTTATCAAGTATATTGAGGAAGATGCTCAATGGTATCTCAGCCAAATCATGAATTTTACTCAGTCACAACTGTTAAAATTTGCTGTCTGATATCCAGAATGCATTTATATTCTAATATTTTGCAATTCCCTATGACAGAAATACAGTTAATTAGGCATGCTGAAAGGAGACCTTTAGCTACTTCAATATGCATTGCTTCTGTCACAGAATGTTCAAACAGTGGTGGTGAATCAATTTGAAAACTCCAAGAAGGCTGGTTGATATAAATTAAATTAAAAGCTCAAGGCTGCTTGATATGCACTTTTTCCAATGTTAGTTGAAATCCTCCTTAAAAATACCCTGCCAGAGTCAGCCACAATTTAAAAAATTATCATATTTCAAGTCCCATTTACCTGTCCTGAACATTTCTGAATTTCCTTTCCCATCATTGCTGATTACTGAGATATCTGTGTACAAACAGAAGCTCTCCCTTCTATTAGCATGCCCCTGATTCATTCACTGACAAAACATTCCTGTGATATAAGATCATACTAATTTTTGCAAGAACTGTAGAAACATAGTGACACAAAACTCTCCACTGTTGCTTCTGTTGGCTGGAATCCATTCTCTCATCCTGCTCTACAGGTAGCAGGAACTTTGGCACTGGGCTTTGGCTTCCTGCTGAGGAGCAAGTACAATGACAAGTTCTCTGTTACCTTTGAATCCTGCTTCTGTAGGATCCCCTAAACAGAGGGCAGAGTTTCAAAATTGGAGGAGAGCATGATCATGCTTTTAAACTTTTCTGTAGAGCAGATATTTGAAATTTTGGTACATTTTTAAATGCTTTTTTAAAATATTCATATTTTTGCCTGATTCTGGTGTGTTTTCACATGTAGGTTTAAACCCACGTCTGAAAGTCATCATTCAACTGCACCTCATTTCATGTGTCATCTCAGCAGGTGTACAATTTTCAGAACATCGCTAAGCCTATTATGAAAACATAGACCGAGAAAACCTTAAGAGGTCTCTTCTACTCAGAGTGGGATTAGAAGAACCTGTGGCATCCTTGACAGGAATGCATTACATCTTTTTGTGTGTATGGAGACTACAAACTTTACAAGAGGCAGAATCAGATCTCTGTTCTTACTAGGAGTGGCTTTGGTTGTCTCACCAGAACCTTTCCTTTTGCAGTTGTCCCATCCACACGGATGTAGAAGATGCTGTATTCCCTTTCAAAGAGTCTCTTGCACACCTTGTGCATCCCACGATTATAATCTAGTCCAAGCTTACCCATCTCTTTCATGAGAATGACCTCTGGGACACACCAGATAAAAGTCACAAGGTCTGAATCTTTTACTTCTTCCCCATTCACAAAGTCTCCAGGCCAGTAAGGAATACTAAAGGGAATTAGGCTGGTCTGACTCAGCTTATTCATGACAGCTCCATTTTTGCTGCTACTCACCACCTTGCTATCCCCAGATATGAAAGCATCTCAGTGATAAATAATACAGCGTTCTCTGTTACTTGACAAATTTGTTGTGCAGTATTATTTAAGAAAACCAGTTATAGCTTGAACTGGTTAAGTTTTTTTATGCTTTTCAGATCATAAATATTTATAGATTATTTTATTGTAAAAATGTTTCACTTTATTCTGAAAACTTGTACGAAAACACAATTTTTACTTAAATTATTTACATTTCTTGGCTCATTTTCAATTTCTTCCCTTCCTTCTCTATCACATAAAGATATAAGAAAGAAGAGATGCAAAATTATAAATCTTATAAAAAAATGAAAACTGATCAAGTTCGTTATGTAATTTTGGTGAAGTGTGAGTATGTTGGGGGAGGTAGGGCTGCTTTTTGCAGTATATAATATTGGAATGAGCTATCCTTTGCCTAGCCCCAGCTCATGCTCTAACAACTTCTTTGACTCATGATAAGAATAGTTAGAACATCTGCTAAAGCCCTCTCTCACCTATATATTTAAGAAAATAATTATATTATAGAAATAGCCCTCCCTTGGAATAGTAAACCATACGTAACAACTCACAGTGATATGCGCACATCACAACAAAAGTGTGACAATTCCTCTCTGCAATCCTTTTTGTTTCACCTTTCCATTATGAAGATGGTATGATGTTTGTGTGAGTAAACATTGAAACATTAGACTCTATCAGTGCAATCTTAATTTAACCCTTGTGAATATGTTTTCCATACTGTCCTAATCATATGATTGCATTTTTTTCTCTTATGAAAATCCTGCCTCATTCTGTGCAGAATCAATAGTGTTCCTGCATTTTCACAACCTGCTGTTACTTGGATTGTTCCCCATCCATTTCTTGAGTTGTCTTAGTCCTCTTTATAAAACTCATATTTGATCAAATGCCTTCCTGTAAACACTTGTTTTATCCATGAACCAAAGGACTTTTACGTCTCTTGCCCTTCTCCATCTGTTTGCCAAGTACCGCAGTTTAAAATTATCACTAATGTGGCTGAACACATATAGGAAATATCCCTAAATAGCCTCAGAGGGTCTTACTACAATACAAATGCTAGGAGAAAACATGTTTTTCTGCTTTTTATTCCCTCTACATAAAATGATAAGACAGCAAGGCCAGCAGTGTGTGATCTCTGCTCAGCACACTGGAATCACTCACAAGTCTTTCACTGCAGGTGGTTTCCAGTCTGACTCCTGTTCCCCAGCAGGGCCCAGCCATAACCCACTGCACAGCAGGGCTCACCCCACAGGCAGATTACAGTATGGAAGCACCGTACTGCAGGATGCACATATTTGCTAGGACTTCAGTCTATTAGGCAACTCTGAAACAGAACTGAAGTCCAAAATTCTTTTTCCCAGTGGAGGCTTAACGTTAAAGCAGAGGGCATTGAGTGGGTGGGACACAGATACACCTGTGCCTTGTTACTAGCCCAGGAACAGCTGTGTCACATAACGGAGACAATAAAAGGCTCCAGGTTAACACGGGGGCTTTAGTCCAGGCTGACGTGGGTTTGAGGTAAGAGAATTTAATTTTGAACGTTTTCACTTTCCAAATTGTCTGAGTGTACTTGTTTTTGTGAAAAGTAAGCCTTTGGTAGGGTATTGTTGAAATGTAAGGAGGAAGTTCGGTGTCCTCTTTTGCTTTGGGTGGGTAGCTTGAATACAATGAAGCAATTATAGTTGTGAGCTATAGTAGTAGACAGGTCTCTTAAAATAGATACTTACTATTTTGTGATTATTAATGTCAGGCAAACAAAAAATATTATAATAAAGTAGGACACTAAGGCATCTTGCTTTATCTTCAAAGCAGGTTTAGGTAATGTTCTTGCTTCTTAGTCTGTAGTGAAATTTCTACCAATAAGGAACAAATCCTCACACATTCCTGCACTTGTTTGGTGGTATTAGCTTTCAAATTTTGTACCTTTTTTTTTTTAAATTGATTTCTTCTACATTGTTGCTTGCTCCTCAAACAAAGGAGGAGCTTGCATGAAGCATTCCTGCAGCTTCAGTGCACAGCAACTTGAATTAAGCCAATATAGGCACTAGGCATACACAGCACACTGTCCCTGTAGTTTTGCTCATGCTGCACAGGCCACCAAACCCTTGTTGTAGTAATTAGATGAGACAGGAAGGAAAGTGTGTGCTTCTCTTTGTTGGGGTGGAAGAAAGGACTGAAAACTACACAAGGCTGAGTTTTCATGTTAAATAGGCTGAGGTTACAGGGAGGCCTGAGCACCTGTGACTGGGCTGCAGGGACTTGGCATGGAGTTGGGAGCAGGGCTTGGACAGGTGATGTCCAATAGAGTACCCAGCTGTGGTGGTTTCTCCTTCTGTTTGTTCTCATGTTGTCTGAGGAATGAAGGTCTGTCTGTTCTGTTGAAGCTTTCAAAATTTCCTGTGTGTGTATCTATGCTAGCTTTGGTTCTGAAATAATTGTATGACTTTGAGAACCAGATAGTCAAGTATAAGTTTGCCTTTATCCAGGTGTGTCTGTGCTGTGTCTAAACAACATTATCTTCACTTATTGCTACAGTGCACATAACCTCCCTACCTCCACAGGACTGAAAATGCTTTGTTTTCCAATGTTATATTGCTGCATTTGAACTAACACTTTTTACACTGGTGATTTGAAACTTTTTGAAATGTACATCTCTAAAGTATTTGCAGATAGATTAAGAAAGTTTTTCAGAAATTATTCATCTTATTCTTTAGCTCTAAGCTGCCCTCTCAATTGTTGAATGAAATGCTCTTTCATATAGTCTCAAAGCACTGTCTTTTTTTTTTTGTGGGGGGCTGACTATAAATGCTTATTACTGTTTGCCTTGGATTCTTCTTCATTATGGTGGTCTTTGGTATATTGAACTGGCATATATGAGGTTTTTTGAGTCATTCTTGTGACTTGCAAATTACTTGTGAAGCCTTTTTTAAAAGACCTTTTTCCCAGTGTTTTAGGTAATAAATAATTTTGCTGAGATTTGTTTAGTGGTTTTTATCAGAAAACTAGACAGAACTTGCCTTTTGTCACAAGGTATGAAAAGATTTTTTTTTTATTGACTCAGTTTTCAGAGTAAATTTTTATTTCCCCAGAGAGAGAGCAAAGATATTGATTAGATGGAAAATTTTGCAAAATAGTGATAAATCTGTACTATCTGCTGAAATAGTTCAGAATGTTGCAGACATTCCTTGTGAAACCTGTTGTACCATCTTTTCTGTGGAGTTGCAACAACAACTCTTTGGCCTCAAAAGTGACTAAGACTGGTTTTCCATTACAACCCTGAAGAGCAGACCTCATTGTCACTGCCAAGGAGCTTGGCTTGCTGAGGATAAATCAGCTGCACTCACTTTTATAATACTGAACTCAGCCAGGGAGAAGATCTCAAAAAAAAAAAGTAAAGGACAAGGAATCTGTCCTTTAGCTGTCTCACCCCTCGCTTTTCCATTGCAAAGGGAGGATAATACTTTTCTACCTTCCAGGGCTTTGAGGGAAGCCTACACACACGTCTGTGTCCCCATCTGCTTGGGCACACACGTATGTTCTTGGCTGCATGTGCCTATGTGCACATTGTTCTCTGGGGCTTGCCTCCATGAGGCAGCTCCAGCTGAACTTCAGGAAGTCTATAACCAAGATGAGCCTTTCTGTACATTTATATATTTATGGCTTTCTGTTTTTTTTCTCAGAGATAAAGCTTCAGCAATACAGATTAAGCTAAACATGGTGCAGCCATTTAGGAAACCTCCACTGCAGAGTAGGTGGCTCTTGTACCACTTTCGTGGCACAGGGGACCTGGTTTGCATCAACTGACAAAAGAGTAGTGTCAGCTTAGTGCAAAACTAGCAACCAGACAAGCCTGTGGTTACTATAGAAATGTTCTTTTTGTGTCAGACGGGAGCGCATGCAAACCTAATTAGTTCTCAGTATGGAGTGGGTATCTGTTCTGTTAAGTTTATTGTCATTTTATTGTGAAGGCCTGATAAGGGCTTGGTTTAACTGTGTATGGATGGCATTCATTTAATGGAGTGTAACTTGACTGGAATCTTGCCTTATCAGGGTGGCAGAAATAGCTGTAAAATTTTATTGACCGGTGAAACAATGGGTCAGAAGCTCAGTGTGTACAAATCAACACAGCTGGCTTGGGAGTCAGCAAAGCACCATCAGTTTATGTCAGCTGTCTTGTTTCAGCTGTCTGAGAACTCTTTTAACATGATGGCTAGAAACCTGGTTTTCCTTACTTTGTTTTTTTCACTGCATTCACAGTCTTAGTCCTTACATGCCTAGAGTATTTTCTGAAATCATGGAAGTGGAATGATTACAAGAGTTAGTGTGTTAAATCAATGTAAAAATGGAGCTGCACATAAATTAAGAGCTGTATTTTGCATAACAGCTGGGGTGATGGGGAAAGCAAAGCAAAAAAGGAAACCTGAGTTGAGTTGGATAAGAAAAAACATTTATTTGCAAAGACCTCAAAGTCAAATTCATCAGACAAAAATCCTGCATTTCCTCAGAACAGGGTTTTTTTCCACGAAACATTTTCATTTAAATAAAAGTGTTTTGATTGTTTCATTTTCAAGAACTTTCCAGTGGAATAATGGTAAAATCCCTCTCAGTCGATGTCATACGGAGTCATGCTGCTAATCACTCATGAAGGTTCTTACTCATCAACAAAGTTAAAAATTTATCTGCAAATGAAATTCTTGTTTTAAAAACATTAGACCAATTTTACTCGTCTGATTAATTCACTGATTCATTAGAGCAGCTTCTGGGTAAGACTTGCTTCACTTTACTTAATTACAGTTTGTGGCCTGTGACAATAGTAAGATGCTGTTACAAGCAACTGCATTAGGCAGCAGTACTTATTTCTATTCATGTAAATAGAAACTAAAGGAATACAAGAGCCCTGAAATATCTTAGTCATATTGTATATAAGAAGTTCTCCTGCAAATCCAGAGTGATGCAAAGATGTCTGAGCATTTCAAATCTTTCAGTGGACTTCAGGATGAAGCTTTGTTCTTCTGGATGATCTACAGCTTAATACTGTGACCCTTTTAAAATTCATTTATGTGTCTGTATTTTTTCATTTAAATCTGATTGATTTCAATGTAGGCATTTGAGGTCTAACCCTAGAAATGCAAATACTTTGTTATGAAAGCATCTGCAGAGGAATTATCAGTTAGATGCCTTTCTTGGAAGTAGTTTAATGACAAATTCAAAGGGCTCTATAATTCAGAAAAACAAATATTGGTAATTTCAGAACAATTCTTAGCAGATGATCCCTTTAAGTTCTTGAAAAGGGCTTTTGATGGCTGACTGTGGTGATCAGTTAACTCCTGCAAGTGCGGTCTTTGTCAGAGTGACAAAGGATTCCAAAACCATCTTTCACTTCAAAAATTATGTTGTAGGATATACAAACATCTTGTAATGTGTGAATAAACAAAAATTAAAGACTAACTCACGTGCCACACTGGGAAAAGGATAGGTCAAGATGAGGGGGAGAAGTCTAACTTCATGTGGATGGAAGGCATATTTTTTCCCAATTGTCCCAATGCGGTCCTAAGTATTTTAAAGTCAACATATACACCCTAATACTTGTTCCCCATTCCTTGTTTGAATAGCTTTTAAGAGTGACGACGTAATGACTTAAACTCTTCTGCCAGAAAATATTAACTGATTCAAATTCCCATTTAGAAGCTTGAAAAACCTCCATACTTGCAAAAAAGGAACTTCGAACTCCGAACATGCAAATGCTCTCTGCTCTTCTGGAGGGAGCTCTTTAAGTCTTTTTGTCAGTACTGACGTCTATTTAATATATTAGGCTTTACAGGAGTCTTATTTATTGTGACAAATCAAAGTGCTGCCGGGGCGCTCATCTGCCATGGAACTAATTTCTCATGTCATCTGTTGTGAGAACAGGAAATGAAAAAATCTTTCTTTAGTTATGGATTTGATTTGTGAGTGGAAGAAAATGTATTGGGCTGTGTTCTACAGGAGAAATTCACTTGCAGAGAGGTATAGAGCTGTGCATATGCAGATGTTTGTGACTATTGAGTTTTCCACCGTTGATATCAGACCACCAGAGGCTGGCAACAGAGCAATTTCAAAGCTCTTCAAAGTCAGGTTTTATTATACAGAAGTACACACATCTTTCAGGGAAAACCCCCACAAATAGATTGGTCTTTAGTTTACATATAAAATAACATGCTTTTTATCTTTTCCTATGGGATGGAGTGACCTGTAGATTTTTTTTATTTCTATACAGACAAGGTCTGGATTGAATCTGTTGTGGTCTCTTTAGATATAATGAGCTCTACACAGTTATGTATCTGATACCCTCACAGAGTTCAGTCATCTCAGAACATCAGAGTCTTCCTTTAGTTTCTCTACAGCTTCAGAATCTGAAAATTCACTCTGGTCTTTTCCCTAAATGGAGGCTGAGTTTTTTAGAGTATTCAAATTTTGAATAAGCTCTTTCATGTGATGTGCTTCACTGAGATGTCCTCTCGAGGCTTCAGTGGTGCATTCGTGTGCAGGGCTCCCTGTGGTCCCCAGCAGGCAGAATGCCACGTCCCTGGAAGTGAACGTGGCATGCATCCCTCGTGTGCAGTACAGAGCCAGCCCTCTGACACAGAGGATACAGAGGCTACAGCTGTACAAGGACTCGATTTGCACAGCAGGAATGTGTGAAATGTAACATGATTTATTGCAGTAGTGGAAGGGAACTTGGGGCGAGGTACACTCTACTAAAAGTATTATTCTTTGCACTTTAATATTCTACTTTTTCTTTAAAAGGATAACTTCTGGGGGAGAATGAAATGTGGGAGAGTGACCTCAAATTCTTCATTTCAGTCTTGCCACCACAGAAATTTGGGGAAAATCAATATTGTCTTCAAACTGTCATTTCTTGCAACTTGGGCATATACTTGAGGGATGTTCACCCTCATCCAGACATTTGTTCCAAAATGGAAAAATTGCGTTCAAATGCTCAAGCTTGGAAAATTTTGATAACAAACCTAAGAGTCAAAAGAAGAATTAATTAAAATAATGTGTAGAATTACTTAAGAACATGTAATATTTGGTAAGATGCCTTCTTTGTCATATAGTATAGACTGGAACCATTCTGTTTAGTACACTTGAGGGATCAATCAAATTACAGAATTTGCTTTGTTTGTTTCTTTTGGGGTGATGATGGTTGGTATTTAAAGTATTATTTAATTTATGCAATATACTACAGGAAATCTTTATTTTCTCCATGGAGTTCTAGCTTCTATACCAGATAAATCATCATCTTGGTATATTCAGGTTTGGTTCTTTCCTTTTCCTTTGGGAGGACACAGTTATAATATCAAAGACCCTTTGTTTCTATTGCTATTTTTTGGGTTTGGTTGGTTTTTTTGGTGTTTTTTCCAAAGAGCAGACCTAAGAGAATGTGAGGGGCAATAGCTCGATTGTTCAGTGACAGGAGACAATATCTGCTATTAAATTTGAGCACATATTGGCCAACCATTATGGGGCCTTGGGGAGGAATTTCAGCACTCAGCTGAAATTTCAGCTGGTTTGTAAATCCAGTAAAGTCACAGAAGAGTCAGAAATGTGTAAAGGTTGAGACTTGCCTGGGTGGTTCCTTCCCTGCTCTCTTTTTCCTTCTTGTGTCTCAGTCCCTCTTGCCATAACAAATGCAATTACCCTAAAGGTGATGCCTTGTTCTTGGCATTTTAAGAATCATTTTGTCTAAGCAAAGTGCTTATCTGTATAAAGATCCTCCAATAGTTAATGATGATGATCAGCTATGTCCACTCCTAAAAGGAAATTCTGAATACTGAAAGAAGGCTGTCCAAGAAAAACACATGATGAACCTGTTGATTCAGTCACAACATATTTTGGTTCAGATAAAAAACACATAATAAAAGACAATACTAATAATATAATCTTAAGAAACACTCAAATAAATAACAACAAATTGGTAAATATAGTATTGCCACGTGAGAAACTGTTCTTTTGTGTAAGTGCAAGAAACGAGACAAATCTGGATACATATCTTTCTGCTTATACTTTACGATAATATAATTTATAATATAATTTCTGATAATGTTCATGTTATGTATTAATATCTATCAACTTTTCCTACTTTCTTTTTTCTTCTCTTTGCAATCACAATTTGTGGCAGGTATATAAATACTTTATCTGTGACTGAAAATTTAAGTGCTGCGTAAGCACCATCTATCCCCGTTTTACAGCCTGCCAAAGACTGCAATGGAGAAAATTTCCTGTCGTGCAGTGTGGGAAAGCGGCAGTGCCTTGCAGAGCTCTGTGGGCCCCATTGTTCTCAAATTGTTGAGGTTAAGGTCAGAATTAGAACCCAGGATTAAGCGTTGTCTTTAAGGCGCTAAAATTGTGCACTCTAAACTAAGGTAACATAATATTAAACCTTTGCTCATATGGATTTTTGATGTTTAAAGTGAGTGGTCCAGCTACGCTGACAGAGGTTTTTTGGAAGAACCGAAGCCACGTGTATGGTGTATAAAAGCATCACTTGCATTCACTGCTGGATTACAATCAGGCAGACTTGTCTCTTTGCAGAAGCAAGACAGCAACTATTAATCAATATAACTTCCAAATTAGACAATTAAAACATTAACAGGTGCTGCGGGGGGGGTAAATGCCAAAATTACAGAAGTACTAAAAAACCCCTATTATTTTCCTTAACAGTACAAATAAGTGCATCTGTTATGATGAATATAATAAAGCTCTATTTGTGTTGTTTACCTTATAAATTGGGCTATAAAGGCATTAAAACATTAGCTTTCATAGAACCTAGGACTGTTATTCCCTCACAGGAGCAGTCTTCCAGATGCATGATCAGTAAACTGTCCACAGTATTTCCAGGAGTGCTAGCAGCACATCTGAATATTTTGTGTTTTCCTTGTATTGGACCTCCATGAGGCTATTGGCTATATTAGGCTGTTGATCACAAGCTTTGTCATAAGAATGTCACTACTGTTCCAAGATGAAATTAGTCTAGCAAGATCACCTTCACACTAAAGTAGACAGTTTAGATCTACTGCAATATCAGATTATTATTGATATATTGTATCAGAAAAAGATTCTTACCATACTGCATGCCTCAACCAAACTAACAGCCTTATGTTTGGAAGAAGTGTTTACTACTGGGATAATAATGAGGATCTGAAAGTAAGGAAAAAAATCAAGTAGACATAGTTTAATTTCAGTTTTGACTCACATATTTATTTCTCCAGAGTTATAGAATCTGTCATGTTAGTGTTAAAAGGTGTGTGATATCAAAACAGTGAGATGATACTTCTAATATAAGAAGATCAATAAAAAAAATGCACTGAGTCACTTTCTTTGGTCTTTGACCTGTATTTTCATCTTGCATTTCTCAGTCTTTTTTTTTTCTCCTTTGTTACATCAGTTCTCATAGATATTCCCAAGCTGCATGCATAGCAGACTCTTGAAGCAATGCATTTGGCAGACTCGGGGTTCAAATAGACAGAATCTCTTTAAATATGAATTAAAGTTAATGAATAATTGTGTCTGCCAATGTTAATAAGGCATTCCTTTCCCAAAACTGGTGCAGAAGCTGTTGTGTTCCCTGTTCTCATGCACTCCAAAATGAAATAGTCTGCTTGTGTTTTTCCTGCTCCTGTGTACAGGAAATCCCCCTTGCTAGCCAGGCGTGCTCTGGGTGTTGCTCTGACCTTTACAGATATATTAATGTGTCAGACACAGGCAATTCAAGGACTACTGATGGAAATAATGTCTTAATAGAGGTGGACAAGTATTAAGGAAAGAAAAATATTTCCTTCAATTGTGAAAGATCATTTGAGTTGATTTCACACAGGAGAGAGGCCTTGTTTGCCCAGAATCATGTCTGCTTTTTTCCATGCTGCCAGTTCCTATAATAGATGCTGCCTGCAGGTGGATCCTGTTGCATCCTCTGATCACCAGTGCCCCCAGTCTCACAACTGTGCAAGGCAGCAGTGCCAGAGTATTGTAGAGTAGGCATGTCTATCCTTGAGTTAGACTCAAGGCCTGGGTTACTTTGCTTGTTTTAATGTTTTATTAGTCCATGATAAATTTCAAACCTCAGTGAAACAGGTAGGAGTCAAAATATGAGGCTTTCCAACCTCTGTGTCAGAGTGCAATTTGCAACAGAGTACATGGAAATTGTTTTTGTTAACTGATTATTATTTTTTGGTTTTGCTTGAAGGCAGTGATGATTTGTTGTTGTTTAATGTTCTGAATTGCTTTCAGTATTCTAAGCATGGCATGCTGATGTTTTAAAGTGTTTAACAAGTAAATATTATGGCTGTAGCTTGTTGAGTGATTGTTTATTTTGGGAATACTACAAGTTCAGCTCTCTTTGAGGAAAGAGAGGGACAAAACAACAATGTTGGTGACAATCATGTTTACAGCTGTAGCCTGGTTGAGGGAACAGAGTAAATGTTTTCTTTTGCACATTAATTTCAATGTGTACTTGGAAATTATTTGCATGACAGGCCAAACTAAATCAAATCTTTGTTTGAGGAGATGAGTGGAGGACCCTGCATTTAGCGATTTGGGTACCCTTTTGTGGATAACTGCCTGGCATTTGAAGGCTGGATTTCATGTTTATAGATGGTGCTACAGATAATGATGAAAAGAGCAGTGTGGGTGAAATGTAGATGCATAACAACTCTAGAAATGCAGCTTGGCAGCAAGCAGGTAGAAAATAAACATTGATGCTGACAGCTGGAGGACAGTAAATAGCAGTAAATGAAATGAGGTGGCACATAGCAAATCTGGCATCATACTGCAGATAATTGAAAGAAATTGGACACTCCTGTAGAACTTTGTTTCAGCCCAATATAGAGGTGCATTAAAAAGAACTAGAAACATTGGGTAGAATGCTGTGCAAATGGCAACTTAATGATGATGGACTTGGAAACTCCACATTATAATTCACTCAACAATTAAAAAAAGAGGACAACATGGATATTTTCAACTGTTGTGCCACTGCTGAAAATAATGTGTTTTCCACCAGCATTTCTACTCCTCAGTTAAAACTTACATATCAGCTTTTGACTTTGGATGCTTCATGTTTCAGCAGCTCTGAAGAGTTGCCCATCCTATCCCTCACAGTCAGTAGTACATTAAATACACCACAGTTGATTATGGCCAACCAATCTTCTGGGATATACTGCAGCATGAAAAGTTAATATTGCAAAATTATCAAGAGTTGTTAGGAAATGTCAATTTTGAACTATTTTGTTTAAAATACAGTTTAATTGACTTTATGTAAATAGTTTGACAAATTCCTTCAAAACAGTCCTTTGAACATACAACTGGATAAAATCCGTGGTTATTGGAGATGGTGGGTTTCCTGTAAGCTCTGCACAGGAGCACGGCGGGTTACATCCGTCTTTGGAGTTCTTCAGTTAAATCATTTTCTGCCACTTCTGTGGAGCAGTGGAGAACAGCAACTCATCCTGCACGTGGCAGCTGGGCCTGCACGTGTCGGTGTCAGCGAGGAGAGGGTCAGCCTTGCCTGGAGCCACTTTCTCTCCTCTTTTTCACACAACCTGCTCCTCACATACGGAAAGGTGGGAGAAGAAAGTACATACTTACTGTTCTTACTCTTCTGTCAAATCTGACGTCAGTTCATAGTGAATAGGCTCTCCAGCCTCTTCATGGGCCACTTCATTCTCAGCTGAATATCTGAGCTTTAAAGTAAACACTTACGAAAGCGTAGTCCTTTTGCAGGAAGGGAATAATGGATTGTGAGATGAATTGTGAACTGCATAAAACCTGCTCAGTTTGGACCTATACCATCCAGTGAAGAAGCAGTAGCAAATGTAATGTTTTTCCTAATTAAGTGTAATTGTGAAATTTTAATACACAATCATGTCATTTGGATCAGCCACATGAGTTGTTCAGTATTTTATACTGGGTCTATGGAATAGGACATGTGTGTGCCACCTCCCAGCAGGGCACCTGAGCAGCTTCCAAGGTATGTTATGTTATTTTCTAGTTGTCATAAAACTTCAATCCTTTCCTCTAGGAGGAAGCAGCAAATCAAGTGGAGTATCTTTGTTTTGAAGTTATGTCTTCTAGTAATTGATTTTTGTTCACAAGACCTCTACTTTGATATATTTGCCAGGGAAATTGTGGTCAGTGAATTTGCATTGCACCCAAGGCAGGTGGTTCTTAATTTCCTAAGCAGGTCATTTCCCATACTTGGACTGGTCTCATGAGAAACTTTGTCCTTCCTTACAAAGTATTTACTTTTTAGAGGGTAAGGAACAACTTCTTCTGGGCATTAGACTAAAACTTGATTATATTTAAGAGCTCGTAAAATTTCAAATACATTCTTAGCTGAGCACACATTGTAACAGCATTTGAATTAATTAAACTTCTTTTATTTGTCCATTAAGACTTCATCATTCTCCTATGCCAGTTTCATGTAAAATCCATTATTTTTCTGGCTTGATTTTCGGATTTATAAATCTCTATGAAAACTGTTTTGTTTTTTTTCCATGTGTGACATTGAAATTTGGAATTACCATGCATTTTAAAGCAACACCTCATATGTCTGAGGTGATTTGGCACAACCCACTCCCATGAAAATCCTGAGTTCGCAGACTGATTGAATTTCCCAGAAAGTTTTTTCCTGTGGTACTGAATGTGTGCTCTGTTCTTGTGATATTAGTTTTATAGTTAGCCCATCAGAGTAGATCAAGGGCTCTAGATTTTATTCCTTTGTGTTTGTTTCCTGCACTCCAAAGTGGTATGATTCTTTTTGTACATTTTCTCACATTTATAGATGCCAAATGAGGTAGGTGGTGCTGTACCAGGAATGATGTCAAACATGTGAAATACTCAAAATATCAGGGACAGTTGGCTCTCTCCGGATTTAGTTTTTTCCTGATAAGCCTGTAAACAAATGGCATCCTTATTCAACAGATCTTTCCATCAAGGAAATTTATCTCTTACAGAAGTAAAGTCGTACAGCATTTAGGTTCTACACAGATCTCATTCAGAGTGAAAGATGAAAAATGTCTTCCCTATATCTTCTGAGGAAAGGTGAAGTTCACATTTCACCTGCACTTGTTGAATTCAGTGTTAAATTTTCAACAGTTTCAGTCTCCCAGATGGGCTTAAAATTCTGATCACCAGTAAGATGAGCACGTTTTATGTCAGGAGTAATACACAAGGAAGAGACCAGAACAGAAGACACACCTTAAGTAAAATACGGCATGACACTTTCCAAACAAATAGGAATTTTTATTCTTTTCCCAGCATCCTATGTTAGTTAGAAATTACCATTCATTTTTAAGATAAAATATTATTTTCTATGTCTGTGTAAATGACATAGCGTTTAAACAAACTGGACCTTTTTAGACTTCTTGATAAGTGTTTCTTTGTTCAAAAGTGTGAATTGGTTCTCCATGTGTATAGGCTTTGAAAAGAAGAAATTTAGTAGAGAAAGTGAGAGAACAATATTGGGACTGTTCAAAAAATGTCAAAGGAAATCCATAATTGAAAAGCCATAAAATCTCCCAACTTTGCTATAGCACTTAAGCATACTCACTCAAAACTGTGGCATGACTTGAAAATAGAGGTGCAAACCAAGATTTTCTTTTTTTACAAGTTTTGGTGTAAAAAGTATAGCTGAAGTCTTAACAAAAATGAAAGCTCATTTCTGGAACATAAAACCATTGCTGGGATATTTAACTTATTTTGCTGCTATTCAGTGAAGTGTTGCTCACCTTCCCACTGCGTTCAATCCGTAATGCAAATAGATTCAGTTCCAATTCATTTCATCTCCGCATTTTACTTGTTTGGATCCCACAGAGCCATTCTTTTGAAGTCAGGTATCTGCTCATTCTTTGTTTTGTTTTTTCATTGCCCTGCTGTACAACCTAGCAACACGTTTTTTCTGACAGTAAATTGTGTTTGAATACACGGCTCTTTCTCTAGAATAGTAATGGTCAGCTGCTATTAAAACTTGTAACACGACTGACTGTATCACATAATCTGCATGATTTTATTGTAAAACACTCATTATTTCTGACCTTTTAATATGACTTTACAAATCAGGCACTGTTAAATTTTAAAAATGCCTATTTAAAAATCCTTCCTGGTTATCTACATTTATGCTGCAGATGGGTGCACAGCATATATATTTTTCACTATTTTTTATGTAAAGGAAGGTTTTGATTTTTTAGGAATTTCTTTCAAAGCTATGCATGTAGATGTAGACTGATTCCTTTCAAAATTAGGTAAAATGGGTGTTATTGTGCTAAGTCGTATTTAGTATTAATAAATTATTTCACTGGCAAACAAGTAGGACCTGTCACAAATGTCTGCAGAAATGTCCACTACTCACTTCTGAAGACAATTGAATGTCAGAAACTCTCTAAACATTTTTCTACTTTTTTCAGTACCTTTTTCTGTTCTTGGTGGAATGCTACAGAGGAATGGTTTGTATAGTCCCTTTCTTGATGTTCCTCCAGCTAGTGGCAGTACAAACCATTTGTTACTGGTTGCAGATATTTACACCTTTGCACGCTATCACTAGTGCTACAGAGTTGTTAAATACGTCACAGAAAATTCCCTTTTGCTGTAAATTATTCTCCAAGTATTTTCAAGCCATGGACTTTCAGGGCATTGAGGTGATGTTTGGTGGATTTCCAGAATTCATATGCAGATCTCAGGTTAGATATTGGTTCTTTAATTTACAAGTGTTATATAAACATGTACATTGAAGCTGGGGATTCTGGCAAAAGAGTCTTAATATCAGCCTAATGTTCATTTTCTTCCATACCAGGATTTTCTCTCAGACTTCAGCTCTCTATTAATCAGTGTCTTTACTGGAGCCTCTTTATCTTACAAAGTACAGCATGTGGTTAAGTCCTTGTAGAATGGTATCTTGAATAAGAAATTATAAAGACTGTTTATTAGGGATGTTTAGAATTCTACCCTGAAGAGAAGATGGAACATTTTATTCCATGATATCAGTACTCATGAATTGAGTGATGATTGAATGAAAACCCCCCCCCCAAACCCTTTTATTCTTCCTTTCGGTGTTTAATCTCTAGGAAGAGAAATATTTACATGAATACCAGTTAGAATTAAATTCTTAATTCACAAACTGGGGCTTCTAAATTGCTTAGAAAAGGCTTTCAAAAACCTCTCCACAGGACCCCAGTGCACAGGCAGGTACCTCAGCCAGCTTACAGCAAGACCAAGCTCCTTGCAACCAGCACCATACACACAAAAGTAATTATTTAGTCTGATTCTGATAAGAGAAAATTAAATGTAAATGTTGTACCTAGCTAGTGAATGGAGTAGCAGCCTGAATTTTCTAATCATGAGGTCTCAGAAAGAGCTGTGGCTGAGGAGAAAAAAAAATAGAGGAAAATGAGGAAGTTTAAACTTGTCCTGAAGTTTCCAACCTTTCCTTTTATCTGTCACTTGCTTCTTTTTGCCATGATTACCTGAAATATTGGAAACCTCAGTGGTTCCTCTAGATTTTTCTTGGATTTCTAAGAATAACATCCAATTAGTATCTCCAGGCTAAAGGAGGAGCAGAAGTGAACTATCAAAATCAAAATGAACTGTTCACAGTTGTTTCATTCATTAAACATTAAAATTAAAAAATGGTTCAACTTAAATAAACAAATCAACTTAAAAAAAAATCTAATCTGTTTTTGGGCCTGGCCACTGAGAAATGTGCTTTCCTTTGAATAGATTTTGGATATTCATATCTTATATTTAATAGACATATTTATTAATACTTTAATGCATATATTGATTTTCATTACATAAAGCTCTGGTTAGAGACACGGAAAATTGATGTGCCCTATTATTTTTTTTAAACAGTATGAACAAAGTTGAATTTTATCAATACCTTGCAAAAGCCTACCTTTACCAGGCAGAGATAAAGAATTTATTTACCCATCAAAATAATCAGCCTCTAAAATTATTCACTGAAATCTTTGAAAAAGCCAATGGTTTTAAAGGAAGTTCTTTAATAATGCATAGATAATATGTTGAGGATACTGCTTTTACATGAGAATGGCTAGAGACACTATTAAATGTCAGAACATTTTCTCTTGTACTGTGTATGGCTTTGAGCCTTTTTTGTCATTTTGTTTTCTTGGGCATCAGTAGGTGTGAGATCAGGTCCATAGAAGAGATCTCTTGTAATAGGAGGGAGCTTGTCCCACCTCTTTGAATTCTGAAGTAGAGGACATAGTGACCATTGGTAAGTGTCAGCTAAACTAGAACAGAGCAGCATAACGAATCTGCTAAGCCCTCTGAATTTATTAATTTGTTAAAATTGAACTTGTCAGTTTATATAGGTCCCTGAAAGAGACCTGAAAGTCTCTGGAATATTTAAGCTTATTCTTAGTGATTCTCTCATTTCTCTGGCAGAATTAAGCCCTGTAGAAGTTCAGCAATTATGCAATTAATACGTTAATGTGAAGGTTTAAGAAATGAACAAGAAGTTTATCTAGCTAAGAAGAATAAATCATTCTTGAAGCAGGAAGCAGATGGGCACTTGATTAGCTTTAGCAAAACATCTTATTTCCATGGACTTCAACAAGCTGCAGCAAATTAGACTTTGAGTAAATGAGGTGTCCAAAAGCCAGTGAAGAGAGTGTTACTAAGTTGGTTCCTATTTTTAGAGGATGACATGGGAAAATGTCAGCAAAACAATAGATTAATTAAATAAATACTATTTTTCTATCTGTGTGGAAAAAGCAAAGGCAGGCAGGCAGATGGGAGAAGAGAGGTACACCAATTAAAAAGCTAAGCTCATATCCATGAGTAATAATGCATTTACACGATGCTTGTATTAGCCATTGTCCATCTGTAAAGCAGTAAATGTCCTCTGCTAAAAGATATCCAGATCTTATGTGTTTTAGGGGAGGACTAAAACATTATGGGCTCAATGGATGGAAAGTTCCAGGGAATAAGGATTTAACAAACTAGCTGATTTTGTTAAAAGGATACTTGAGATTGTAGAGTAAAATTTGAAGTCAACATCCTTCCTTTTGTATTCATAAATTGCAATAATGGAACTAAAGCTGGTAAAGGTATGATTTAATCTGAGTATAGGAAAGTGACTTGGAAGCAAAGGGTACTGCAAAGATTTTAAAGGCAGCATGGGATTTTCAGTGGTCTTAACCACACTTAAGTTTTGTTACATTGGAAACATGTAATCACTGGGGATAGGATTAGCAATAAAACCAATGTTTTATCAGATGTTTGAAGCAGATTATAATACCATGGTATTAGAAATTGCCTTTAAATTGCTGGCTGATAGGGGATAGATTTTCACTCCACATGGCTCAAATATTATGAAGCAAGTGGAGACAGAGCATAGCTCTCTTCTGAATCCTCCTGACACAACATGCCCTTCAGGCACTACGGAGAGAATACAGCTTTGCTCTCCAAAACTGCTCATTTATGCATGCACTCCTATCTGACTCTGTAACCAAACAGCAAAAGACAGCCTAAATATGTAAAATGCCAATAAGAGCTGAATGATAGCTTCACCTTCTGGATTGTGTCTCCAGCCATCGTAGATGGAAAGCAATCTTTTATTGAGAAGCTTCTATGGAGTCCAATAAACCCTGCATAAAATTTTAAGATGTAACAATTCCAATTTCCTTTCTCTGGCAGATTGATGAAGATAATTTTTCATTCTTCTGTAGGTATCTTAAATTCTTCCTGACTACCTGTATAAAGATGCTCTAAAAAAACGACCGAATACCATTATTTGCATAGAGAAGTGAGTAGAAAATACAGGTAAAACTAATTTCTCATGCACAGTCTCAGGTATTTAATTATTTAGAGCTCAAGTCTAAGTGCTACCAAGTACTGGAAGTGAGAACAGTGTTTGGCCAGGAATTTCAGTGAAGTATGAAAAACTGCAGTTTCAAGGATTAAAATGCAGTGCCTTTAAAAATTATTATGAAGTTCTCCAATTTCTTATTCTTCCCTCTTCTTCACCTTTCCCTGTGCCTCAAGAAAGTACTTAAACTTCCCTGCCTATATCAGATATGAATTTTTTTCTCATCTGACTGAGTGTGCTCATGAATAAGTACCTTAAATAAAGTGATTTGTGTACTTTTGTCGGGGTATAATAATGCCCTTACAGTACCAGAGCTAAAAAAGGAACTGGGGAGTAGATGCCTTTAATATTGTTTGTCGTTAGTGAGAGTTACTATGAGGGTTTGACTGTGACAGAGACTTTTCCCAAACTTTGCGGTAGGAGATCTCAGAAAACAAGCCTTTTTTATTATTATTTCTAGAATTATTTCATTCTTGTTATTGGATTTTTCTTTCATTTTTCAGTGCTTTATTGCTAAAGCTTAGGGAAAAACCACACCCCTCAAAATGGAAATGACCAGGCTTCTATTAAAGTGCTTTTAGACCATATTCCTCATATCATCATCCTTATTATCACAATTCTTCCAGACATATAATGAACATTTGAACTTTCTATTAACATATAATTTGTAGCATTATTAAAAATCTTCTTAGAAGATCAATTGTAGGAAAATCATCTTACTTGTATGGTACAGTGAAGTTCAAAAATTTCTTGCCTTTAGAGGATTCTTAAATTTATTCTTTTGATTAAATCACTATTTCGAGATTGAACTCGAAGAAATTGAAATGGGCAAAATGCAAGTTTGCTCTACTGTTAATTTGCGATAAATATTTGTAGAAAGCAAAGCCGGTTAGGTCGAAAAGGACAATAAAGACCTGGTATTCGCTAGAGCAGTTTGTTCATGCTGGGGTTCATTTCCTAGCCCTTCCTGCAGGTGAGGAAACGGTCCGTGGGGCCCGTTAGCCGTGGTGCCGGGGCGTGGCAGTGATTCACCGAGCCGCGCCGTGGCCAGCGCGGAGCTCTCGCTGCATTCCCGTGGGAGCTGTAGCAAGCGGCCGCCGCAGGAAGGGGGATTGGTGCTGAGCGCCCAGGCTCTGCAGCAGGCAGGGCTTTGGTGATCGAGCACCAGCACTCTTTGGCCCACACCGCAAACTCAGTGTTGAAGCCTCCTGCTAAGAAAACAACTTAATCTCTGAAACCTTCTTGGATACCCCAAGGCCAGTGCTTCACTATTCTGTCACTTTTCAAATTGGTCCAAGTTTTCAAAACTAAGATGGACTAAATGCCTTCCCTTCATTTTCCTGTCAGTCCTTGTTATTTTTAAAATGTTCATTTAGCTCTGAGTTTTTCCCATTCTTTTTTGCCTCCATATTCTGTAAAATTTCTAATTACTACATAATGTCTTCTCCAAACACAGTGCAAGCTGGATTGAAATATCCATTAATTTTTTTAAATGTTGGGAAACTATTTGCAAGATCCAAATTGTTTTATATTCCTTTCTCACCCTTTTAGGAATTGAATTTATGTTCAGTGTAAGTAGTGAAGTTCCAACTGAAAGGAACTCTGTGGAAATTTTGCAATGTGGTAACACCTTCATTCCTCCTGCAACAATTCATGAACCTCTGTTTGAAAGCAGTAAATGAAACACCTCTAAATCAATGATTTAGAAGCAATTCACAGATTTTGATGTCATTAGGGCTTTTTTAGCAAACCTTTTCTGGTGATTAGTAGAGGAAAAACTTGGCAAAACAGTTTATCCCTGGTCCTTGTTTGTATCAGTCCTAAGTGGACTGGTTCACTTTCAATCAGTGCTAAAAGAAATTCTTCCATCTTCCAAAGAAATTATTCAGAGCTTCATCATGCAGCCCTGAACACCCTAGACAGCTTCAGGAGAATAATGGCTTTCTGTTTGTTTCCCTATAGAAATGGGAAATGACTGATTTGTACAAGATGGGTCCTCTGTGCGTCCCATGCTGCTTTTCAGCACTCAAAGGTTCGGGGCATGATGCATATTGTAAAAGGTGATGTGTCTGGCACTAACTCAGTTTTCAAAATGAGCTACTATCTCCCAGGGAAAGGAAGCTTTTAAAAGTTCTAAAAGCAGTTGTTTTCATTAACGTGAGATCTGTGAATGGCTCAGGACTTGTGAACTCTGGATTTTGAGGTCCTGTTTTCACCATAAGACTGTATTGTATTCTTTCGATTCTCAAGTAAGCCATAGTCCTGTATTTTAAGACAGTTTTGTCATTAACTAAAATAAACTTTTTTGCAGTAATCCTAACAATATGTTAGGGTAAATTGAAATTAAGAGGTAGAAGTGAAAAAGCCTGCTATTCCCCTTCTTTCTCTCCCTACCTAGAGAGAGGAGGGAGAAGATGCAAGGATCTCAGGGGCATCAGAGATGCCGGGTTCCTTTGACATTGCTCTTTTCCTGATTATTGGGATAGATTTCCATGGTGCAAGGGAGCAACCAGAAGCCATCAGTAATCCATAGGCAGCATTGACACAGGTGATGTGGAGGAAGCTGTTTGTTAATGCTTAGGAGAAGAGATTTGATTTATGGGGCAGGTTACGTTTGTGGTACTCTGCTGGGGCTGGCTCTTTCTCTCTGATTCCTGACCTGCAAATTGGGATGAAAACTGAAAGGGGGAAAATGATGTTTGCTGTTGTGTGGATATTTTATGCTTGGATTAGTGTTAGTGCATCCCTAGCAGAAATGTGAAAATTATTTGCCTTTTCTTGCCAGGTCTCTTTCTTCCTGAATAAAGGCTTCTCTAATGAACTAGGTTTTGCAGTGTGTAAGGGTACAGAGATAACATTGTTCAATAAATTAATGGACTTCTGGCTCAGGATTGGTGAAATTGCCAAACTTTGCAGGTAGCTAATTCAAAGTTTCAAGATCTTTGATTAGAACAGAAAATTTTGAGCTCTCAGTTGCGTTCATTGAAATAATCTGTCTCCAAAATGCAAAGGTTTTGCAGGTGAAATGATAAGCCAGAGCACCTTGTTGCTTATGCCACTTGCTTTATCTAAAGGTCTTACCCGTTTTCAGTGTAAGTAGAGTCTTTCATAATTTGAACAACAGCTTAACTTACTCGTGGATATGCAAAAACACATTTTTGGAACCATATAGCAAGGAATGGAGATTTATGGAAGAGTTAACATTCTGCGAAGCAGTTCAAATGACATCAGAGCTAAAAAAAAATAGGGATGCAATTTTTTAAAAATTTTATGCTTTGCACCTAGTTCTGGCTTACTGCTTCCTCAGAAAAAATAGAGAAACATGTCTTTAAATGCTTATTAATTGTCTGTTTCTTGGTATTTCTATATTTTTCTCTTTAATCCTTTAGCAATTAGATTTGTACTTAGTCTGGTCTACTGCATAAGCTTTCCATATAGGTCAAATCACCAGTGAGGTAAAAAGGAAGGGTTTTCAGCTCCATGAAAAAAAGGATCCTCCTGGGTCTATTTTTGACCTTTCTCAAGTCTTCCCTACATGCAATTATTCCAAACTTGCGGAACAGTACCTTTCAACTGTATCCACCACCTTGCAAAGATTTGATCCTTGGGTTTAACTCCAACAAATCTTACTTTTTCCTCTCCAAAGGAAAGCTACATGAGAACATTTTCTTTAAGCTTATTTTGGGAAGTTGATGCAGCCCTGAAGAAGCTGACTTGGAGGACATTTAGTTACTGCAGCACTATGCTTTTTCTCCACATTATTTTGAACTAAGTCTGGAGCCTAAACCAGAAACTTTTCTTCCTGTGACTCTGTTTGGCTGTTCCTTGAACACCCATAAAATGCAAGTCTAAAATTTCAATATCAGCATCTTCCTCTAGGTCATTTAACCTAATTACCCTATCGTGGGATAACTGATGTTCTATTATAAATGTATTCAGTCTCTGTAGGCTTTTTCATTTCTTCTATGACGTCATATTTGCTGTCCTCCTTGGGAAAGGAGTGATATGCTTCCAGACATATATTCTTTTCTCAAACTGGAACTTTAATCTATCAAAATTCCAGGTTGTATATAGACACCTAGTTAACCAGAAGAATTCATACAATGTTATTTTTCACCAGCCTGTCATTACCCTTTCTGTACTATGCTATAATAGTCGTATGTGTTTGTTTTTCATGAGGTTTATTTCTAAAGGCTCCATCAAAGTGAAATCTGCTTAGAAAACCAAACCAAAACTAACAAACTAAACAAACAAATGAAAAAAAAACCTAAAAAAACCACACACACACAAAAAATAAAAACAAACACCAAAAAAAATCCCAGGAAAGAAAGAGATTTTAGTTGCTGTTTTGGAAGGCGTCTGCAAGGTTTTTTGACTTTGATTAATTGATGTACCAGTGCTATGGATTTAACTGAAGTGTTTATTAGCCAATTTGTAAACTGTGAATAATTTTAGTCACCCTTCTACAGCCTGAGTCTAATCTGAATGTATTCCCTGGTTTGATCTGTGTGAATTAACACATAGGCAACTACAAGTCTCCTGGCTTTTCCCTTAAAAGTTTATTGGATGTGACACATCAAATAATCACAATTTCTAAAGAAGAAAATTATTTTTATGTGATTCTTGGAATAGAAAAACAACAAAATTTAACATTTTGGTTGCGGCCAAGTTGTGAAATCTGTCACTCGCTGTAGTAATTTATATACAGCCATATTTGCAATTCTCTCTCTGTAGCAGAGCATTCTCACAACATTAATATGTATCTAGGAAACTAGAATTTGTTTAAAATAAAGCTGCAAGAACTTGAAAAGCTTACCTGCCAAGGGAAGCATCTTTGCTTTTAGAAACAAACCATACTCCCATGTTCTGAGCTTGGATTGCTGGAAAGAACTAAAGTTAGCAGAGAAAGCTGACAGAGAAGTGACATTTTTAATTTCATTTAAATGAAATATACTTTTTTCCTTGACTAGTCCTAGTCTTAGATTTAAAGAAAAATACTTGTACTGGCAAACTCATAGATATTAGCAGGGCTGAGACTTCCTTTCCAGCAAAAGCAAGCTGTTAGTTTCTGTGTACACTTGGCTGGAGGGATGTTTCCCAATCAAGGTGCGCTCTCTAGAGAGCAGCTGGCTACTATTTGGTTTTAAACTAATCAGGTCATTAATGTATTAAAACTGAGCTAAACCATCAGCTTCCAATCGCTTTCTGCTCGCTGGGAGTGTGTAATGTGGGGACAGCAGCACTTGCTAGCCATGGATGAGCTGCTGAGCCCGGTGAGGACACCAGGGCAGCCCAGGATGTGGGGCACTGCTCCCAGGGACCCGTCTGAGAACGGGCACGGCTCCACGGCAGCCCTGCAGAGGGATTTGGAGCTGCCCTCCAATCTCCAGGGGCCTTTTCTCCATTTGTGTCCTTTAAGTGTTGCATGGACACAAATCTTCAAAAATTTGGCAGTACTGTGGAAGTCAACAGTCGGAAAGCTTTATATGTTCCCTTATGTTTCTGAACAGTCCAAGATTCAACAAAAGAATCATTTAATCCCATATTATGCATGAGAGAAGTGCTCTGTGGTACAGTGGGATATCTTGTTAGGTCAGAAATAATGTGTAGTCTCTGGAAGGGACCTCTTTTTCTAGTAAAAAGGCAAGAGGATTGGGTGGCTGAATGAATTTTTAGACAAAAGTCTTTTGGGGTCCTAACCCTTTGTGGTTAGCTTAAGAAAGAAGCAAAGGGCACAAGGGAAAAAAACCAGTCACAGTTCATGTGAGTTTTTCAGAACTAGATTTTATTAAAAATCAACTTTCATTTGGAATAAAATTGCTTAATTTAGGTTTTAAATATTTGTTTTTCATGTGGTCTTTTTGGGGTGTCAACATCAATTTCTTCCTGTGCTTGGCCAGAGCTAGTTTAGGCAATCAGGCCAGGTAATCCAGCTCAACAGAAACTGAGCTGCCACTGTAAGATGAAGCAGTGATAACAGCAGTTTTGATATCCTTAATGTATTGGATCATTTGTAAATCATCACTTGTAAACAATCATAACAGTCACCTGTAAATTGCTTCATAACCAGCAAAACCATCTTTTGGGAAGGGACTCAATAACTGTGTCAAGGTATCTCATTTCCTTTAATTAGTCAGACCACCCAGTTTCTCAAAAGATCAAATGAAAAACAATTTTAGACTTGAAATGCTCAAGGTGAGGATTGTATTTTGTTTATAGCCTTCTTGTAGTCTCTCAGTGGGCTCCAGCTGAAATTTGTGATACACACAAAAATTAAGTTTTAAGCCATTATAAAATTAGATCCTAATCACCCTGAGATTTAAACTGAAAGCTGATGACATGTTTTGTACTTCTCTGTCATTATTATCAGGCTTCTTATTTAATAAGGTCAGAAGAGAAACAATTTTCTCTCTAGATGCCTAAATATTTACTGTATTAGCCAGGAAAATAGTCAGCACACATCTATGCAACATAAATTTTTTTCCCTAAAATCATATATTGCTATGTGTACCTCAGCACAGTATTTCTTTAAAATGTGTTTTATATAATTAAGAAAATATTTGTTTCGATTCCTTTTTCATATACAACTGAAGGCAAAGTAAACTGCAATATCAAATTTACCTTGATCAGGAATGATATTGTTCCTTTATTTCAAAAGTCATTATCATGCAGTCTGGCCATGTTACTGATATTTAATTACATCTTTGAGTATTGAGTGTTTTGAGTAACACTGTAAATAAAGGTACAATTCATAGTCTATTTCTTAGATCTGTGTTGTGTGTGCTTACTATAAACTGTTAAATCATAGTTACACGGCCTTATAAGAAACTGAGTCATACCAGGATATTTTTGATTAACTGTGAGCAATTTCTGTTGCATATTGCCACTATAAATTACAGTATTTACAGTAGATACAATTAATAGTTCCAAAATTTGGGACAAGATGCAACTGAAATACAAAAGTAGGAAAACCAAGGTGCTGATATGTAATTTATATTTGCTCTTATTTTCTTGAAGGAAACAAATTGGCACAAGACTGGTAGTGCAGTGTATAAATGGACTCTGTATTTCTTTAGGGATGTGCAGCCATCTTTACAACTCCCTAAATCTTTAGAGTGGTATTTTAGAAATTTACGCAGCTTCTTTAGCGTCCTGTTCTTTTCACACCTAAAGTACAAGGACACTTGACAATGTTTTAAGCTTCATAGCTGCTGGATAATGGCACATCAGGCTGAAGCCATTGTTCAAAATGCTAGACACTACTGAAAATAACCTCTGCTTGTAAGTAGCAGTTTTCTCGGCTTTGACTTCAATTTTTTTTTTTTTTTTAATCAGCAAAAACATCCATGTTATCCATTTAAAGCCCATTCACCATGGGAAATACCAGATACGGCCATATCTGTAGTTTCTCTGAAGGAATTAATTCAGTATTGATCTCTTCTTAATCACCATGTATGGTATATTTAGTGGCATGTTTTGAAAGAAAACAAAAAAAACTAGAAAATATTTATACAGATACAAAAACAATGCTAAAGCTCTTAATTTAGAGTATGTATATGACCTTGCTTTTCTTTGTCTTTTTTATGGATTAGAAGTTGTTCACCATTAGACCATTTTCAAATAAGTCTAAAGCAGAGATTTTTTTGTCCTGTTTTATTCAAGTATTCTACCACTTTTTGTTCCCTTGATGGTGGTATTGCGCTGCTGAAGACATTTTGACCATATAATTAAATTTTTTCTCAATACTTTACTGGAATTAATTCTTATAACAAGTTTACAAAGCCTGGCTATGCCATGGTACCCACTGGACAAGATAATGACAAGGGGCCTTCTCGTGTTCAACTGGGCAGAGTTTCTATAATGACACAAAAGATCATACACTAACAACTTTTGCTTTTAGCTGAAGTAGCTAGGTTTTCTGGGTAGAAAAATAAAATATTAAATGAAATGTAGGCTGCAAGTGACGGGCTAGGTGTACGGTGTGTTGATTCGAGGAACTGCATAACCATAAAACCAAAATCCTAGAAACTGCCATATTAAACTTGAAGAATAGTAAGATCCAGCATTTTGATGTGAGCTAGTTTGGACAGTTATTCATTATTCATTGTAACCTATACTCCTAGCTACAACTTGTGCATCTAACTTTAAGTATGGAGAAACTTCACATAAACAAATAGATTTTTAAGAAATATTGTTCACAGCTCAATCGAACTTGCACAATGCAAGTTCCACAGCAAGGGATGGAGAGCTCAGCCAGCTGTCAGCCTTCCTCATTCTCAATTCTGTGAAAGGAAGCAGCGGGGTGGAGAGGTCCAAGGTTAAGTGTGTGGTGGGCTAAGTGATGAAAGAATATGATGTTACATTCTTTCTCTGGGATTTCTTAATTACGTATCCTGTTCCTGCAATATTCATTTCAGTTGTAAGTTCTTGAGCAAGTTCTGAATTCCTTGGGCTTTTTCTAAATCATGAATGATGCTTCCTTCCTGCTGCCAAATTATTCACAGAGACTATTTTGCAATATTTACTCAGTTGATCATTCAACGGAGAAAATATTCTTCTCTTAGCAGAGAACAATGCCACGCCATTCTCTAATTCAGTCATATCACTAAATGCCATTTGCAAAGCTGATGGTGTCAAAATGTTCTGGTGTTGTTGCTTGGATGTAGCAAATGGGACTTGTTTTGGAGTATTTTTCTCAAGCTGGGGAAGAAGGTATGAATTAGATATGTCCTAAGTGACAAAATTCAGAGTTAGTGCATCCGGAGATGCTTTATGCCGCTCGTATCTTTTCAATACTCAAAATGTTCTTTTCCATGTGTATTACTATGACTCGCTGTCAGCATCTTTGTCTGTGTGATATCCAGACAGCCGTAGGGCTTTACACTTCTTTGACCTCCTGTTCAGCAGAGAAAGCATGGGCACTCTCTAACTAAGGCATTCGAGCTGCTGTTTCAATGACATTGGACTTTATTATGTGGCACTCTCTTCAGATGAGACAAAATAAAAATAAGGGTGGTGTTTCAGGTAGGAAGGTAAAAAAGATGCAGCGTGCTGAGGTCCTGGAGAAATTTACTCCATAGTCCAGGCTCTGTTGCTGAAGAAGCAGAAGCCTTCCTCCTGGGGTGTTGATGAATTTTTGGCATGTCCTGAGACAGAACATAGAGAATCTCAAAAAGCAAGAATGAGTGCTTGACTGTAAATTAAGAGCTGAAAAAAGAAATAGAGAAAAACACTGTTTGTAATCTTGCATGCTGCTCAGGAAATTAGCAAAAATAATATAATTTTTCGTAACTTGGAACCTCCTTGATGCAAGTGCTTTTTTTATTGATATGTTCTCCAAGAGTGATAAAGGTTTTGATTTTGGCTTATGGTCTCTCAGCCAGCTAAGGAGAAAAAGCAGCATGTTCAGGGCCAGTAGCATGGTTGGTGTCAGGAGTGATTTGAGGAAAGAAACAAACATAGAGGTTGTCAGAAAATATTTCAGTTGCATTTTGCAAATGTGCTAATGTATTGAAACTAAAGAAGTGAAATTATTTCAGCGGCAAACTGAAGCAATGAATATTTGTAATTGAAAACCCTGGAAGTGTATAAGAGTCTCTTTTTCATATTAGTTGCCTTTTCCAATGCCCACATACATGTTAACATAAGTGGTATCATGTCTTTCTGCATACAGAAGAATAATTCCTCTACTATTAATTATTTTAGGTCAATTTTTTCATGCAGCTTAAAACAGTGAACCATTTTATAGCAATCTGAAAATGTCATATACACGCATACACAACTGATCTTTCAAACTGTGTTTTAGGTGGCTTAACTCATAAGATTCAACTGAAAGCTTGGTACTGAAAATGTGCCGGTGCTTAGTCTCAGTAACTGTTCTACTTATTACGACATCTTACGTTAATACACTGATCCAGAGGCTTGGAAGTTAAGTAGCTGTTCAGTGTTGTGCATCATCAATATTTTGTGTGTTATATGAATTATCTCAGTGATTATGCAGCCTCAGAGATTAGGGTCATGCAGTCTTAATGAATTAGTTATAAACCTGTGTGAAAATGGACACGGTTTACTATTGCTCAGTAACAGCAGAATAGGAAAGGAATGTATTTCTCATCTAAAGGCAATTGTCAATAGGTTGTGTACATCATTAGACCAAGTTCTAGTCTCCCAGACAGAGTTGTGTCTGTTCTGACAGAAAGCAGAAAAGTGTGAGTCTGGCTTGGTTTTTTGCACATTTCTGCCCTTTTTAATTAAATGGCTTAAAACCCCTTGTGATGACAAGTGCTAACTTCTTTCAGCTTTACACTGTGTTGTGTCATCTAGAGAAAACTGGAAACAATTTTGTCCAAGGGAAAGCCAGTGAGAAGTGATAAGTTGTACTGGCCTGCAGAAACTCATCATCTTAACTCCCTGGTGGAGAAACTAATGCATGTGGTTGTATTATGTGTAATGAGTTCAGGCTGGAGGGAACAGGGCTTGTTTAATGTTTTTTAATTTGTCAAAACATTACTGTGGCTTTCAGTTTTGTCTATGACTGGTAAAGACCTTAAATTTTGAAGTCACTGATTTTTCAGTTCACAATTTTAAATAAATTCAATGAAGAGAAAAATCAAAGGATAAATCACTAATATTTACTCAAAACAAATAATAAAATAATAAGGTAATAGGATCTGTGCAATAGGATATTGAAAAAAATGAAAGGTATTAGCTGTTTTCATGTCCAATTTCGTATGAATGTTTGTGACCTAACATTCACTTTATATATAGCAAATAAGGTGCTTCATAGTACTTAATGAAGTTATGTCACTAGTAGGAAACATGGCTTCTAAATAGATATTTATATAGATAGATAGATCTGTAAAACCTTATCCTTTGCAGAGCAGAGATAATCCTGTGCATGAGACACTTACTTAGCTGAAACCAGAAAAGTTTCCTTTTCTGCCTCAATTTCTATGTTGCCCAACAATCTCTGAATAACCCAATTACTGTAACTGTAAAATGGAAGCATCAGTTCATATATTCTTTATCTTGTCTGCTTGGATTTCATCAAACTTCAACAAAATAAAAGCTATTCCTTACCTCATCAATGATGCTTACAAGTAATCATGAGCTCAGTTACTGAAAATGTTTCTGCTGTGCAATAATCATAACCCAAGACTATCAATATTTAAAATCTCTTCAGTGTCTGTGCTCTTTAACGGAGGACTCATGAGGTAGAAGTGCTGCAGTACCACACTCTGCTCTTGTAAGCAATTTTCCTTGTCAGGGTTTGCTAACCATTCAGCAACACTCTCAGTGCTGATGTTTGTGTGGCCTGTGAAAGATGGTGCCACTGAAGCTTCCAAGGCACCACAGTGATTTTAACTGGTATGTAAATAATTCCAAATTGATTTAAAAATGGGGAAGTGTAAAATTATGAAATACGCAGTTAGAATTGAGTGTATGGTTCTCAAATTAGAAAAGAATTTATGAAATTAATCTGGAAGGACAGTTCTGGGACCACTGGAAGTTACCCTTCAGGTCACAGAGGAACTTCCCTCACCCGTACATGCTCTATTTTGATGCGCCACACGTAGGGTAACTGAATACTCCCCTAGAAAGGCAAAGGAGTTTATACATAAGCAACTTGCAGACCTTTGTGGGGACAGGTTGCTAAGCCTCTCCCAGGAAAGGAAATCAGATCTAGAAATATAGAAAAAATGAAAAAGCTGCCCTGTAAATATTCAAGATTCCTTTATTTTAAACTCCTTGTTTTGGTTGTTTCTTACCACTGAGGGCACTTCTAAGGAATGACTATAACCTTAAAGACTTTGGTCCAGTAGGGTTTGCTTTCTATTTCCTACCGTTTTATCCAATTAAACACTATTTTTAATATATCAAATGTTAAGAAGCAATGACATCAATATGACTTGCATTTTTATGCATTTTCTAGTAGCTCTATCATTCAAATGGATGGCTTTATTTCCACACAGATTTCCTGATTTACATGTGGACTAGAAGTACTGTGATAATTTTTAAAAGACTTTCCATGGAAAAATTTGTCCAATTTACAGCGTCAAAGGGAAGTATCAAATCCTTTAAGTGTGTTTGATCACAAAGAAATAAGCTGCATCTGCAAAAAGATTACTTTCAACATTTCTAATTAAGTAGCTTAGGAGAAAATACGCAGCCATTTTGTTAGTACCACACTTGTTACATAAAAGGCACTTCAGATCAGCTGCACGCTTAGTCACACGAGTCTGTGAATAATTCATCAGCAGACGCATCACCCTCCTCAGAAAGAAAAGCTTTGCAGTGGAAGTAATGTTACCAGTGGTTATTTTCTTTCCAAAGCCTCAGGGAAGAGGTGAGCTACTGAAAAATACTAATGTGCCCAAAGGAAGGTTCTGGAATTTGCATGACAAAACACAGATTTGGTGTGCAAACAAGACAGTTACTGTCAATTGAGCATTTTTACCACTGGAGATGTAATGTCACTTATTTGCTTAATCAAGAGCTTTTGAAGATCTGTGTCTATTTTTTTCCAAACATCTGTAACGTATATCTTTATCAACTCTTTCCTCTGTATAAGGTTTGTGTAATATCACGGTTCACAGTTTGTCAAATTGGCATTGAAACCGTATACTATTTTTGGTGTAATTGATACATCATTGGCAGTTCATGAACTATACCTTCAAGATCAATATTTATAATACAATAGATTAAAAAATATTGTCTGGAAAAGAGTATACTTCCTTTTGAAACATGCCAGTAGTAATAAGTGAGGAAAAACTCTTGTGCTGATTGTGAGAAATTAGAATTACAGTGATATTAAATAAACATGAGAACTTGGCATCTATGTGCTGTGCTCCAATACCACTCATTTCTTGATGAAACCATATTTGAATATCACATTCAGAAAGCCACACAAATTTTAAAAAATATTTAGACACATTCTTGGATGAAAATGGAGTGTGACAAGAAATGGCCTTGTGGTGTGCCTGTTCCTTACAGGTACTGTTGCTAAAATATTTGGTGTAATGGAAGACTAACAGGGCTACTGCAGTCTGTATTTACATGGCTACTGCCAAGAAAATATTTCAAAGGAGTGGGACAAATTTATCAAACTACAGAAGTGCAGTAATAAGAACAACTTCAACTTTTGAAGACAAGAGTCATCTGACATCAGTAAAATCACCTGGTGTAAGAAAAGCACCAGGATGAAACAAACGAAAGCAAGCAGTTTATGGCAGTGAATATCCACAGGCCCCGCCTGGCAGGCAGCTGGGTGTGCCCTGTGGCAGGACATGGTGCACCAAAGAGGTATCTGAGTGCTACAAAGGGGAGTGGAGACACAGGGCATTGAACAGAACGTACAGCAAGAAATTCCATGAAGGTTGTTTTTGTCGTTACTGGTCAGCGTGTGCCTGCAGAGCTTTGCAGATGTGTAATGGCAGAATGCCATTTCTGATTGCTGCACAGCTCTAATTGGATGGTTGAACAACAGTACTGGAAGTGTAGCAGAATTTATCTGGGGTTACTGCAAGCAAATGAGCATTTCTATCACTCCAGAGATGCTGATCAGTCACTGTAGTTGTCCGGTGAATTTACGTTCACCACCAGAAAAACCACTGCATTCTTTGTGCCCTCACAAAAAGCACTGCCTACATCCATCCCTATGCTTGAAAGGTGTTGCATATTTTTGCAGGAAACTCCTTTTTCTGACTATCCAGTGAAGGACCTTGCTCTTGGAATAAGAGCTCCTTCACAAAATTTGACCCATTTTTAACTTTCAGGCTTTTTATAATGTCACTTTGTTTTTGAGTTTTTTAGAATTAGGCCACCATGAATCTCTTTACATATTATTTGTGAGTTAGAGTGAGAAAGGATGATTTCCCATTGTATTTCTTATCTCTATCCAGGTCACTAACAAATTATGTTCGTAGGATTTATTGAAGTGTTAAGATTTTAGTTCAACCATTTAAAACTTGTATCAAGTCAACTTTACTTTTTTTCTTGTGTGAGTGGAGATCATCTCACAAAAAAAGTAATGCAAGTCATGGAAGAATAGTTTGGCCTACAGAAACCTTCATCAGAGTGCTCTAGAATGGTCTGGAGACCCTAAATTGGTTGGCCCTTATATCATCTCATGTGGTAAGCTGTACTCTTTATCTACAATAAGTAGATTTTTTCCAAATCGTTCCCCAACTGGCTCTAATGAAACTGAAATTTGCAGTGCTTTGTGCGTGTGGGCAGAGCTAAGCTGCACCTGGGTTGAGAGAAGCATGAAAGAAAATCTAAAATGACAAAATGCAAATTGCATTTGTGCTGTTTTCTAGTCTGTTTCCTCAGTCATCTGAGGTCTACAGATGAAACTGCATTTTAGTACATAACGTTTTTTTCTGCTTAGCTCACGTAGTTTGTAGTCTTTCATTTCGAGAGAAGTTAATGTAACTCTTCAAAGGCTCTTTAGGGACGTCTTTGATGTGTGTCATTTATATCCATTTTGGGCTGTGTCTGGTGCGATCGCTGAGATTTTACAGGAGCTTAACCCAGAGTTTGGAAGCAGCCGTTGAGGAAAATCTCACAGGATCATGAAAGTTACAGTGGCCAGTTCTAGGTACTTTTCTTAGAGTTTCTAGTAGGTTTTTCTGCTCAGGTGATTTGAAATAAATGATTATATAAAATCATATAGACCATGCACATGAGAATGTTTAAATTTTAGTCATCACATTTCAAAATCATCTGGATAGCCAATGGGAAGAAAATAATGAGGGAAGTTTCCACAGATTTCCTTCTAATACATGAAGAGTGAAAAGAGAAATAAGGGACAGCATAAAGTGAATTATACATAGAACACATGCACATGGATCAAAGAGAGAAAAGAGGAAATGGTGAAAAACAGGGAAAACGATTTTACCCTTTGCTGCTTATCTCTGTAGAGGTGCTCAAGGTTTCCATAGAAACTTGAATGTAGCCTGAATTTGGGGGAAAATAGAATTTCTTCAATTTCTCTTTAACTGCTATAAATGCCATACAAAAATTGATGTGGGGTTTCTGTTTTGCATAACTAGGCCAGCTACTTCCACAAAAAACGATTACTGAAGCAAATTAATCTATTGAGCCTCATGGTGAGATTATGGATAGAAGTTATTTTTACATGTCACTGGAACAATTTTGGTCATAAAACAAAGCTCAGTGGCATCAGGAGTTAAAATGGAGTTTCAGCAGGTGATGCAGTTACACTGTATTGGTTAAAGAGATTTCTTGAAATACATATTTACAATTTCTACTCTGTGTGAAACAATGATACTTTAAAGGAGCACATCTCCTTATTTTGTCCTTCTACAACATGTAATATTAGCTTTTGCTAAAAAAAATGTGCATGTATTATGGTGCTTTGCCATCTAACGACTAATACCTAGAAATAGATTAAAATCAATTAAAAATAGGCTGCTATGTAAAACAATATACATAGCAAATGTGTTGTTCATAGCTGGTGTATAGTTTTTGGGGTTGGTTGTTTTTTTGAGGATAGGTACATGTATCTGAAATTAGTTCAGATACTTTTAGTCTGAAGAAGCTGACAGTTACTTTGGTAATATCACCTTTCACTACTGTCAAGGTATGAAAGATTTTCAAAATTAAATTCACGAGCATGGGCTAGCTTTAAAAGCGTACCTGACTTCCTTAAGAATGTTAGTTAGCAATTAAAGGTGTTCATTATGGATGGATGTTTTGCTCAACTGTAATCTGCAAAACAGCTGCTGCAGAATGTGCCCAGTTAGAGTACCTTCTCAGTCTAGTTTTAGAGAGTGGGTTTGTGTGTATTTACACGTGCCCAGGAGTAAAATATGGAGCCGAGTGTGTCTCAAGGGAAAGGAAGACATTCCTTTATGACAGAGAGCAGGCAAGTTCAGTTCTAGCGAGGAATATGGACACTGCAGTGCTGAGAAGGTGGGGATGACATTCCCAATCTTTGTTCAAAGGACTTTATACCATTTCTGTAGTAATTAAGCATAGAAATTGGTGCCAAAAAAAAAATTGGCAAGGAGCAGAATATGGGATTCCCTGTTCTGAAATGAGGAGCATGGCTGGGTATAGGCACACAAATATTGTGTGTGTCTAGCGGGGCAGATGGGACGAGCAGGGCTGCTGCCAGGGCTCCCAGGCTGTGCCAGAGCCCGAGAGCTTGGCAGGGCAGTGCTCTCCTAAAGCCCATCCTCGCTTTAATTCATGCCCACCCCAAGGTGCTTCTCAGATTTTATTCTCTCTCAGCTGTTGGAAGCTGTTCACCCCATGGCATCGCTTACTCAGTTAAGCATGGACACGTGTAAAACACAGCTCTGTTTGTGGTTGAAAATAATAGGCTGGATGAATTTAGGTCCAGGTTTTTAGAGCTCCAAATTTTGGTAATTCAGTTCTGTGTAATTATGGCAGATTGAAAATTTCAGCCAGTCTTTTGTTGTTGATTTTACTCTTTCTTTTTTATTTCACTTTAAAAAAAAATTCCTGTCTACACTAAAAATGAAATAGATGCTATTATTTATAGCCATATAATATTGTTCATAAGGAATAGATTTGTACTTAGAAGTACATGCTTTGAAACATTTATTTGTTGAAAGATAATGTATTAATGGAAAAATATTGAATGAAAAGAGAGGTTTCTTGAGATTATGCCTAAAATGTCAACAATACTCTCATTAGTAACACTTAATATTAAAGAGTTATATCTAATAATTTACTTTTATTGTGATGATAACACACAAAAACTTCCTTTACCCTTTTAGGATGTCTCCTACTTTTCTTCTATTGTAAGCATTTTTTATGCTACTTACATTTTTCTTCTTTATGAATATTTTTAAAACAAAAATAAGTAGTTCATAGTATGCATATTTCAGTAATATCCATATTGTAGCTGATACAAATATTCTGATTCTAATTCTTTTCTGTGTCAGTGGAATTATTGCAATGATGGTTTAATCTGTGCTCTTGGTTGGGCATCTCCGAAGTCTGTACAAAGGATCTCTGATTTCCATGCAATGTGAACCAAGGTTAGTACCTCATGGTCTCACTGAAAGAATTAATGTACAGTATTTCATACCGTGTTGTTTCCTGAGTAATATTGCCAGAAAACCTCTGGCTCCAGCAAGCTGGAAGCTTGAATGCTAAATTGAGGACATTGTTCTCATTAAAATTATTTTAATTATACCTTTCATTAGCAATATAATGAATAAATATAAATTAAAATCATAAAGTAGTGGTTAGTGTTGGACTAGACAAGTAGGGAGATGCCAGATGCTAGTGAACACATCTTGTTGAATTACTGGAAAGTATAAAACACTGTGGGGATGAGGGCTGCCCTTTGCCTGCCCTCAAATAGGGTATCTCAGAACATCCACAAAATTATCTCAATGCAAAAGGTTTGTCTGACTCAGCGCTCCTGACACTCTCCAATGTGATAATACTATTTGCTTAAGTTAGGAGAAACCTCTTAAATATAAATGGATAACAAATAATAAAAAAGCATAAATTACAATTCATTGAATTTTTGCAAATGTCAACAAATGGAAAAACATTTTAGGAACAGTTAATAAGGAATACACTAACTTAGAAAATGTCTGATATTGAAACTCACCCTTATATGTGTGTACCTGTGGTGGATATTCCACACTTACACTGTCAATATCTTGAAGATCTGAAATGCAGTTAAAATATTCTCTTAAAATGCATTGATTTTAAATATAAAAAACATAGGTGCACACAAGAAGAATTTCTAGGAGATCTGTTTCATGTTTTATTAAAACACACTTCAGTATGCTTCCTATTACCTGAGAACTTGACTCCTGTTCACTCTGCATATTTCTAAAAGAAATAATTTATCTTAAAGTTCACTTCTTTAACTCACCCTATCACAACTGAACGTACTTTTTTCTTTTCCTGATCTTATATCCTCCTCTACATAGTAAAAGAGCTGTAATCTGAGATTATATCACACGTTAAAATCCATAGACAGCAAATTCTTCCTTGGTAGTGAATAAGATTAACAAACACAATAACCTGGATATGATGTGGGATTAGCAGGGCAATCTATTTTTAAGCATTAGAGCTCCTATATCATTCCATTCCTTGAAAACACAGCAGAAGCTGCTTCTTATTTTGAAACAGTCTAGGCCTTGAGAAATTAAAATTTTTTAAAAATGAGAGTGTGGGGGGAAGAAATCCTTTTTATTTGGGCTACAGCTAATTTGGACTCTTGAAGTTTCCATAAATACTGTTTCCTTAATAAAGAACTGATTGATGGGTTCTAACATCCTTCAGAGACTTAGGACCTTGTTTTATAACCTTTGCTAGTGAATTTATTCCCTGGTTTAAATCTAAAATGTCCAGCTGTTTCCAGTGTGGAATTCTTAACGACTGAAATATTGGATTTACTTAGTAATGATAAATAGGACAGCATTTGTAGCATTAGGGGAAAATTAATTTACCAATCTATAGTAGTAGGCCTCAATCCCACAATTCAAATTCATGGAGACCATTTATGTGAAAGTCAATGCCAGCATTTTACATCATTAAAATGAACAATATGATCCATGGCATGCCAATACAACAGCTCTCCAGGACCTGAAAAATTTACTAAGAGGCTTTCCATTTACTCTATTGTTGAAAATCCTTGGAAAACACTTTCATAGAGCTCCCAGATGTTTTTGTTTTACAGTGAGGGCACAGGTGTGTGGGTTCACAGTCTAGTGTTTCTGTTAAGTTACTTAGTAGTAAATAAGCTAGATTTTATTCTAATAACTTAAACCAGGCCAAAATTTTTCATTTGTGACATTAGTAACAGATGTCACTTGATATGCTGCTTATTATCTAAAATGTGATAGGAAATAAATAATACACTGTGAATTTTTCATTGTAACAAGATTGTTGTGCATATCTAAAAACAAAATGTATTTTTGTATGAATTCATTAAGGTTACGGGATACTTTGGAGGATGGTATTAGACAAATTGTTTTTCCAAACAGAAATGATTTAAGTGAAGTCCTTGAAGGCAGTGACACAATTTCATTAATTTCATAAGCACTAGTTTCAGTGAGCATTCATTTTTTACCAATTTCTAGATCTTTGGAGAGAGCATTTTTCCTTGGAACTGTGATCAGGGGAATGTGAGCAGCATAATCTCCCAGGACATTTCATTGTGATCATAGGAACAAAGCTGAAGACTTAAGGCAGGAATATATCCATGCACTTTTCACGTATAAATACATTCATACTGCTACCAAAACAGTATCTCTCCTAGAGGAGGTCTGAATCTCTCCATTTATTATCACTGTTACTGTTACACATGGAAAATTACCTTTTAGTTGTTGCCACTTTTGAAGGAGAATAACATCTGTAGGCGAGTTTTCTGTGGCACACATCATATGCAGGCAGCTGCCCTGAAACATGGTCATGCACATCTCTTATCTCAAGAGCTTCTAAGTGGTGTATTATTTACAGCTGCACAGAGTTGAAAAGTCATAGAGTTACAAGATCAGATATTTATTAGCATACTGTAATTGCTGATATTTCATTGTGATTTCTTCCTCTATTGATGATATCCCACATTTTATATTGAGAATTTTATTTTCCCTTTCCAGCCCCTCTTCTCCCCACAAAAACACAAACCAGTAAAGCATGTTACAATAAAATTGTCAAAGCATCTCTTATATGTATTTATGACTTTAAAAAAAAGCCATCTCTTATCCAGGTCAAACAAAATCTTGATGTAATATATGTAATTTTGCAAGTAATTAATTCATGCATCTTTTCCCTTGGAGAAATAAAGGTATGTCTCAATTATGTATCAAAGGACTATATCTATTAAAAAAATACTTTCCTAAATCTAATGTATATGCTTCATATCAGTAGATAATGACTCAGTCTGAGGCAAGGTTATAGGTATAATGCTATCCACATAAAACTGGAATTCATCAGGTTGATGCTTTAAAAATTTGACCAAGGTTCAGGAGCAAGAAAGTCTATTTTTCCCAAATAAACTATTGATTTACCTTATGGTCACTGACTGTATTACAAATCATTAGAATCTTCTCTCAGTACTAGACTTGAGAGAGTTACTCAGTTGTCTTAGCAAGAGCCTTCTGGACATTCTATATGAAATAAAGGAAACTTGAAAATTGCAGCAAATATATCTGCAAGCTGTAGATGCTCAGAAGCTTAAATTCTTGTGGCTGGAATTATATAGACAGAAAATATGAAACTGATGTTGTGGTTTGTACTGTTGATCACAAATCTTGTCGTGTATGTATTGGACTTTGAGCAAATGCTGAGTTTCTTTTCGAGCAACTCAATTTCTGACTAATGATTTTTTTTAACTGTTGATTTGATGAAATTAACAAAAAGATAAGTTTGAAAGTAAATAAGGTTGTTGCAAAATATCTCTTTATTGGAAGGCTACAAGCCAATCTCTTCCCTGTCAGAGGTTTAGGAAAGAAACCCACACCAAACAAAGCCAAGCCCCTCCCAAATCCATTATTGTTAAACTTAGCAAGCATTATAGCTAGATTTAATATTAGCTGCAAAGCATAGGTTGGTTATTCTGACCTATGCTACCAAATGTGAAATAAACACTACAGAAGTGGCATTCAAGCCAGGAATCAAGCAGAATTTTAATTAGTGCTGATACTGCTATTCATATGAGCAGTTTCCATTAAATCATTCTCAAAAGGACAGTTCCTGAACTGCTTTTTCAGCTCCATTTGTAGTCATGTTGCCCAAGCCAGACTGCTTGCTTTAGCCTTCATGTTGCATTTCTTGGGCCTGAAGGAGCACATTACTTACATTTTATGAAGACTCTGGGTATTTCACCATTTAGAAAAAGAGAAAATTAGACTGAAGTAATCCAAATTGAACACTTTGCAGACCAAAGGGCAGATTAACAGTGGGAAATGAAAGACTCAGAAATTAATTAGGAAAATCTATCAGAGTCACAGAACTTGTTGATACCTGTCCCAGATTTATTTCATAAATTTTAATGAAAACAACACAGCTAATAAGAAACCTGCAATGGGATTCAACGCTGAGACAATATGACTGATGGTCAAAAGTGCTATGTCCTTGCTTCTCCTGGTATTTACTGTATGAAGTTGGTAAAGTCATTTGGCATTTCTGTATTGCTGTTTCCTCGTGAGGCAAGTGATGCTGGTTTATCTTGGTAAAATTCAATGAAGTCTGTTGACAAAACAGCCCAAGCTTTGTGCTAAATAATGCTTACTGTTCAGCTCTTCTGCGATGCTTCCCAAGTATTGGAAGGAGAGCTGGAAAACTGAGCTAGCATGAAAGTGTGTGTGTGTGAATGTACAAGGTACAGCATCAGGTGGGTTTCCTTTTGAAGAGCAAAGTGAGGACTTGAAACATTCAGCAAGAAAACTGAGAATCTCTTGTTCTTTGTAAACATGAAGAAAAACATGGCAGAGAAAACAAATAAGTAGTACTGCAAGTGATTTCTTTTTTGTGGAGGATATTTCTAATATTCTTATCATGGACATGAATACATTGTACAGTAGAGAATACTAGAGGGATATGTTCTACATTCACCATATGAAATCTGATTGCTCTTCTGTGCTTCTATCTAAAATAATAAGTGTTTTCATACTAAAACTGCTGCTGTCAAACATCTTAACTATTGGAAATTTTATTGGGTTGAAGTTGTAGTTATTAAGTCAAGTGTAATTAAATTATCACACTTGTAAAGATTTTTGACTTGAGAATGCATGAGCCTGCATTTGTGTTTCTATCGATACTGATACGTGCTTGTTTTAAATGCATGAACTTCTTTAAACTTAAAGACCTTTTCTGCCTCCAAGAAATCATCCTTGATATTGTTTTTACTGATTTTTCTGACTTTTTGTGACAAGGAATCCAAATGAATGACAACTATGAATCTGGGAACACAGATTTGAATTAATAAGGAAATTGATTAAATATTCAATATGTTGTATCTGTCATTAAATAATGGGATATTTACATTTTTAGGCAAGCCTTATAAAGTAGATTTATTGTTTTATTCATGTCTTAATTTAGGTTTTTTGTTATTGCCATTACAAGATAGTCATAATTACCTCTGCACTGATGTATAAGGAGAAAGTGTAAAACTTTTAGAGTGACCATGTTTTACATCCTTGCTCTATAAATTGTAGAGCTGGACAGCCTGTGGGTGATCTTGAAAGAAGACTATTCATGAGCCTACAGCTTTGAAATGCTTAAAATCCCATCTAAACTTTTCTCAGCTTTATCTTTAACAAAGAACTTTATGGAAAAGCTATGCAGGAATAGCAATAAAGAATACATTGCAGTGTGTGACATTCCATTTCCTTGGAGCTGGGGAGATTAATGAACTTGCCTGTAGGTTGGTGCTACCTCGGGTGTTACAGAAATAAAGTGCCCATAACTATAATGCAGTCTCTCTTACTTGGTCAAAGGCAGCCTTCCTTTCAAATAGGTTCTTTTGGATTCATTTTTCTTTCTAGTTTTTACAGTATTAGCATACCAGCATTTTAAGGATGTTAAAGAGTAATTGATTCTAGCCACAAAGTGTGAATTTAATTTCATTCCTGTAAAGATTAATCCCTGAATATTCAAAATGGGGCATCTAAGGTTAGGTACTTAGAATTTAGATACATAAATATGTGATTCGATTTTGAAACCAACTCTTGAAAAGAAATTAATATTTAAAATTAACCACCTCTGAAAATGTCATATTACAGTTATGGTAAGGAACTCTAAGGACTACAGGAAGGGAACATTTTGCTTCAAACATTTAGAAATTAATCAAAACAAGACCCAGGTAGTGGGCATCAGGTTCAAGGAAATATTTCCAAAATTAAGTTATAATTAGATGCTAAATTTCCACAATCCTCATGTGTGATGTTTTAATGTTTTGTCCCAGTTTTCAAAATTTTATTATCATCTATATTTTTCATTCAGGGGACTTGCTTCCTTTAACATTCTGTACTATATGAACAAGACTTCCAGGCAGGCTTCTCAGGTCATGTTGCTCCTGAGCAATGTTCTTTGCCTGGCTTTTTGTAAACTGTCCATGTTGACTTCACGTGCAGGCCTGTAGGAGAACTTCTGTCTCTTGATGAAATTAAAAACATCTTAAATGTCATTTTTAGTGTGCAATTGAGAAAATGCTGTTCAAATACGTACAAATACGTTTAAAAACTTAGCTCCTCAGATGCGTAACTTTTGCTTAATTCAGTTCAAAACAAAGCTCAGAGTGTCCCAGGTGGTAAACAAGGTGTGCTGTCAGGTGTTCTCTGGGGGTTTAAATAGAAGGAATTTTTTTTTCATATTTTTATGATCTGTTGGGGTTTTTCCAAGAGATGGGAGTTTAATTTTTACCAAACAAACCTTTATTTGAGTAAATCTCAACATACCCACAACAGCTGGGAACATGATTTCCCCATTTAGGTATTTTTAAAATAAACCAGCAAACCATTTAGACTTCTTCAGGTTGTTGTTTTTTTGGGGTTTTTTTTTTTGTTTTTTTTTCATTTTCACCATGTCTCTGCACATATCAGGATCTTAGAGACATAGAAATGTTCCTCTTTCCGCATTTGAAATTAAGAATGAAAAAGTTAAGAAAAAGCAAAAGTTCTGTTGGATGGTATGTGTGAGAAGTCAGTGAGGTTATTTGAAATATTCATAGTACAATTTTAGAAATTTTGTTCAGATTAGATGGAATATGTTGAATGTCTCTGTTCATATCTTGCACTCAGTGCTTCAAAAGTAGAGACTAGTATATATCCTGCTTTTAATTTCAAGAGCAGAATACTATTTTAGAGAGGAGGACAATATATAGCTAAAACTGCTTGATGGTAATTTATTTCCTACTTGATAACGAAACCTTATCCCAAAGTAAGAGAGAAGTAAGGAAGGGGATATATAAAGAAAAAAGCGCACAGAAACAGATGTAGGGGCTCAGATAATCCCAGGATGCCTGGGGAAGAGTTAAATATTGCTGTAATATCCTCTTGGAAGAGGAAGCAGGAAGTAAGCACACAGAATGATATTATAAACACCATAACTTTTCCCTTTATTTCGTTGCTTAATAGTGGTGGGCATCCCTGCACCAGAGCAATCAAGGAGCAGAACAAACGTGGGATGGCCTCTCACAGCTTTGTCTGGGATGTTCCTCTGGCTTTCTTATGACATGGCCAGAAACAGGATGAGCTGCAATAAGCAGCAGGCTGCAGCTCATGCAAATTATCAATGCTGAATTAGTCACATGCATAAAATAACCCTTAAAGTACTTCTAGCGAACTATTTTGTTGACTCTTAAGCTGCAAAATAGACCACAATGAATTTATTCTTAGCATACAAATGCTTTTTGCCTTGAAGTATTCTTATCACAAAGCTCCAGATTTATCATTTTTCCTCCCTATTGCATGTTCTAGGAACCACATATGCCTAAAAAAAGTTCAGCTTTCTTCCTTCAATGAGTTGATTAAGCTAAAGCAAAAGAGTAGCATTATTGAGGTATGGAAATGAATTTGTTGTCTTTTTTTTCCGTGAAATCGGGCACATCATTACAGAGCTGAGTGCCAAGATGTTAATTTCCTTGCTCCACAAGGATTTACAGGCACTGCCAAAGTGTCTGTTCTTATCAAACTTTATTTGGTTGCAAATGAACAAAAGATTTTAGATCAAATTTCACTGTTTAAAGCAATTTGATTAATTACTAGACATGGATTAGATAATGGAATAAAACTCATGCTCTAAAGCATGGAAAAAAGCTTGTAAAATTACTGAGGAACATGAGAAAAAAATTCTTCAGATTTCCTACCACTCAGAATTTCTATTGCTTGCTGATACCGTAAGGTACAAACCAGAAACATACAATTAACTTTCCTCAGGTTTCTAAGAGCCATCATTAATTCTGCCTCAAAAAAAAGCCACATCTCTCTGGCTGCATATTTCTTGGCACAGCATTCCAGCCAGGGATGTGCCAGGAATCCCTGGGCAATGTTAGATTTCCACAGTCAGTCCCAGCGCTAAACATCACGAGATGATGTTGAAGGGACAGGGCTCAGCCTGGCTGAGTCCGACCGAGCCGTGCCTGGCACCGGCTTTTGTGCTCCTGCCGGGACACAGGTGAGGGGCAGTGCCCATCTTGGGCAGGTGAGGCAGGCGGTGCCCGCGGATGCCTGGGCACGGTCCGTGGGATGCGATTGGAATCCGGTGTGTGCGTGGGGGCTAGCAGGACTTAGGGAATCAGCGCTTAGGCAGGGGCACCTTGCTTTTCAAAAGTTTTGTTCGTTCTTGCCTCTTTGCGTGTTTCTGAGCCAGCAGGTAGATTTGGGGAGGAGATGCGCGTCCTCTCCTTCGGAGGCTGCCCAGGGAAAACGCGCTGAGCGCCCGCCGGGCAGTGCTGTGCGCTGTGTGGGCAGCGTGCCCCTGTGGGGTGAGGGCATGGCACAGCCCCCCACGTCCCCCCTCTCTCCATCTCTCCTGCTCTCCATCACGCCAGGTCTGGAAAAAAGCCTTACTTCACCATGCGCCAGCCCTGGGAAGTGCCTGCCGGCCGCTGGTTTCACACACAAGTTTCATGCACAAACTTCTACTCGAAGCGAAATTTTGCCTTTGAGTCTCCCCTGGGAAGAATTTTGGAGGCTGGAATATTTATTGTTTGGTACAATAAGGGATAGCCTGGTAGGTTTGATGCTGAAATGCACTCATGGCAACTCTGCAGAGTAGGGTAGTGTGGGGTCTGAGCTGGGGGGTGGAAATATGCAACTGCACCCAGCTTGCTAAATCAGAAGATTTGGGAAAATCCCAGAGTCAGGATACTTAAAATTTCATTAGGGCAGTGAGATTAGGCACTACCTGTAAATTATGAAAATTCTGCAATCCTACGAAGGCATGATGATGCCTGTGTGTCTTTTTTCCCCTCTAGAGTAATGTCTGAAGGAGGATCTCAGCCAACACAACTGCAGCCCCTCCAGCAGCTAAATTGAAGTGTTGGCACTTGAAGTGTCCTGCAGCTAAAGGGAGAGGACCATCAAAGGTCCTGTCTCAGTGCTTTTGAGAGAGTGTCTATCCCAACACAGGAAGCCTACAAAAAGATAGATTGTAATGCATGAGTGCTTTTTGCTTTTCTGTAGCAATTTATATTTTTACATAACTTTGGCAGAACTGTGGCTCTACAGCTAGTAGGTGGGTAAATCTCCCTCCTGTAATTGGGCCAGGAACTTTAGTTATAAAACTCTAAGCAAAGCATGTACTGGAAAAAAGCTTTTTTCTGTATAGTTGTTTGTAAATAGCCAGGTAAAACATTAGTCTGGATTTCCTGTCTGCTGATTGAAGCCACTGTATACTGTCTGAAGGAATATGCCCCAATGAGGAGGAGTTTCCTGTATAACATCAGGCAAAATCTTGGATTTAAAGAAGCAGTATCTTTTGGTTGGCAGAAAGAGGCCTTTCACTACTGCTGGTATGGATGATGTTAATGGAAAACAGCTGAGTCCAACATCAGTAACTGGTTGCCATAGGTCTGACTTGTCTCCAGAATCTCCGTGATAAGGCTTCATACTGCTTCCAATTCCTCCACTCTGTTTTGTGTCTTTTGTTGAAAAAGCTCGCATACACTTTTCTCAACAGTTTGATGCAATCTTGTGCTGCACGCCTAAACGATAAGACCAATTTATTTTCTAAGGTAGAGAAATAACTGACTGAAAACATTTGCTAGATTATCCCATAATTTTGATAAAAGGGGTGGGAAGTCTTTGAGTAATATTTGTAGCTGTTTCTCCTGCTGAAGGAAATAGTGTGGAAATGCACTTCTTCTGAGATGTAAAAAGGAGAAGTAAGTACCAAGATTTGCTCTTGTAATGTTGATGCTTTGTACAACTTATTCCCTGTGCTGCAACATGCTGACCAGGGAAAGTCCATGTTTAATTGGAAATTTGATGTTTTTCAGAGCTGATATAGAGCGAGGAGGTTTGGCCTCTTTTCCTTCAATGTCTACACTGACTGAACATGCTTTGTCTAGAAACTGTAAAATCAGAACTTTACTGAATTTTTTTTCATTTGACTTGCTAATTAGGAGGTTTGAAAATGCTTTTAATTATTCCTTTTGGTTTGAGGTAGTCCACCACTGCCTGTTATTTTGAAGCCAGTGGAATTAAGCAGCAGAGGGTTTGTCTGTTTATGGAAGCAAGAATGGACCTAGTGTGAAAGCTTTTCCCTTTGATTTGGAGTGAGAGAGATCCAGTGATTTTCATGCTAGTCTGAGAAATAACGTGAAGTCATGCTGCTCCTGCTTAAAAGAGTATGGGATGTTCTGCCTTCTCTTTTATATTTGAGAATTGTGATATTGTAGTAAATATTTTTGCCAGATAGCACATTGAGAATAACTTGCTTTTGACATTCAATGATTTATAAATAAGTAGTTAGAATGTAATGATATAAAACCAAAGTATCTGACCTTTTCTGAATGGATACTAATATTTATTCAGGGTGATTTCCTAGTCAGGGGTTTCCTACCTAATGAGTTAGGTTAAAAAATTAGTGCCTTACCAGTCAATTAGCAATTGCAGGGCACTGGTAAGCAGTCAATTAGGGCTGTACTCCTTCTGTTGTATATTAGGTCAAACCAATTTGTAATTATAATTTCTCTTTCAGTTTATGGGTATGAATATCCATGACATATAAAACAATTCTGCATCGGTTTATCAAAAATAAAAATGTGTCTGGAAAGGGAGGGAGGATATTGCAGAAGAACTTCATGTTTTCCTGAATTTATTTATGCTATGTAGGAACAACATAAGATTATTTTGTGTACATTTATGAACCTAGACTCAAGCTCTTTCAATTAGGAACTAATCTGCAAAAAGTGCATTGCTAAGAGTTGCACTGGAATATAACAGGATTCAAGTTAGGTCAGGTGATTTCAATTGGGAAAAGAGGTTAGAAGAAAAAGCATGATTGTATTGCTAGAAGAATTAACTTGATATATGGATGATATGGATATTATTTTTGTAGAGCCTTCATTTGGTGTGAACTGGTAGAGATCCTTACAAAGTGCTATTGTGTAAAACATTTATGTTCCCTCTACTGTGGTAAATTTTCATTCTGCATCTTGAACTTGAGGTCAGAGCAGCCCAATTGACAATTTGAGGTAATTCCTGATAGACTGCTTCTCTTCTGGAAATTTCGGTGATGGAACTGGCTGTGACAGAGAATTGCTGTTACCCCATTTCTTGGCCTCTTTCCTGATGTTTTTGTCTGTCATTTCTGTAACTTTCAGATCTGGTTTAACTGTGTGACTGCCCTACACTCTGCTTTAGCCAGGCTGCTGCTGGCATCACTTGGTTGCACTCCTGGCTGTATCTGAAGGAAGGTGACATTCACAGCGAACAAAGGCAACAAGTTTTTCAGCTTTCCACAGAACAGGCACTGTCTGTAAGGCTTAGACAAACAGCAGCATCAGCCTGTCAGGAGCTTGGATCTACTGCACAGCCATGTAAAATGATCATGGTGTCTGCACCTCCAAGACGAAACTTACCACCTAAAAGAATCATAACAGCTCTCATCGGGTCTGATTATGATGTCTTTATTGTCTTTACTTTTTCCTAAATCTTTGAAGTGCTTTGGCTCTTTTTATCCCATTTCATTTTCAGTTATAGGATACCAGCTTGGAAGTGGCCTCAAGGATCAGCTGCTCCAACATTTTCCTGGCAAAATAAGGGTCTAGACAAGATGGCCCAGCACCCTGTCTAGCCAAATCTCAAGTGTCCAAGATGATTCTAAAGGCAGATATTTCTCATTGTGAAAATCCCCTATCAGAAAGCATCTTGAAAGTGCATGATCCACCTTTTTTATGTGGGCTATCACATGGGAATGTAAAAATATTTTGGCCATGTCCCTGACCAGAGCAAAGTGTTCTTAAGGCACATTGATTAATGCCACAAAATAGTAAGGCAACTACTGGGGCCTGTAAGTGAGAGGGATATATACACTGTGTTTCTAGGATATAAGAGAAGGAAAGGAGTGAAATAACGACAAGACTAGTTTTGAATGTCAGTTATTCTTTTTTTCATGATGGTTATTGATATATTAGTTTTAATAACAAACGTGTATCTTGGGCTAGGTGCCATAATGTCCTTAATGAGAAGGAAAAAGGTGTTCTAATAACATATTTTATTGCTGAAATAACTGGTAGAGCTAAGGATGAAAATTTGTTATTAGAAGAAAAGTTTCAAACAGAACACGCCATGCTGCAGTTACAGCAGATTGACTTTACTTATTGCTAGTAATTAGATTTTTAAGAGAGGGTAGGTGAGTCTGTTTGCAGAAGGTCAAGGAACCCTACTTACTCAGTTTTGGTTAGTTATCACCAATGACATGGAGAGCTCATAAAAGTAAGGGGCTGTACTACATACCTGAACTCTCTCTTAAATTTAGTCTGAGGTTCTGAAATTCAAGGAACTGTCTTCAGGCAAGGAAATTAATGAATGTTACACTGAAACTCTATACTAATGAATACTGTTGTCACAATTAAATCCTTTGTTTCAGTTTACCAGATTCATTTCTCAGGCTACTTTGTCTAAATTATGTGTGCTTGTAACAAAAGGGGCATTTCTTGTGGAACAGTACATCTCCCAGGGCAAACCTGAGGAAAATGTTACTTTCCTACAGCTAAAGTAGGCAAAAGAATAAAGGTTCCTTTCACAGAGCTGCCTAGTTCCAGAGAAGATAAGGCCTTTCAGTTAAAGAACGGCCATAATTAAAATGTGTGATGTTTTCCCTTACATTTATGGGTTAAATGCTCCTATATCTTACTAGATATTTCTATGTAACGTTTAGCAATACAGTGAATGAGTCAAAGTACTCTTCAAAAATGGATCATAAAATAGTGCAAACCAGAGACTTCAGTGAGGTTCAGAAGAACAAGGCATGGATTTATGGGCTTATTTTGCTTATTGCTGCTTAGGAAAAAAATCTTTTTTCTTAATATTTCTTTGATGCATTACTTAGCATATTTTGATTAATTAAATAGATGAGCCAAAAATATAAACTTTTACCCTGAAAACAATTTGTGTATAAAGTTGATTGTACTTATTTAATTCATTCTTATAGCAAAATAGGAAAACAAGTGGGAAAATCCAGCACTGAAAATCCTCTAATGAGAATTTATGGCATATTTTATATGCTAAAGATACTAAGTCATAGACATTGTTCAAAAAGATATTAACTGTACTTTTTCCTGTGCTTACAAATATGGCATTGAAACGAAACAAGTTGCAGAGTCACTGAATTGGCAGAGAAAGGCCAGCACAGGCTTCTAACCATGCTGGGCATGTTTGCCCAATATCTGTTCAGCTGAGTCATTCTGACTTTGAGCCCTGGCAGCGTAGCTCTGCCAGGCCCAGTGGGAATGCTGACAAAATCATATAAACAAGCTTGGGATCTGAGAATTTCAGTTTTGGGTCGTGTCGTGTTCGTCCATATCTCTGTCTGTCCCCCTCCCTCCTCACCAAAAATAATTTTCAGGAAAATTATTAACATCTGCACCACCTACATCTGTTTTCTCTCATGAAAATGTCAGTTGTCTTAGTTAATTAGCTTATCCTTCTTTGTTTCCAAAAGAGCCTATCCACTACCTGATTTTAAAGGTGAGTTTTTGCGTACAAATTTAGTAGAAGTCTGGCGCAACACCAAGAATAGTTTAAAGGACTTGGGAAAGGCTCTTGTATAAAGGGATCTCTAAAATATTTATTATTATTATTTGATTAAAAATTTATCATTAGTTTTTAGACTTCTTTTCAGGAATCCTTTAAACTCAATCCAAAACAATACATTTAATTACTGCAACAAACTACATGCAGTTCAGATGTGTCAGGTGAACTTAGCTTAGTTTTGTAAATTAATGTTTCCTGAGTCTCTCTGAAATCACTACGAAGTAAACAGAACCTGTACACAGCAAAGATGCACAGTCAAGAACTACTTCTGAATAAAATAATCCTAGGAATGTGGGAACTGCTTCAAGCTTCAAGTCTTTTCACCAAGAAATGCTAGGAAATATTTTAACGATTTTTGTGACTGTGTGATATTTCTCTTCACAGTTTCAGTAGCTTTAAGTTCAAAAGAATATTAAATAGAGATGGTATCTATTCATGTAAAGCCATCTTCTAGTTTGAACAAAATAATCTTCATTGATATCATCTGTTGTGGTTAAAGCAAAACTTACACTCATCATTAATGATGCTCATAATGACAGATAAAACTTATGGACTAAATAGACAAGACACATAAAAGGAGAGACTGGAAAGAGAGATGGAGATATTGGGTTGTAGCAGAACCAGAAATAGGTTTTGATTTTTACGTTCTTCTGATAATATTCTACTATATCACTTTTATATTCATGTAAGTGCTCTGAGGTTTCAGCTAGATTTCTGGGATGCTTATTTTAATACATGGTAGAATAAAGTGGGAGATTACCTCTGTGTGGAAAATTACCCAAATAGATAAAACCTCATCCACGTAATGCTGCAGAATCCATTTGAAATAAATAGTAATCTTATTAATTTTACATGATTACTAAAAATACATGAAAATGTACTGAACATAATTTTTTCCCCTGCAGTATAATGAATCCAGAGAAAAAAACCAGAGTGTTTTCAAATCAGAACATCAGTAAAGTGAATTTGTACACACATGAAGAACAAGTGTAAGCATTTGTTGATAAAATCTAGGACAGTTCGCCACGGAAAAGCAAGATGCAGATGTAAAGGTGTTGCTATGTGCTCTGATTGTTGTGTGTGCTCTGGGTTGCTGATTTGCACGGCCGAACTCTATCAGAATGAAAAAGTAAAGATAGAGGAGTGCTCCCTCGGACAATCAGAACAGCCAGTTGGAAACTGTTGTTTATGCAGGCAATATTAGCCGATATGTGGGCAACTGAGTTGTGAAAGCCAGATGAGACTGGAGATATCTGTAGATTTCTGTTGTGTAAAAGGAAAGGAATAAATTCTTTGCTAAACCCCCTGTTAAACATGGAAGCTATTCTATGATTTCAGGGGCTGCCAGTCACTCGAGTGGTGCAGGTTTTACAGCTACATAAAAATAGATACAGAAATCATTACAATGAAAATTGTGAAGTGATTTTTGGTTCAACTCTTCTGATAGTTTGTGCTAACACCACATTTCTTGTAAGGTAGCTTTGTTACAGGTTGCGTAATGAAGAACATGTTGAAAAAATATTTGTTTTATTTGCTTCATGATTTGGAGATTCTCCTGATTGTTTTTATGCTCCGTTCAAAAACATCATGCACGCTACATAATTCAATGTTGCAACTTCCAGTTCTTGAACAAATGAAAGCCTTAAAGAATCTACTGATTAAGCCAGAGCTTCCAGTTGCTGATAGCTGTGCATATGCACATTATCCTCTGGAAGCAAAACCCTATCCAGCTTGTGGAATGCCAAATTTGTGTGTGTGTATACAAGTGCTGAGAGGGTAGATCATCTTGTTGTTCATGTAAAATTAATATTTTACAAACAAACGTCCAGTTTATTCTTTATTATCAAGGAAATTCTATAGCAACCAAAAGTAAACCTTAAAACGGATTAGAGTCAAACGAATTATCTCTATCTGGAGTTGTGAAAGCCGAGAGTCTTCATTAGTATGGGAAAGAAACCACTCAGAAAAGAGATTTAATATCATTTCCTAACTGATTGATGAAGGAAGACTTGGTAGAGAGAATTTGTGAAATCACTTTCTATTTCTTACCTTTATTGACAGCTCCTTGGGATAGAATAAAAACTGACTGTACCATATTCTAATCCCTTGAACATCCAGCTTTCTCTTAGAAACAACTTCTGTATGTTTTGACCTTGTTTTTTGAGAAATTCTGAATGACATTAGATGTAAAAGTCATCTTTCTAAGTAAGAATGGGAAGGACAGAGAACAAAACAATGTCTCTGAAAAATTTTAAATATCAGGATAGAGGGGAAAATGTTTAAATATGTTTTTTTTAAAATAACATCAAAAAAGTAATATTTTTAAACAACAAAATAAAATCATTGCAATAGACTGAACAAGTCTGTTTTGACTGAAAATATTGTTTATTCATGCTGATGAAGTGTTCTTCACAAAGAGGTTAGAGAGGCAGTTAGCCTTTAGCCTCTTATCTCCTAGTCCGTTGCTGGGTTTTATGAGTGGGAATCTCGGTTGTTGTATTTTTCACGTTGAAGTATTTTTTCCGTTTTCAAAATAATGATGTTGATCAACCTGTGAGGTTAGTGGATGGCAGGAAATTGTATTGCAATCCCTTTGCAATATTCTTTTTACGATTAGCGAAAAAACAAACGTGGATGTCTTCATGAAGGAATAGAATTGTTTTCAGTGTGCCAATAGCAGTGCTCCGGTCATTCAAGTAAGCTAACTCAGCCTGGAATGTTCTCTGCAAAATGTTCTTAAGTGCCACATCATGTTCCTCACCACCATGACAAGTACTACTTAAAAGTCTGAAAAAAGTGTCTTTGCCTAGCCTTTGGAATGTGTGTGTTGCTCTTACGTTTTCATCCTTTAGCTAATTACTTGCACATTTGAGATATGCAGCAGTGCTGATTTACTCCATTCTCCTACAAATTAAATAATCATCGCCATTAGTGATCTTGGTCTTTCTTTCTCTTTCTCCCTTTCAGCATATGCTACTGACAAAAGTATAGGACTCAACCTCATTAATTTTTGTATCTCTTAAAAAAAAAGTGTATTATTTTCAGTGCAATAATAGAAGTAATACAAATGCCAGTTTTGAATTATATGTAACTTTCATTTGTAGCTGCCAGGCATTCCACTTGAATTTTCTTTTGTTTTTAAAGAATGTCAAGTGATTTTTATTTTTCTCTTACAGAAGATTTTCTGAACTCTAAAGAACAAACAACAACAAAAAAACCCCTAAGCAATGCTTTAAGTTGACATTTAGTAAATCACAATTGGTGCATTTCATTGTGGTAGGACTTAATACAGAAGATAAGTGCAATGCTTTTCCACTGCTTTTTACATATGCAGCTGTTTATTACATATTTAAAGCTCTGTTAGTAATTTCTAATGTTTCTTGACAGTAAAGGCAGATTTGATTTATGCTTTTATTAATTAAAAATAATCTTTCTAAAACCCAGGACCATACCCAGCCACAAAAACTTTTATAATAATAGCCTATATTTTATACAGCTTAGATTTCTTCTTTTGTTCTTTTCTTGAGACTGGTACAGTAATTTGTGAAGATTTTTGACAAAGAACCCTGAAAAATTGTTTCATTAATACAGATACACTTCATAGGGATTTCTGCACTTGATCATGTCTTTGCTGTGGTGGGTGCTGCCTGTTGGCCTGTTCATTTGCCAGCTGAAGTGGGGCACAAAGTGAGAAGAGGTAGACTCGGAAGGGATTTAGTGGCACATCAGCACGTGTGCTGTCCTCACAGTGCAAGGAGAGGCTGCACCTGCCCAGGGAAGGACAAGTGAGCTGCTTCAGACATCCCCCTGCTCTTGATTTTGCTCCCACTACATTTTGGTAGCTCTAAGACTTAGTTACTGAAGGAGAAAGGGATCAAAGACCTGAAGGAAATTAGGGGATTAATCTGTTAGGGTGACCTTTGATAACATCGCAGGGGGCAATCCCAGTGACAGCAGTGAACTCCCTAGAATATAAAATAACACTATACTGAAACCTTACAGTCAAGGATGTTCTCAGTCCTCAGCTCCTATTTGTCATTCAGGTTTCCCTGAGCTTTCCTTGAATGCACAAAATAGATGGCATTGTAGGAAAAAGAAAACAGGTGATGCTAGATAAGTTTCTGCCTCATCTATTGCAGAGATGTCTAATTTTTTCCACATGGATAATATATCTATAAAATAGATTATGCCACTCAAAATACTAAATACTCTGAAACAGGTAGCACATTAAGCTTTGGACTTAGTTCAATCTGGAAAATTATATATGTTGGCCTATGCAAGCATATTTATATGTTATCATACCATATATATGTACTGTTGCCATATGTTTTTAAAGATATATATGTGCTTGAATAGGTATGCACATGGGCAAAATTATTGTTATGAAATCTGCAGATTGAATCAAGCCGTAAGTATAATACCCTGTTTCTTTCAGAGTAATGTGAGAAAGAGGAGACCTTATATATATACGTGTTTGGTAACATCTGCTTTTGCCACCCACTTGAGAAATTAAAATACAACAGAAGGGAAGAAACATCTGTCAACTGGAAATCATCCGCGCGAGCAGCGTGTTCCCAAGCGGCCCAGAGCAGAGGAGTCTGTCACACGTGTGCAGCTCCCCGTGGGAAGGCAAAGCAGGGCATGGGCTCCTTACACGAGAAGGGCCAAAGCTGTAGGAAGCTTCCTAGGTGCTCGTGCCCACAGCTCCTTCCTGGAACCGTCAAAATGTTGGGGCTGGTTAAGGCCCCTGGACTTTGCTGCTGTAGGGTTGTAACTCAAGCAATGCAAAAGGAGAAAAAGGAGTTAAATGCTGTGGGACAGTCAGATCACTCTTTCAATCTGCTGCTTTGAAGCTCATTTCATTAACACTTACCTGTGTCTTGCTAGAACCGATCTCTTGGGTTAGTTGTCCTTTACTGTTTCCAAAAACTAGCACAAAGCCGCCTCTTCCCATTTTCTGTCAAACTTCGTCTAAAAAACAATTTTGGACAACTTTGGTGTTTTTGAACATATTCTTATGTATTCATGGAAGGAGGGATAAAGAAGGAGCAGTGTGAGACAAGCGGCATCAGTGACCCATGGATTGTATTGTTAAATTAAGTGAGGGTGCACATCAGTACGCAGAGGCTCCTTCTCAAGAGAAGGCCCTTTGTCAGTGAAATATGAGTGATGCCCGCTGGTAGAACAAGTGCTCAAGCCTGTTCACAATGTGTGAGCAGATGGGAGAATATGAAAAACCTTCTCCTGGTCACCTGTGTTGACAATACTGTGATGTACCTTTATAGGTCAAATTCCTTCTGGTGAAAGTAAACATTTTTTTAAGAGATCATCTTGGCATGTTCTACTGAACATGGAAGTCAAGATAATTTGCTTGTGCTCTATTTAAAGAGAGAGATAGATAGATATAGAAAGATATTCTCTGCTTTGCTGGAATTATAACTTCAAGTTGGGAACTGCAGTTCTGAATATTACCTTTATATTATTTCAGGGAATAATACCTCCAGGTTCTAATAAATTTCATCATGTTTTTTGATAAGTAAATGTGATCACAATTCTGATTTTACAGTCAAAATAAAACTGAAAATGACCTCAAGTGTGTTCTTTAAGTGTCAGTAGCCCTTTGCATATTTCTGCTGTGCAAGATGTGAAAAGGGACTGTGGAAAACCATGTATTTTTCAGACTCAATGATATATGTTACTGTTCTTGAAGCTGATGGTTAACTTACCAGCCTGTTGTCTAACAAGTGTTGTTTGATTTGCTATCCTTGTCACTGTCATGGAGTTTGTTTTTGGAGTACCTTAAATTTATTTTCAGTGACATTTCTACATCCTTCTGTAGCCATTCAAAGTTAGATTTGTTCTGAGGTCCTTTTGTAGAACAGCACTGATTAACAGTCTGTCCCAGAGCGTTTATTTGGTATTAAATAAATCTGGCCATAACTCTTAAGTCCAGGCACTGGAGGTGTGTTCAGATCCTTGTGTTAATGTAGCATTAATTTTGCTGAGACTCCTTATAGAGTCTTGTAGGTCCTGGAGTCCTTTTTTTAGGTGGAGTACAATAGGCAGCTCCAATTCCTAGGCTGAATAACTCATTGACGAATGTTCTGTGCCTGTGTCCTTGCTGGCACAGGACCTTTCACTTTTGGTGACTACAGCCTGTTTTCAGGACACAAGTGATGAGTCAGGTACATTAATGGGACACGCTGTGATGTTTTTAGCCAATTTTCATGTTCATTCTCTTCCACAAGGGGAATATTATTTGGCCATAGCATACAAAATAGATCACTAGCGTTAGACCTCAGAGGATTTGCTTCTAATGCTTAAATCACAGCAGTTCTTTGCTAATGTGCAAAACTTTCACCCATCTAGTTTTTTAGTTTGTGTCCAAATGAATTTGTTGAAGGCCACTAAATTTTGCAGGCAATTTATTAAAGAAAGCCCTTTCCCTGTTTAGATTTTCTTTTTTCACATCAGAAGATAAACAGGTAGACTGTACCAATGCAGACTCATTACTACATCTTGGTGCTGAAAGCTGGGGCAAGATTTTTTTCATAAATTTTGAGAAATAGAAGTTAGCAGAAGAGAGAGACTTGTAAATATTCTACAAAATCTAACTTTTTTTTAATGTGCTGTGCGATGGCTGAATATCGAATTTGTAGACAGTAGGTCTTAGATTGTCTGAAAGCTGCTTTAAAAAACAACAAAAATGGGTAAAATGTGAAAATTTCCCAGTAGTATTTATTTTTCCTTTATATTCTAGCCATTCAACTTACTCTGCAGGGCAAGTACACTGCACTTACAGTGCAACTGATAAGTTTCAGAATGAGCTGATGTGTCAAATATCTGATGGGTTAAGATTTTCTTCATAATTTTACTGTAAACTGGCTAGACATTTTGCTGAGCACATGAATACATAAATATAATTGTATGCTGGAATGTGGGGGGTTTATTTAATTTTATATTTGCCATCAACAAGTAAGATCTTTGCATTATAGGCCACTGACATCCTCACTATTCTCTTTTCAACTGGCTACTTGAGCAAGGGGTTAACTCGGTTTTGGTTCCTTAGTCTGTCATTGCTGCTTCTTTCCTTTTCTCTGTGATTTAAACAGAATACTTCAGCCTCCCAGCTGTCAATCTGTCATTTTTCATGAGTGCTAAATACACTAGGGAAAAAAAGCAATTTATTTCATTTTCACAACTGAGGAAGACCGGATGGCTCAGGAGGTTGGTAATGAGCCTGGATACTGAAGTTACAGATCCAGCATAGAGCTACACTTGCTACTATCAAATTCAAAGACACATCTGTAGAGACATCGCATAGATTGCACCAAAGAAGCTAAAGTTGGAATGCTCTTGATGGGACATGATTTTCTTGGATGTGATTGCAGTAAATTTAAACTGAAACACCTTGAATCCAAGTCTAATAAATGAAATTCTTGTCATAGGTGCTGCTCCAAGCTGTTCTTTCAGCATTCTACTGCAGCTGGACCTAGTGCAGAGTCACTTTTCTCTTCTTGGCTTCAGCTTTTCTTAATAGTCAGCTCTCACACAATGTACGTGTGACATAAAGTTGATCATTTAGAACATTTTGCTATATTTTATGATGGCGTAGTGCAAATTCAAAGTAAAGGTGTGAGACCAGACTTCCACTCATAAACAGTAAAAATAATACTTTAAAGGAAACTTTCAAATTCTTTTTGAGTTCTGTGGAAAATTAAGTTCGCAATATTTTCAAGATTTTTTTGATCATATTATTAGGGAGTTTTATGCTTAAATACTGTCTAACAGGAAAAGAAAATTTCATTCAAAACCAGAGTTTGCAGTGGGCAGCTGTTCAAACAAAAAACCCAACAGTGGTCTCTTGCATGTGGAGAATCTTCAAGTGCATGGAACAGCACTGCTCGTTTCACTGAGATTTAGTGATGTCCAGGCTCCAGTTATTTCAGTCCAGTGATGTGAGGCTGAACCTAATTTTGATTGAAAATAGGAGTTGATGGGTCACTCTGAATGAGGAGAATAAATCTTGTCTTTTGTAAGGAAGCTTGCAGCATGTATGCAGTATTCACTGGCTGTTCTGAAGTATTTGTTTATATTTCACTGATTTGTCTAGGGTCCTGTGAAATTAAAAATAGCTTAAAAATGAATAGATATGGGGGTAGATTTTTTGATTAGAAGTGTATGACACTCTTCTAACAGGAGCTTTCAAGTGTTTTAGCAACTTCTTTACTTATAGCTGGTTAAGCAATATGGATTTTTTCTAGATAATAGATTTAGAGTGCATGAAAGCTAAATAATGCTCATATGCTGCTATTTTCTATCACCTGAAACAATTCTCTACCAAACACCAATACAGAAAAAAAGATGCCACAACCCTCCCAAACAATAAAAAACAAACCAAAATAATAAAAACAAACAAACAAAAAAATCCTTAGAGCAAGAAAAGAAAAGCCTGACCCCAAAACCCTTCAGCAAAACCATCTTTACTCTTGTAGGATGCATGGACATCTATTGCCTCGTGAAATATCTGCTAGGACAAGATATTCAATTTACGGTGTTTAAACCTGAACCCTGATAAATAATAAATAAAGCAGTTGCTTTCGATAGCACCGAAATTTTGAACTAAGGCTGTCTCAGCAATTTGCTTTTGTACAAGGCATGTGTCGTTGTGCTTGAACAGGATAATTTTAATAATGTTTGTAGTTTGGTGGGGACGTGACCCAGGAATGCACTTTAGTCTCTTAGTAAGGTAGATCCCTGAGGGATGGATTAAAGGTATCCACTCAGAGCTAATATGAGTATTTCAGTGTTTCTTACATACTTGTATCTTTTACAGACTTTAAAGCATGTAATTTTTTTTTCTACAAACAAAAGATGAGATTTTCCACTTATTAGCTATCAATAGATAGAGTTTGCTCATAACTTTAATATGTGCACAGGTACATCAGAAGTAGTACATAGGGAGGAAAGGAATCTGTAAAAATATGTCCAGGGCAAATAATTGGTTTCAAATGCTCTTATTTGCAACTTGGACCATCATCTAAAAGGATTGTAAGCTTAAAAAATGAAGAACTTGATTTTCTGGAGTCTAAAATGTATTGAGATTTGACATTTCCAGTTCAGCCTATTGGAATACATGGTTCAGTTCTGTTCTCATACAAATGTAATGAAGGTGATTATTTAAAGAGGAAATCTTAGTTTATAACTGAGTGCTCTGGCTCTTAAATTCCTAGGCATTATTTCCCTGTACTGTGGATACTATTTGTATCTCCAAAAGTCATCCTTAACTTGTGATTAAAAAATTTCAAGAATAGCATTTTTTTCCACTTTTGATTAAAACGACATTTATATTTTCAAGCCTATGTGCAGTCATTAATACTGAAAGTTTAATGTGAAAGCATACTATTTTTTTTTAAATTTAATAATGAATTTAAAATTATGAACACAATGACATACCAAGTGAATAGCACATCAGATTTTGGAGTTACCTGATGATGTCTTTGCATATATATTTTTGAATGAGTCACTTGTTGATCTATGTTTGTTCAGCAAGGCAACTAATATGCATCTCTATTTGTATTTGACTATATCTAGACACACATATGCGTATACCCTAAAGTACAGATTAGTTCCTCAACATGTTGTATGGATCATGGCTGAGGATAACTTGTTTATCATATAGATCCTATATGATAAATATATATTTATATATGTTTATCATATATATATGATATATGAACCCTATTTTTCCTCCATATAGAGTTTTTTGATAGAAAGAGATTAAGGATTTTCACTTATAACCATTGCTTGCAGTTCTGAGGTTACCTGGTATAAATTAAATTGTAATTTAAAAAGCTATTGCTCGTAACTGGCACAATGCTGTAGTTGTAGAAACCGGCATGAATGAATTGCAAAACTGTCACTGACTTAATGACTACAAACTGAAGCTGCCTTTATTTCACCATCTTTGCCAGATCCACTCTTTTCATCCAAGGGTTTGAAAAGAATGATGTTGCCATAATTACACACTACCTGACAGATGGTACAATGGCAGTGACGTATCATGTTTAACTAATGTGTTTCTTTATCAGATGTTCACACCAGAAGTATTTACCTTTATATAACACTGACATCAATTGTGCAGGCTGCAAAACAGATTTATTCCTCTAAAAAGTGTTTCTAATAAAATGAATACAGTGACATTTGGAACTGCATGCCTTGAGGCATGTATTCTGTACCAAAAACCTTAATTAATTCATAGCTTAGCTTGACATAGTGTGATTTTTTTTCAGCACAATCACTAACAAAAATAATCAAGTATATTACCAATTGTAGTAAAATAAGTACCATCAAATTTAGCTCATGCATTTTGTCATTGTAAAATCAAAACCTTGGCATGGCTGTTACCGAGAAACCTCATAGGATGGGAACTACAGGATTTCCTCTGATCAGACCAGTAAACAGTATCAGATTAATCAATCTTTGGTTAGCTAAATATCAGAATAGAACTAATTCTCAACATCTTCCCTCACCTTCTGGTGAGGATAACTTTGCAGTAGATAAATTTCATCAGAAAAANCTGAGGATAACTTTGCAGATATTCAATGCATAAGTAGATAAATTTCATCAGAAAAATCTTGGCTATGCGTCCGTCCGTCTTGGTACCATTTTACTCCTTATTTAGACTTTTTCAGCTTGCACCTCAGCAGATGATTGACCTTTAAAGTGCTGTTCTATTTTGAGCAGTGTATTAATGATAATTTTAAAAAATCTTTTGTGGAGCTAATGTTTATCACCTTCATAATTTTCTGAGGTTAGAACAATATTTTGGAGGTTTCTCCCTGACCATGAGCACTCTTCATTAGTTTTGAAAAGACACCCTGTGCTCGTTTCAAGTAATGGATTTTATTTATCATTGCGTTCCTTTTCTATACTCTTGGTATAAAAACAATGCCTTTCCCATCAGAAGCTCTTTGAAGTAGAGGCATGTGTTTTTATTGTTGTCACAAAGAAAACCTATATGTACAAGCATGTATAGAATTGATTTTAAAATTCAGCTGTTGTGCTTTTATTCTTGAGCTGTGAGAAATTTTGCATACCAGTGCATGACTATTGTTTGGCTTGGTGTTTAATAACTATTTATTTTGCCTTTAGGTGTTTAAGCTAAGCTGTTGGTTTACAGGGCTACATGCTTTGGAATATCCATAATTATGTCTCTGAGTTATCCTCTATTAAGTTACATGTTCAATAGCCAATTGTAATATAACTTATGAAATATGAGAAATAAATGTATCTTTTCAGGTAAGACTTTTTTTAATACACAGCTGCCTTATGAAAATCTTGGCCTGTTTAGACTTTATCTGTGGAGTTTGGAAAAATCTAAGCCATGCAACCCACTGTATGCTCAGGGATCAGGGTGTGAAAGCATTAACAGCTCAGGTTCTGTACCTAGGGAAGGCAATGGCTTTCTATTACTTCACTTATTTATTGAGATTAGTTTTCCTTATAGAAGTGCTAATTATGTCCGTGAGAGTTCAGACATTAACAGTGCATTAAAAATCAATAATTAATTAAAACCCACTTGTAAGAAAATGTTGAACAGGTAAGAAGTGTTAGATGGAGTTCCTAATAGGGTATGTTTTTGTTAGATATCTCAAGGACTGGAGCCTGAACCTTGTTTCTGTTTTGGCCTTAAGCCAAAAGGCAAGTTAATACCACTCAGGCCATTGATCTGTCTCCACGTGCAGATTCCTTATTAGCTGCACCTTTCTTACATGCGAAGGACAAATAACTCATCAGCAAATGGGGACCATATCAAAGATGCTTTTTTGGCACTTGTACCAACCAGAAGAGTGTATTGTAGTCAAAGCAGAACATGGTGAGCTTTAAAAATTTCTCTTGTCCTCCAAAACAGTGCAAAGATGATTTCTAACAGAGCATGAATGCTGGCTAAGAGACAAGGTGACTCACAAGAGACTACTTCAAGTCCTTATATAAGTTATTCTTTAAAATGGATCTGGGAAGAGGATTATGCTTATCAAAACTAATACAAATGACAAAAAAAGCCACTTGTGGCTTCCATGCCTACATAATCTTTCCCAAGGTGCCTGGTGAAATTTGGTTCTACAAATACAGAAGGGTTTGTTTCCAAACATTTTATTTATCAATTGAAAATATTTTACTCTAGGTATTCTTATTCTATTAGAATGATTTTAGCCTTTTAAACTTCAATTATAAATTTTAATAAAGTAAACCAACAGTAATTGGCAGATTATTGTTTTGTATAAATTCTGTAATTATAACTCCTTGATTTAAATACATTCACAAGGGAGGTAGAACAAGGTATTTGTTAAATAAATGTTATGTAATTGAGGTATTTCCCTACAGGTTGTTCAGCTGCTACATTTGCAAAATTCAAATATGATAGATTTGGGTTGTTTTAATTTTGTTGTTGATATTTATATTTTATGTGAGTTTGTAATTTAGCTTGTCATCCAAGGTAACCAAAGCATAGATGGTTTGTCAGCTCTTTCATTTTTCTTGGAACTCTTTGTGTTTTCATTTGTTTGCAGCTGTTTTAATGGAACACAAGTTACATACTTTGTATCTCTTTCACACAGTGCAAGATCTAATTAGCTCATGGTAGCAAATAATTAGTGATGCTTTTAATAGATACATAAATATATGGGAGGGAAATATTAAAAGAATAGGAGCTTTTTATATAATGTTTTGACATGAAAGCAAACCTGATTCTTCTTAGTAAGGGGATTGCACGAGTAATTTCATAATATTTTATAACAAAATTTAACCTGTGGTTATCTCTGTAATGGAGCTCGTTTAATTTCCTTCTTCTCCTCAATCTATGGAATTGTGTTTCTTTGGTTTCCCTTGTATGTGATAGTTTTGCTCTAGATTGTAAGTGCACCCTTGGGCTTTTTACAAAACTGAAGTGCTACATTGACTCGTAGTTTAAAAGCAGTGTAGTAACATTTGATCTAAACATTTGGAAGGGGGAAAAAAATCTATCTTCTTTTAGGAACACCATTAATGGTCCTGTGACAAGATGATGAGCCCATGCTGCATTCCGGCAGACAGTGTCCTTCCCCCTCTTTACGTGCAGAGTAGGATGCCCAGTGGCCTGGAGCACCCCTCTGGTCAGTGTGGGTGACCTGTCCCCGCTGTGCCTGCTCCCAGCCTCCCATGCACACCATCTCCTCACCGGTGTGTCCGTATGGAAAGCAGAATAGGCCTCAGCTCTGTGCAATCAGCAACAACAAAAACATCTCTGTATTATCATCACTGTGTTCAGCCCAAATCCAAAACACACCTCCATACCCGCCACTGTGAATAAAATTAACCCTGCCCCAGCCAAAACCAGCTCAGGGGCTTTTATGTTTCAGTTTTACCATAGAGGGAATGGATTTAGGAATATCAGTTCCTGAGGCCCACAGGATTTGTGCCAAAATTTGACTACCAGCTTTCCTGGAGTTTGAGAGTAAAGTCTACCCTGTGAGTAAGAGGTGCCACCATCAGGACAGTCGCTGGTGCTCAGCTTTCCTGCTAAGGCGTGAGTTACTCCAGCCCAGCAAAGCTGGATCGTGGGCCCTTGCCTCTTCCCAGCTGGGGACCTCGCTCCGATGCCTTGGAACACCTGAATGCACATATTTCTAACCCAAACGAGGACAGCAGATAGCTCTGCAGGGTCCTCGGGGTGGAGGGGCACAGGGGGTCCCCAGGCAGCCACAGACCTTCCCTGGCCACCAGCGTGCTGTGCTGCCTGTGGCAAGGTGGTTTCACATCACAGGGCAGGGGGACACCAGCCATGTGTTGTGATCTTTTCTATTGTTTTTTTCCTGAAGGAAGGTCACATGTGATTATTATTATAATTTTACTATATAGCTACAAAGTATGACAAGCTATACAATTGCAACGGAATATATTTCATGTGTTTTGTGCTAGGCAGGTGGGTGTGGCAGGATAAAACACCACTGTGAACAGTTTTTCTATAACCAAATAATGTTGAAAGGATTTTCCTTTAACTAATTTAATGTTGTGATTCAGAATACAGAATAGAATGTTTAACCTTGTAATTTTTTTTTATTCTTATAGCTGCCACAAATTATCCCAACTTTCTCTTTATGACTGCACATTTACCTCTTGAATGACTGTACCTTTTCCTCTTGAGGAAAGGAAACATGGTGCTTATTTACAGCAGGAATCTGTTATGGATCCTTTTGTTCTCCATGTGCATTTCAGGCCTAATTCTGAAGTAACCTTAAAAACTAAAGCATGCTGTGCTTAAGTCTTAGGTTCATATTTAGAGGTCTCATGCTGTCAGAGAATTATTTATCTTTAAATATCTAATTTTTTTTATTTAGATATTATTTTATTTATTATTATTTAAATAATACATTATTTATAGTATTTTACTAACTTCTGTTCCTTACTCTGTTCTGTGTATCAGACTAGGGTTATTTTTATAAGTGATAGGGAAAAAACCCAACAATAAAACCCTTAAAATTATCTGCAAAGGTCAGATTATAAATGTTTATTAAGTCATTAATTTCATTTTTTTGTAACAAAAAAATACAATAAATCACTCTACAGTGTGAAGCATCATCCTTGCAGCATCAGCTTAGCATTCCTCAGTGAAATGTCCCATTTTCTCTCTTTCTTTTGTAGGTCACCAGTGGGACTTCTAGCTTAAAATTAGTTATTATAGAGGCAGAGCTATTGGGAAATCACGGACCTGATGCAATTATAAATTTCATAATGCTGTACTGCCACATGCTGTTCTGATATGTGGAAGTATATTGATTTAGATATGCTTTATGGCTAGCGTTATGTGTCCCTAACGACCAAAAGCAATCCTATATCTTTTTAAACATTTTATGAATTCAAAACTAACCATTTTGGTAAAGGGAAGAAAATGTGTATGTTTCATTAGAGTAGATGATGAGGTAAATGTGAGGGAAAGAGTGAAAAACATGAGCAGGATTGGACAAAAAATAACAGTTGCTAAAAAAGGAATAGAAAAAAAGAGAAGTGGAATGTAAATAAGAAAGACAAAAAATACACTGTCAAAATTAATTTTAAAAATTTCTCTCAAATTTTGCAATTATAAATCAGTAAATATTCCTTTCTTAAGGGAAGGATGTAGCTAAGACTTTCCAAGCACACTTACAGGCCTTTAAGATGTCTTGACATTCCAGTCTGTTTATCCCTCCAATAACGTGTTGGCAACGTGAAATCAAATGTTCTAATGTTCCAGTATTTAATTTAATTTGTGTTCTTCAGAAGAAATAGGTAACAGAGTAAAAGGCTTCATGGAATAAAACTGAAAAGAGAAAGAGGAGTTACTTCTGCAAATATTAGTGTAGTATGTTGGTGCATGTGTGGGCCAAGCCTGTGGAATGGAAAACAGGGAAGATCTTGGCCCCTGTGGAGTGCTGTCTTCAAAACGTGTTCTCAACCAGGTGCAGTGTTTCAAATAAGGGGTTTTTTTCCTACTCTCATGTGTTGGTTCTCCTAGGATTAGATTCTGTTATTTAGAAGTGAAGATAATTTCTGCAAAATCAGAACTGTATGTAATGGAATTAAGAGAAGGTTCTTCGCCCTCCCCAGGAAAATGGCTTTGTCTGGTTTGCATTGCAAAAGGGCTTAGGACATTATAGGTAAGGTCCTGTGTAGTGGTACTGAAAAGTGATACCTGTTGGATATTGAAAGGAAGCTGGGGACTAATGGAGTGAGACAAAAGGAATAATGGAGGCAATGATCCTAAGGAGCAGGTGCAGGGTTAGCCAGAAACTGAGAGGAGGTGGGTGATTTTTTTGACCTGTGCCATGGATTTTTCCTACCACTGATGCTGAAACTTTCAGTGCTATTTTCACAGTTTTGGTATAAATTGAAACTCTAACTCCTCTCCTGCTTTGGCAGGAGATTACTGAGGTTTTAAACACCAAACTTCAGAAGCAGCGAGCTGTATCTCATGGCCAGGACAGATTGTCATGGTACACTTTCATCTGTCAGCGTGGCAACCCCACTACAGCTCCCCTTACTCAAGTTTATTGCAGACTTTTGAATAGAAACTTGATCTTCATGAACAATGGCTTTTAAAGTTTTTTCACTGGCTGGAGCTTTCAAAAGTTCTGGTTTAAAATTTTAATTGAAATGGACAGTTGCAAAAATGTCACGTTTTCAGGACTTATGGGAAAGACTTTCCTCCTCCTTCACATCTTTTGGAGGCAAGAAGGAAAAAGGCAGGTAAGAGAAACAGTGTTAAATCATATAAATTCATATAAACTAATAGGACGTGTTTCACATTTTTTCCCTTTTCTAATGCCTGCCTTGCACATATTTCTGAAGATTTGCCCTATATAAAAAAGATGAGCAGGGAAAGATCTATGCCTAAGGCAGATCTGAGCATCAAGTCTGATTTCAGGGCTTAGGCAGGATATAGAAAAATATCTATATCTTGAGCTCTGGCTTCCAGAGAAAATTTTATCCAACACTTAAAAGATTCTTCTTTATTTTTCCTTATTCATAGTATGCCAGGACACTGAAAGAACAGTCATCTGCTGTACGTTTGCTTTAGTGTTAAAACATCTCCTTACTGTTCAAAATACGTGACTTTGGAAGAACAATAGAATAATAATTGGCCATAATTTGTAACTTTTCCAGAATTCTAGCAGTAGGACAAGCCACAGAGAAATAATTTTAATGTGAATGCAACTGCTGTGCTGGAATTTGATGATCTTTAAGATTTCTTCCAAGCCCAGGCATTCTGAGCTTCAGATACTTCAGAATTTGACAAGATATTCACCCATTTTAATAATTTTGGCATATACTGTGTCTGTGTTGCATAACAACACCTTCTAGGAACTGACAATGATTAACATTTTGTGTTGCATTCTTGAAAAGATTGTAAGATCATTCTTTTAATTCTGATACCACTCCAGAAAAGTCTTTGCTGGCTGCTAAACTGTACAAAAAAAGTGTCAGCGTTGTGATCCTTCTCTCCTTAGGGAAGATGGCATTCTCTGTTCCCTTCCACTCAGAGTACTGAGGGAAGCCAGTGATTCAGCACCATTTGATTGAAACTGAAAATAATCTCTATCTAAACTTTTTAGTTCCCCAGTGCAGAGGTAACACAGATGTCTATGAAGATTCTGAGCAATGATTTGTATTTCTGTGGAGTTTGGTGAACAGGTGTGTATGTGTGGGGGCAGAGAAGGTGACATACTGTGGCTGTTGAGTGTCACTTGCCAAAAAATATTTGAAAATTCAGTCCTCAGCAAACTTAAACATTCTCCAGACCCAAGCACAGTGAAACCAACTGGTAGTGTTATTTTCCTCTCTGTTTATAATAGAAAATCATGTACACTTGGCTTCAGTAGCATTTGTCTTTGTCCTTCAGTCTTTATTTCTGTTTCAGGATACTTGAGATTGTAGTTCTACTCTCCAGATATTTAATATGGTATATAAATATCTTGCTAGAGTAACTGGAAAAGGGCACGAACAGCTCTTAAAAATAGAAATAACAACAGAACCAGAAAGTCTGTATACGTATAGCCCTGAAATGAATAGAACTTTGAGTGCTTTTTTAATATTTAACAAGCCATTTTGGCGTATCTTATTAAGCTGACCTAGAACAGCTTATTCATACAGATTCATCGTTAATAATTAATTCATCCTGGGAAGAAATAAAAAAGAAAAAAAATCACCTAAATGCATAAAGAGTTTAGAATCCTGGTTCTGCTGATAATCTTACAGGACAAGGTCCTACTTTTCATATGACCACTGTGTTTTCCTGTCATAAATTCTATTAACTTTAATAGATATTCTTGTGGTGCAAAGTATTGGTGCTTGTAAGTAGACCTGACCTGGGTTTAAAAGCAATTCTGATGGCTGTACCTTTGTATAAGTACCTAAGGGCCCTCCGTTTAAAACTGAATGTGAATGTGCTCAAAAAACTTTATTATTTGTTATGTTTGTCTTTATTTCTTACATCACAGAAGTGCATGACATCTTCCTCCAAACCAGTGTGTTAGGTACAGGAAGAAAAAATGTCCATTTTAAGGAATTTGTAATCTATATAAAGTCAAAGAGGTAAAGATGCAACAATATAATGAATTCACGTCTTGCCAATAGGCAGCAGATCAGTATTAGAGCTGGAAGAGCAGCTTCATTTTTTCATTGTTCCTTTATATTAGGCCAGGAAGCAATGAGAGGTATGGCCTTACTGGAAGACTTCTTTGGATCTTTTGGGGATTTTTTTCCATGTAAAAATAAGAGAAGATTGCATCTGGTATATTCTGTGATGAAAAAAGCAAGCAGTCTTTAATCTTTCTCTCATCCAAAAGCATTCAAACAAACCATGGTTATGTGAAGGAATCAAGTGTTGGATGAGATTTTTTGAATGGCATTAGTTTTATTAAGTACGTTTACATTTTATGCTTGCTCTTCCTGAGGTCAGCTTCTGCTTCTCCTTAGCACCTTCTCTGTTCTTCTTCAAACTGGTGAAAGTTCCTATAGCAGACAAGAGAAAGTTCAACCCCAGTTAACAAACAAACAAAAAAAAGCAAAGGAAGAAAGGACAAGTGGACAAACACTACTTATTTACCCGAGTAAGTCACAAATTAGTTCACTAAGGCATTCTTGAAATGCACTCTGTAAATAGTGGAAGCATTTAGCCCATGATGTTTGAGTGGGTTGTGAATATTTGTAGGAATGGCTAGAGATTTCCTGGTAAGTATGAGGAGGGAAGCTTTTGCAGCATATCCCAGAAGACAAATATAGAGAAATCAGGACTTACATTCTGTGGACTGTTTGCACTTTTTTGTTCAGAATTTGTTGTGTACTCATAGATTCATGTTTCATGTATATTTTATAATGCATTTATTTTATATATTATATAGCTGTCTGAACACCTATAAAAGATAAATACTCAGCAAGCTTTTTCTTAAATAATTTTAACAAAACTACATCAAGCTGTCTGCTCTTACAAAAAAGTGTTCAAGGGTGTTTTATTTCATTTGTGGTTTCTGGTGACGAGCATAAATTGGTCATGCTCTGTTTTGTGCATGTTCAGATGTCACTGGAAATATAATAGATCTTAGCTACAACTTCTTTTTTCCCCTCTCAGGAATCTTTTCAGTAATGCCAGCATAACCTTTTTATTGGATTCTCATGTGCCCACTAAACACTAATCAGGGGTCACAGATCATCTGTTTTGACTCCTTAGGTGTTTCTGTCATCTGATCTAAGATTTTATTTTAGTGTTAGAGGATGTAACAAAAAATGCAGAATTACTGTAAGACATGTCTGTACTTGAGACTAATCACTTCTGGAGTGTTGTTGATCTAAGTGTTGTTTGTAACACCAGTTGTACAGCTGCCAATCCTGCTGTGGAAATGAGATACTGCATCCCCAGAGGTGGCCCATGAATTATCAAGTAAACACAAAGAAGAACTTGCAGTAGACACTCAAACATGAGTGAGGACACATTGTCTTTGATAATCTCAGTTTACCTAGTCCTTTCAGCACATACAATTCCACATCTCAAGATACTCATAGCATGAAATAGTATTATAACCACATAAATTCTAATTCATAAACCTAGGATGGATTAACAGCAAGAAATTTTTAGAATCTACTAAAATATTAGAACAGCACAATTGCATTTTCCTGTATCTAGAAAAGAAAATAGAAATTGCATGAACAACTGAATACAACATCTTAAATGTTTAATGCTGGAGAATAGCAAGACTTGGATCAGAGTCCAGATTTATTTTGGACTATTAATTCCTTAGTCCTTGTCCATCATATCTACCACTGTCATCTTCAGGAAATGGAAATGTTTGCTTAATTTTCCATCAAAAATCAAAACTGCATATTTTTTTTTGTACGAAAAGTCATCATTCTTTGTTTCTGAAATGACTATGTTCTGTTTCTTGAACTCACTACTAAAGCCTTCTCTCAACCTCAGCAAATAATTTTCCCTGTAGTGAGAGGGAGAAAAGGAGGGACCATCACCACAAAAGCCTTCTCAGTTAGCAAATGTAACTGAACAGCATAGCAGCTCCCATTGTACATGTGCAGGAGTTTCTGAAGGCAGAAAGCTATTTTCTCTCCTACTTAGAAATGAAAACCTAAGTGCAGGTATTATCTGAAAAGGAGAAACTGTGGAAGTGTAGAACTTAAAACTTAGTACTTTAATTTTCAGATATATTCTCTTGACTGCTGACCCTCACTGATCATTCCTACAATAAGCTGATGTGTGGGAAGGAGTTTGTTACTGCATGAGTGTCATTAACCAGTCTGCCCCTGTGTCTACTGTTTCTTTAGTAAATGGGTGCTCAGTGGTATATCTGGGCTGAGAAAAACTGAGACGAAATGAAAAGGGGAGTAGAAGTTCTTCCATTTTTAAGATGAGGCTTCTTTAACAACAAAGACCTTTGTAACATTGGTGGCTTGTATTTGTACTCACCTATATTTCTTCACAGTATTGGACTAAATTCTCTAATTCAAGGACTTGCCTTTAACCTAAATATCAGGTTGATGATGGTGGTGCTCAACTTGTCATTCTTTTCCCCTTTTTCTGGACTGAGATATGTACCAGATAATCTCTGCAAGACAGCAAAATTAATCAATGCACTTCTCTGTGAGAATTTCTCAGCAGGCTGCTGACAGGGCAGACCTAATAGTTCAATAAATGCAATCCCCAAAGGACTGGGAGCATGGACAGAGTTGTTGGAGAGCTGCGATTGCACAGAGAAATACAAACGATATCTGAAAGGTTTCCCAGCTTCCTTTATTTTTCTTTTGTTTTTCTTACCTTTCTGAAAGGAATATTTTGTAACTGATGCTTTTATTGGCTTATGGTTTTCTTTACTAGCCACCAGATACAAAACTGGAATAACAAATATCCTTATCTTCGTACTTTAATTGTTAGAGAACACCATTTAAGATGTTTTTGGACCAGGCATTTGTAGAAACAAGATCTTTCTGTATTTCTGAAGTCTGACTCACATGTGCTAAGTGACAACCACTCAGGAGTAATTACTTACTTTTAATGACTATATTTATAGATGGTTAAATGGAAATGTTACATGTCTGAAGTCCTGGAGTTGCCACATCTAGTCATTATCAGCTAATTATTTTCAGTACTTTGACAACAGGCAGAAGAGATGCATTTTTCAAAAGCTACCAAGGCACAAGTGTATATTAATGTGAAAACTGGTCTTTCACACAACTTTCAAGATGTTACTGCATTACTTTCAATGTGAATACTGCCGGAAAATTAAAATCAGGTAATGATTGGAATATGCATGATTCTCATTTCATTATTTAATTTTCATCAAAAGTTTAGCTTCTGCTTCTACGTCTGGAATAGAAGAGGCTTTGCATCATGTGATGGTATTTAATAGAGAGCAGAGTCCATAGCTAATGCAGAGCAGATCTACCGAGTGAAAAACCTGCTGTGTCCTCATCTGCCCAACTGGAATGTGAAAATATCCCACTTAATAGAGTGTCTTTTAGATTAGTGATGTGCTGGCTTTGGTGTTTTGTGGTTACACATTGATCCTTCGGTTGGTTAGATCTAAGGAAAGGTGGCGTGGCATGTAATGGGCTCAGGTATGTGCAATAATTGTCTCTAGTTTATATAACAAAAATCTGTGTTCTGCCAAGATTTCTGTAAGAGTTAAGCTTGGTGTCAGAAAAGACAAGTATTTTGACACAGCACTAATAGCAATTTAAAAGGAAAGGCCTCATAATGTGTGAAATCAATGTCTCTTGAAGGCTTCTGAATCTGTGAGATTGATCTATGGTGCAATAAGGAAACCACAAAGAAAGCAAGTTTTGGCTCAGATAAAGAATCTTCCATATTTACCTGACAGGTAAACACAGCTGGAATGTTGATTAGTCTCACAATCAAACTAGCATGAGAGTTTCTGACTAGCGGGCTATGAAACTATACAAGAAAGGAGATAGAAGGTGCACAGCAATTTAAATTTTAGGCAAGGGGAAAAAATACTTATTTTTTCTGCTTTGAAAATCAAGGCAGAAATGAAACTTCAGTCTCTGAATCTCAAAGTAGTGTCATACGTACGCCCTATTTTCACCACAACGTGTGTGTGTGCTACCACTGAGAGCAAGGCAGAGCTGAAGCCATACTTCAGGGGAGTAACAAGGCATGTAAAGAGAGGGCAGAGCTGAGGCTCAGAATCCACATGTGCCTTCTAGAGAAAAACACTTCCGAGAGAGATGTGCATCTTGATGGTGTGGTGTGGTGCTTCTGACCTTCCTGCCTGTTCTTCACATGACTAGTGGGGCTTTAATAAGGAATGTGCCTCTTGGGAAGTTTCTGCCTATTTGAGGCTAAATGCTTTTGCTGCAATAATATTGTATTTAGAAGAACTTGCATTATTCTAGTAGTATGAAAAACAGAACAATTGAAAATTGTTAGGCTGGTATAAAAGTATACTTATAACTGTGTTATTTGTCTTAGGCTCTGGGCAAAAAGATGTTTGTATATTTTTCATGCAAATATATGTATACATCTATTAGGGTCTTATTAGAATATTAGCATTTATCCCAATTTTACTACTGAGACCAAATCATAACATCAATTTGGGAGATTAGGGACGAACAGATTGTTCTCCTTCTATAGGTGGGACTTTGTGTTAGTAGTTTTCCGTCTGGGTTTTTATCTCCCCAGTTGGGGAGATAAAAACATATTGCATTAAAATGGGATAGAATTCATAACAGTAAGCCAAGACTTAAAGCAGAAACCTTGGTTATAATATAGAGAATGATTGGGTCAGTATATAACAAGGAACAGAGGAGCTGTAAGACTTTTATTGCAAAAATAATTTTAAGAAAAGATAATGGAAAGAGAAACAAGGGAAAATAGAAATAAAAGGGATATCCATGTAGCTGAGACACCTCTTGAATATTCTTACTAATCAGGCTATATTCTAAATTTAACAAACCATGTTTTCAAGCAAACATTTGATCAAATTTTTGGCAAAAGTGACACAAATTTTTGCCAACTTCCATTTGGTGACTGGTTCTTATTTTTAGTATTGGTTTTGGAACTGTACTTCCTGCCATTCTGCCTCACTGTAAAAAGTTATAGCTCCATTAACAGGCCGTTAGCTGCCTTTCAGAATGCACACACTGCTCCTCGTTCCCAGTGTAAACCAAGTGAAGTTTATCCCAGTTGAAGTGGATGTGCAGCAAAGGTCTTATAAAACAAACTAACATCTGTACTGGCAAAATAACAGATGGCTCTTATCTGGCTCCTTCATGTTTGCAGAGAGGATCTGGTGGGAAAGACCATTCCCGTTGGCAGTCTTTGATCTTAATATCTCGTGTAAACCAGTACAGCAGGGAACATCTGTCCACAGTGGCTCTGACAAGTGGATGTGTGTGACACCTGCTTAACATCAAAACTCTCTGGGCAAAAATGGTGCAGGGAGAGCAAGATCCTGCAGCCTAATTTGTATTTTGCTGCTTTTTTTGTTTCTCAGCGCTGAAGTTGTGCTTATTTGTATTTGAGAAATGTTTTCCTTATCCAATTATGCACAGTAGATTTTAGATATCATACAAGAATTTGTGTCTACATTAATAATTAAGTTACCACATTCTAAGTGGTGCTATCTTTGCAGTAGAAGTGAGGATATGAAGCTATGCAGAGTATCATGCGCGTTAAGGCAAACACCACTCACAGCCTTGTGTACCTTGTTGTTTCTATTCAATTTTTTTTTTTCTGTTTCTACTGCAACAGCTCTCTTGATCATTCTTTCTCAGAAAATAGTCTCCCATCTGTACCATTGCTGACAAATCCAGTTTAAAACTGGGACAGAATTGCCACTCAGAATACTGTGTGTTTTCTTACAATAAAGGTCCATAACCAGTGGTAACTAACTAGGTAATAAGACTCTCTATAAAAGTCATTAAAATATTATCAAATCAGCTTGTATCTGATTTGAATCTATGCCTTAACTAAAAAGGACAATTTAGCTTCTACACGTGTTTTCAAGGAAATTCAGCTTATTCTGAATGGTGCTTTGGGCACTTAAGGATACTTTGGCGTGCACACTGTGTATCTGTTTTCTCAATTGCCAGTAAGCTAGGAAAGAATATATGTGTTTGTAGTTTACTGCATTTCTAGAAATACTTGAGTCTTTGGGATTTTAAAATTCTTTTCTCTCGTATTTCTGTTCATTGTTCAGCTGGATGGAAATTCTTAAAAATAAAAAGAATTATTTAGAAAAATTAAAATAATTCATATGTGTGGGAGATGTCAGGAAAGCACAGTGAATATGTAGAAATTCAGAGAGCTCCAAACGATTATAGTTTCTTCATGACTTTTCTGAGCTGGGGGAAGTTAAATGTAGTTTGTGGAGATAGTAAATAATAATGGCCATATCAGAATGCATTGAAGTGAGGAGCAGAGGAGATAATATTAAACATGTAAATCTGCTCAATCTGCTCATGCACTAGAATCTTCTATGAAGAAGAAAGTGTAATTTGTCTTAGTTTCGCAATTACTCATTGCGCAATATTTGTGTCTAAACAAATCTGCATCTTGGTGGGGGCTTTACCTTGTCATAATAATCTTTGTCTTTTCTTTAATCAAGATTTTAATAGTATCTCTAAAATGGATTTTAAAAGGTAATTTTTCAAACCATTCAGTTTTGGGAACCTTTCTCAAGATAATTAAATCCTTCACTACAGAATAATTCATCTAACTCTGCCACCATATAAATATTTCAATCACTTTAGGGTCTAGTGCAATTGGAAATTATTTATTGTACTGTGGCAGAATATTTACAGAGCAAGAATTAAACATGTAAGCAATGTTATACTTTAAAACTCCCAGATATGCAGCCAGTCATTAATGTTATTCTTTATCTTAAATATATTTAAAACTTTTTCTCTGCTTAAAGGTTTGGTTCTAAACAGGGGTGTGTCTGTGGCTCTCAGGACTGCTCAAAGGCACTGAGGTACTTGCCCACTTGGGAAGATGTGAATATGCACTTGTGGCTGAGTCAGAAAACCAATCTTTAGTTCAAGTTTTCATGCTGCGTCTTTGAGATATCACATAGCAAAGGTCTCACTGGAATAAAGAAAAGAGAAGGTCTCTGTGGGAGACTAATGACTTCTATAACCTTGATCTGCTTTTTGCTTACCATAAGGCAAGTCCCAATTTGTCCCTGCAAATTTAATTTAATTTCAGATTCATGGAGAGCTGTATTTTTAGTTTCATTTCCCCATATTCCTCTCACTTCTTTGTTCACTGTATTTTATTTTAATGTATTTCTAGATGAAGGGAAATTGAATTTATCTTACTAGAATTTGAGCCTGTCTATATCAACAGAATTTATGGATGCTGCAGTTAAGAAACTTGAACCAAGGGGAAGAAGCTAATCAGGCTTGATTGAATACACTCATATTTATTGAAGTTTGGATAGCTGGAGCATCAAGCAGAGAGACACACGCACATTTGGTGAACTGACCTTCACGAAATTATACCAAAAGTATTTGTCATGGACTGATTTCTAACTCTGGGCTGTATGACAGACTTTTACAACTTGCTTTCAAAAAAATGTGCATAAAGAGCTGAAACTACAGAAATATTTGGTAATTAGTGACCAATAAGAGGTAAAACTTAATTAGAAAGAAGTTTCTAATACTCCCAATTTCCTCATTTTCCTCAAGAGTATACCAGATTAATATTAATCAACTTTTTACCATGTCTCTTATCCCTATATGGAGTAACTGGAAAAGTAAGAAGTCTGCCCTACTATTTAGAAACTACAAGAAAAGCATGCTTGCAAAAAAGATGAATACATCTTAAGAGGCAGTAGAGATACTGATAAAATTATTTGAAATAGCTACTGCTGTGAATTCTTAGAGAAGCTATTTTAAATGTTGAAAGATCAGTGATGGGATAAATTCCCCAGAAAAAGCTAAAAAGATCCATACACGAGTTTGCTGGTGGGGTTTGCACTTCAGGATTACACCAACCTAAGGGAGCTCAGTGGAAAAACTACAGAGGTCCATGAAGTGCTTGTGTGCAGAAATTCCAGAGACACCTGTCCTCGCTTCCCTTAGAGATGTGGTTTGCAACAAATGCCAGGGAGAGATGGTAAACAGAAACCAGAGGCCATAAAATGCACTCACGCTGCATCGTGTTCCCTACACCCCCGTAGGTCCTTGCACGAGCAGGGTTGGAGGCTGTCACACACCTGGAAATACCTTCTGCAAAACAGCCCTGCTACCTCAGGATCAGATGTTGTTCTTTGTCTTTGATCCAGCATTCTTCCAGCTGTGTCAGGCTGCTGAATAATCTCCTGTGACTGCCTGTGATCTGTCATAAGAGCTTGTGTTTTCCATCAGTTTATAGGTTTATGGGTTTCAGTCTCTGTTCCTAAAGCTAATTTTCTAAGCTATAAGAATAAAATGGGCAATATTTTCTGTAATATTTAATTCAGAACAAAACCAAAAGGTAGGATAAACTTAAAATCTTTCATATATGAAGGACTATAAAATATATAGGTTGTGAAGGTAAACATACAAATCTCTACAAGAATATTTGCTTTTAAATCTAAGGTAGGAGGAATGATGAAGGCTGTAACATTTGTACATCTGTGTGTCTCGTAGATAGATGGTAAGACCATGACATTTGTTCTTGGTTTTACTGGAGCCTTGGGCATGACCTTGGGAAAGATGGTTCATGATTCTGTGTCTCAGCTTCCCCAGCTGTCCAATGATGCTTGTAAAACACTTTGAGATGTTGTGGGGAATAATGTCACAGGAATTAATAATTCTCAATTCAGAGAAAGTAAGAGGTGTATAAACTTTGGGAGCAAATGCCATGCTGAAATAGTGTAATTGTGTGTGACAATAGTCCTACACACTAGGACAGATAAGGTGTATATGGTATCATTATAAATATATAGATATATGAGAGCAGAGATCTATTTTATAATTTCAACTGCACATTTTCAGATGACTTGAAACTTTCTGGTATTGAGGCTGTGATCACAGAAAGATTTTGCTAAAACATATAAATTTCTGTTCAAACTTTCCAATGTTCTGATTAATTACTTTTGATCTTGTGCCCTTCTACTTAAAATAAAAAAAATTAAAAATTAAATGATTAAATGCCACTCTGCTTTGGATGCAGCCCAGGACACGATTGACTTTGTGGGCTGAAAGCACACACTGCCAGGTCATGCTGAACTTTTTGTTAACCCACACCTTCAAGTCATTCTCCCAAGGGCTGCTCTCAATCCATTTTCTCTTTTGCAATCCCACCCAGCCTGTGTTTGTGCTCGGGATTGCCCTGACCCAGGTGCAGGACCTTGCCTCAGTCTTGTTGAACTTTGTGAGGTTTGCACAGGCCTGCCTCTCAAGTCTGTCGAGGTCCCTGTGGATGGCATCCCTTCTCTCCAGTGTGTCAGCTGCACCACAGAGCTCGGTGTCATTGGAAAACTTGCTAAAATATGTTAAATCAATTACAACACCCTGTATGTTTTTGTTCTTTCTATACAGTTATAATAACAACTGCATATGTTGGTAATGATGTAAATGTTCCATACTTAAACTCCTAAATTCTAGTTCTAAGACATTGAAACTTACTTTAAAATAATGTAGCATGAGTTTGCATTTCCCTTGAGAAAATTTTATGTAACATTGTCAGTAATTCCCTGCTGAAATAATTGCTGCCAACACTTTGCTTCTGGACTTGTGGATTCTGCTAGCTTTCGCCCAGAAAAATTCTCTGTTGTGAACTGAAAGTTGCTGATATGAAAATGACTATTAAAATCTTCATGAATTGCCTTCTCTTTCTTAATTAAAGGTTTTTTAAGTAACCTCTTTTTGGGTCTGGAATATAAGATGATAACAGGCTATACTTTGCTGTGATAATTCCCTTCATTACAAAAATAGTAACAAGAGAAGGTTTTTTTCTAAATATCAATAGATTAGAGTCATGCACACTGTCAGATAAAGGTAGTATTCATAATTTTGACCTCGTTCAAGTAAATACTGGTCTTTAAAAATGAGTCCAACTCATATCTTATGGTGTTTTGTTCCTGCTAATTTGCTGCAGTCATAGTAGCTCAAACAGCTTTACTGGTTATTAGCTTTTTGAAGTAATTTAGATGTTAATTTTTCTTCCTTACGAGAGAAAAATAATTGCTGTATACATAAGCATAAAATTATTTAGAGCAGGTAGAAGTAAAAGAACATGAAAAGAAAAAGAAATAATTAATAATTGTGAACCTGTAGTGTTTCTCAGTGGTCGGATGGCCAAGTCTCAAGCTTAAAAAAACTGCTATTGGGATTTTTCCATTCAGTCCCACATAGCATCCTTCTCTCCTAGCTGGGATGTTGCAGTCTGGATGGGTGGACGAGCGGATGAGTAAGAAAAGGGTTTGTATGCTCCAGCCCAGAGGAGGGGGTTGTACTCTGCCCGGGTGCCAGTAACACTGCAGTAGCCCAGAGGTCTGTCCTGGGCCCTGTCCTGTGTAGGTTTTTACCCAGAGGCGTGGATGAGCCGATGGAGAGCTGGCTCAGCAGGTCTGCAGGTGACACACACCTGGGGGCAGCAGGCCATCTGCTTGGGAGCGGGGCTGCTCTTCACACCCAGACGGGTTGGAGGAACGGTCCGATGGGAGCCACGTGAAGCTCAGCAGGGAGATGGGCAAAGTCCTGCCCCAGGAAGGAAGAGCCCCTGCCTGCAGGGCAGGCTGGCACTGGCTTGGGAGCAGCCCGGTGGGAAAGACCATGGGTGTCCTGCTGGGCAGCACGTGGGATGTGGGCAAAGAAAGGGCCCTGACAGCAAAGATGGCCAGGGACCACTTGGGCTGTGTGAACAGGAGCAGAGCAAGGAGAGGGAATAATCCCGTCCACTTAGCACGCTTTAGAGGACATCTGTGAGGGCAGAAGTCTGGAAAGCAACTCTTCTCATTGTCGATAGGAGTAGGGCACATCTGGTGATATGGAGGAATAAGAAATATTTTTTAAAAATTGAAATGCTAGGCTTTGTGCTTTAAATGGTCAAAGCATACACAGGTGTTTCTATTTCCCTACAGAGCCATACTTATATTATTTTTCCATTACAAGCAAAAAGTGAAAGAAAACCTCATTTGAATCTTAAAATAATTTCCTCGGATGCTTTCACAAACATCTGTAGCCTTTACTACATCTTAATTGGATACAGGAATGCCGTATAAAGTGCAAATAGAAGCTTTTTTGCTCAGTCTATCAGTCTGAAAATTCAAAAGTTCAAGAAGCACTGTAAGTATCCTCTGAAATATCTTATAATTTAAGAAAAACCCTTATGCTTCCTAAGTTAATTTTTACCTTAATGTCTCAATATATTAGTGGAAAATATTAACTTGTGGATTTTATGATTGCTGTACTGATCAAAAAGGGAGGAGTAATTTTTTAAGTCTCTTTGAAGAATAATGAAAGCAAATGAAAGATGAAGGAATTTGATAACATCAAAAAGAATTATAATTTGATGTTGACCTTTCTGTTTTCTACTGGTCCATTTCCAGTTCAGGTTTGTGTGTTCTCAAACATACTTTGGATGGATGGATCCAAACTATAGCCATGGATCTAGATGCACAATGAGAGTAAGCAAGTTCAAAACCAAAATTCTTGGCAAATTTTAAAGTTAGTGTTTCCCTGATGAACAAAACAAATTCATAATTAATGCTGTGATGTCTCTAATTGTTAGCCTTCAGCTGAATTTCTGAAATTTATTGGATAGCTGTAATAAAAAATACCATCATGAGTTTCTGTTTTGGATTACCGTATGATTACATGCAGTGTATAATTTTTGAAATTTTCAAATCTGCTGATTTACTGCAGATAAATATTTAATTGGATCTTTTAATGAAAAAATCATCTTTCTTGGGTTGCTCATCTCTGGTAGACTGTTTATGAATTTACAAAGGCAGGAGACTGTTACTAACTCTGTCATGGTGCTGCTGTTGGTTAAAAGACTTTCCTGAGTGTAATGATTATTGTCAAAGCAAGCCCGGTCCAGTAACCGTGGTGCACTCAGCTGAGCAGAGGTATTGAACAGGCTACTCCTTTCGTTTTGGGGTTTTTTAATTGCTCTGCTACTCATACTGACCAGGAATGTAATGGTCTACAAATGTAGAGCTCCCTAGCAACAATGAGAAAAAATACTGTGAATCCTTTTAATTTTGTTTTATTTGTCATCATGAACTTTTTTGTTTGCATGTGAAAAATAATGTTGGATGTTTTTAATATCAGTAAAGGCAAAAGGATCCAGAACAGTTTAGACCAGAGCTATCCAAGACACAAACAGATTAAATGAATGTTGAATTAATTGTTTGACTTTTTTCTGGGTTTGGTTTCTTTGGGGGCTGGGGCTTGGGGGGGTATTTGGGATTTTTTGGTTTTGGGGGTTTTTTTTGTGGTTTTGTTTGTGGGAGTCTTTTTAACAAAATAGTAGCTATTTACTCTCTTGCTTCTCCCAGTTTTATTGGAAAATAACAGCATGTAAAACTGCTTTCTTCTCCTGCATTCTGAAATGACCTTGTGGTACTGATATGCTAATGTATTCAAATGAGACATTATGTTTCAAAACCCACGAGCAGAGATGAAAAAATGCCAATATACTAAAAATAGAAATACTTTTGAAATGCGGGGATATGAATTTAACTATGTTAACTAACCTAGCAGTCAAGTTCTGAAAATATATGTTTTGTCAGGACAGTCTGGGAAGGTTGGAGCCACAAATGTTTCCGCAGTAGCTGCACTGGTTTTTTGGGAGAGGCGAATTGGATTAGCTCTGTTGTACAGTAAAACCTGGGTCACGTTCCACCATCAGCCTGAGCAGTGCTGGAAATGGAACTCAAGAGAGATGGGCAGAGGCACGGAGACACAGCTTTGCCTCCAAAGGCACAACCGCCCCGGTTCCTCTGTCCGCATCACGCTCGCAGTGCAGCGCAGACTCCTTTCCTCTCTTTCCCTGGCACCTGCATCTGCCCCGACAAAGCTCCAACCCCCAGGGCAGCAGCACAGGGTGCAAGAACACCTGCTGGATTTGGTGTGCCCTGGCAGGGTGCGAGGCAGTTGCTGGTTTTCCTGAGAGGCTTAGCGTGCCAGTCAAGACAAGAAGTAGTGAATTGGTCTTAGAATAAATTCTTTTTACTTGCAGAACTATCTTAATAATACCTGGTTGTTAACTACTACAGTCAGATCCCATTTCTTTTGGGGCTGAAGGCTGAATAACTTTCTTTGATCAAGATAAGTTTATCACCAATACCTAGCAGGAAGAAGGTGGTGATCCAGTAGCATTTTGTAGTTCTGAAATATTTCCCGATTTACCCATTGGCAAGAAAGAGCAGAGGAGTTCTGGTTAGGGGTGGGAAGAAAAAAAAAGTTGAAAGCGTAACTACTTCTGTCTTCCATCACTGATCTTAATTTAGATTTTTTCAGATCAGGCAGTTCTTGTGTTGGTTATTATAGGTTAACAGGTTGTATCAAACTTGTGGTTTGCTTATATATTGCCCTGCAACAAAATGCCACCAATGGCTAGGTGCATGCAGTAGTAGGCCAACACCAGTTCTTGAAAGGAAAATATACTAGCAGTTAAATATGGTTTGTCTTTTCAAATTTTGTCAGCCTCTAAATCAGCCCTTTCACGAGACACTGTAGAAGGCAAAGATTTTTGTTGAAAAGATCTGAATTTTTCTCTGTTTTCCCTATAGGTTGCTACAGATGTTGAGGGTTTTTTTATACAAGATCTTATAATTTAAATTCTATATGTAAGATGAAATAAAACTATACTTTTATGTAGCTGTAGGGTGGATAAACATAGCAATTTAAAAAAACAATAATTTGGAGCAGCTTGTTTGCATCTTCCCTCAGAATCTGAATTTAATACAGCTTAATAGAATTCATTACCTTTGTTTATCCTTTAGCTGTTTTGATTTATTATGGATAAACCATATAAAGCTACCTTTAACCATCATTGAAATTTTAGGATTATGTGCATGGCTTACATAAACGCATTTTTTGATCTCTTTATAACTAGTGATTAGCTAGTGCCCCAGCTCCCATCAAAACAGTACCATATAGCAGAATAGCAGAATATCTAGTTATCTCTTGAGGAAAAATTTACTGCATCAGATATAAGCGTCTGTTCTTTTAAACAAGCTGCACCTTCCCCTGGTGTCAACATAATTTTTCTACTTTGTCATCTACCAGAAAGCGATTGGATCAGTGTTATCAATATATGCCTAGAACTAAAACATTTGGGTATAGTTGAGAAGGATGATTATTTGGATTTGGGTTTTATCAGATTTTTTTTTTCTAGTTCTTGTTGCATAAGCACCACATGACTCAATTTAGAGGCAATTAGAGTATTTGAAACATTATGAACATGGTTTTTAATTGCTTCTTTGTTTTGACAAGAAAATAAGAAAAGAAAATGTTTATTAAGTTTTCTTGCCTGTTGAAATCTGTATTGCCTGAGCACTTTATTTGTGGCAAAGAGCAATAAAACTTCATGGTGTATGTAATAAGAAACTATGATTTATACTTAGATGGCATTGTTGTGACTTTTCTGGGTTCTACTTTCAATAACCTGAAAATAAATTTAACTAGTACTCAGAACGTTATTGTGCACAAACCCTCTTCTCATACCCCTTCAAAGTTAGCAATGTTCCATATAGTTTTTCTATACAAGAGTTTTAGGCTGGGCAGCTTTATGATAGGATTAATATTTACCAGATATCGTTGAAGAGTGATAGCTCAGTTGTACATGCAGGATTCACTAATTAATAATACTTAATTAAATTTTAGATTTTTCCCCTGCTTGATGCATCTGGAGACACTGGAGAGTCTTTGGTGGCCGTTCAATGATATCCCTTCCTTAAACACCGAGCGGAACGTTCTGATGTTTTTACCACATCGTTTGTTTCTGTGTTAGGTGGGCAATAACCACACAAAGGTGCTCTCCCCAGTTCTGCCTCCCCCCGAGTCTACCCATCTGATTTATTTACAGGCAGAAATTCCATCTCCTCTAATGTTTTATGTTTACTATTCAAAGTAGGTTGAGCTCTTCTGTTCTCTGATGAGAATTCTTGTCTCTTGAACATATACTTCATGCAATATTGCAGGTGCACTTCGCTGTAGACTTTCTCAGCTTCTTAATGTCTTCTTTTATTCAAACTTGTATTTGAATCTTCATCAATTAGCACATGTGAGCTTTACCTCCCCCATCATCCCCAAATTATGAGCTTCCCACTTAATAACAGAAATTAGTCCCTTCATATTAATCTCATTTCTGCATTTTCTCTTCCAAAGGCTGATCAGACTCTTTGTAAAATCCTAATCCACATTTGTTTTTAAAGCACCACATTTCATGTCAGCAATAGCTATCATTAATGCATTCCTACTGCATGTTAATTAATGTAAATTTGAAATATCAACCTTCATATCAGTTCTTCAAGAACTGATAACCTCTTTGCAGTCTGATTTTTTTTTTAGCCCTACCTATGATAATATTTTCATTAAATAACACTGTCTGTAGCTCTTTAAAGCTACCCCTCCTCCACCATAACTAATATTTGCGTGCAATCATGTGAAAATCATTACTAAAATTCAGATTCATAATGTCTACCTTGTAATTAGCTACCTTATCAAGGAGACAACGTTAAGCTAATATTATGTCTATTTTTTATACCTTGCACAGCATTTGTCTCATTTTTCCCCATATTGTTCATGGGAATAATGGTTTTCATCTGTAATGCCTGTATTATTTCTTACTGTCCTTAAACACAGCTATTCCAACAGATTATTTAATAAATGTGCCTTTTTCTTTAAGAGATAAAAACTTTTATCTCATAGGTGTTTCTTGGTGGGTGAGAAGTCAGTGGATTTATGTACATGCCTCCTTTGGGCTGGGGGTGATGAGGTGAGGGGTTGTGGTTGTTGCAATTTGCCTGGAAGAAGCTGAACTCGACCCTACTGAAGTAGATAGAATTAAACAAGCTTTAAACTAAGCTCTGTGCAGACAGTTGTGGCATCAGACATGAGCATACTAATTTTTTTTACCTTCAGGCTGTGAAGAGTTTCACGGCTTTGGTTTCAAACACCTGCATTGTTTAATTCAGGAACTAAGCGAGTTGGAGATCATTCAGCTATGTTTCCATACTTAGCTTTGTCTCTGATTTGCAGTGTTGCGTCTACCTTAAAGATAATCTAGCATCAGGCTGAGAAACACTAAATTAATATTGGAGTTATGCTCAAAGCACGTGTACACTTGGTATTGGTACTTGCCACTTTCAAATAAACTTTAAACTCCTGTGCTTTGGCAGAAGTAGCACACAAAATGTGGTGTCCCAGTCTGTCCTGCTGCCCTGGGCTCGCCCTGCATTGGCAGAAATGTTTGCTGTCACCCTGAACCTCGCTGGAGCAGGAACGCTCTGACTTTTAACCATATGCACTGGCAACAGTTTTCTCCTCCACTCTGTAAACTCAAATCCTTGTCTTCCATCCAAAACAAAGTCTGGATCTTTCTTTTTTCTCAGTGTCAGATGTGAATAGCAAAGGAGGAACTTTTTTACGCCTCATATCTAGAATTTGTACAGAGAGTGTTAAAGCTGCATATGTCACAAATACTCGAATTATCATGTGTGTGGGCATGTAACAGGCAAAGGAGCACCAGCAAGTCAGTTCTGCAAGGGGTAAAAAAAAAGAGAGACAGACAAAGCTGCGAGGAAATGGGGCCAAACAATATTAGTTCAGTTGTTCTCTTGTAAGAACCTCATTACTTGAACTGATTCTGACCATAGATGAAGCCAGTTTCTTCACCTCAGGACCCTGGGTAAGCAGATCTAAAACACCTTCATTTCAAGATTTGACCTTAAATCAACTTTTGGCTGTGAAACAGCTGGGTAAAGTTTACAAGCGAAATTACTTAGCTGAAAGTATGTCAGATAGCTATAGGTAGTATGACTGGTATTAAACACAGCATTCCTAAGAAAGAGGAATTCTCTTATGATGGAAAGAGGAACAGTTACCCTTGTTGAGGCTGCAATTATAAAGTTGACTTTTTCTGTCATATTTTAAAGAGGTATTTTACTGCCTTAAAGTCTTCTGACATCTACTGAAAAAGACCTTTTATAAATTAGGCTAAAGAGCAGAGACCTGGCTGATTAAGGAATAATAATTTTGCTCTAACCCACCTGGAAGTACAGGGTGACACACCTTTTAAGCTATTATGCTCTTATGGTTTATTAATAGAAAAAATAAAAATTTTACTACAAAATCCTGTAGTACTTTTGACTATTTTCTTCCTCAGTGACATGAGGAATGAGGCATAGTAGCCTGCTAGTCTTTCCAGCAGCATGTGTACTAAGTGGGTGATAGGCGCATTTGGCATTTTAGTATATTGTGCAAATATATAAGATATAACTGCTGTAATTTAATAAAGGTCACATTCCTTTATGTGACATCTACCTTGTTTTGGCAGAGTTAGAATTAGATTGAAGCCTGCCTTTTCACTTTCTCCAGTTCTCACACAAGAAACGTTGTTAAAACTGTACAGGTCTTACTAACCAGAATAATCCTGCTTCTCTTCAGCAGTCCCAGCAGCCCTTCTACAAGCATGTCCAATAAGCAGTAATGAGGGGGGAGAATACAGTGGCACTCATAAACACTACCTAAGCACTGGTGGCCTTGTACATCTTCTATTTATTTTTGTGCACTTATCTAATATTGATGTTCTTCCTTAAGAACTGAAAAAAATAGTTACTTTTCTGCAAATATCCACAGAAGTGAAATCTCTGGGAGAGATGTGTTGCCGCCAATAGGTTATACTCCTTTGAAAGTTAAGTAATTTATGTATGTGGTAAAAACTGGATTATGAATTCCACTGTGGATGTTGTGGGGAAAGGGAGGAAAAAGGCTGTAGCTTTTCTGTTAGCACCCTTGTGTTGTGCATATCTATGCAGCGATGTGATATAGTGGTGATCTACAGTACTTATGTTGAGATGAGTATCTCCTTGAGAACAGAGTTATTTAGTCTTGGAATTGCACTGGGAAACACTGTACTGATCAGAGAGGTTGAATATATTGGAATTTTTACTTTTTGATTTAGGCAAAAACGAGTGAATAGGCCTGACTTTTGAGAGACATAAATTTGTATTTAATATTTTCTGCATTTAGATGGAGTAATTTTCCACACTGGTTACAAATAATTATCGTAGTATTGGAACACAGAGCATTTGCGACTATGTGGTGACAGGAGCTGGTTTTGGATGCAGGTGGAATCACGCTCTGTTCAGGTAAGTCTGCCCGTGGAGTTTGTATGGCCAGCCTACATCACCCAACGAGAATTGCATGGATGTGGCTCACAAAACGAGCTCCAAACCCCCAGTGAGTTTCCCTAAGAGAACAGGCCTGTTAATTCAAGCAGCCTGATGACCTGCCAGGAACTTTGGAGTAAAATCCTGTCTCTGTGAAAATCCTATGGGAATCTTGCTATTAACTTCAGTAGCTGCAGGATCAGGCAATATATTCCTAAGTAACTTCAGTGCTGTATTTGACTCCTGTAGGCAGTAGTACTGCCAAACTAGGGGTATTTATTTCACCCATTTATTACAAATATACCAGAATTAGGGTTAAATAAATGCTATAAGAAAGAATGATGGTTGATTAACCAATGATAATATTAAAAATAAGTAAAAAATACAGTGGAATTTGATCTAGTGCTGGGAGTACACAAGCAAAGTAAAAACTTCTTGTGTCTGCTGCTAAATTTTATGGATATATGGTAAAAGGTTTTGTTTTACCATCTATATTGCAAAGGTCTTGGTAGTGTTTAGTTTTCTACTTTTCATAATAAGTAGAAAATGATACTCTGTATCTGTTACAGTTCCTCTGGAAAGTAAAGAAGGACTAAGAAGTTCCATATTTTCATGTTTGCTCTGCAAAGCTTTGTTTGAATGCAACTAATGAAATAATGTCTACTGCATCTTCTCTGACATATTGAGAGTTGTATAGTGTGCCAAAGAAATGCATTTTATACAATATAAATATATACAAATATCGTTGACGCTGACAAACCTGTAAAATATTTATTCAGCATGTAAAATATTGAGTGTTAAAAATCTATTTTTTTTAAAGAGAAAACCTTTAATATGACTAGTAGTTTTGAAAAGAATTTAAAATGTGATTGGGAAGAGTACAGTGGGAATGAATTTCTTTGAAATATTGCATTCTGTTTGGCTTACTTTTTATTTAGATTAAGCTTCCTTTACTAAAAAAGCATTTTTGAGTAACAGAATTTACATTTCAAAGAATTCACAGGTGATTTTTGTATAGCCAGGCAGAATTCATGTGGGGATTTTTTAGACACTGGACAGTTTATCTCTTCTCCCTCAAGTCTGTACTTGTTAGCAGATATATATATATATATATAACTTCATAGGTGCATTGCTTACTGAATCAGAGTTGAAATAACGATGTAATAGTCCAGGAGTTTTCTCCACTAAGTGTTTTCCAAACTGTGGCTTTGCCCTTTGCTGAACCTATTTTGCAGGTTCAAAGAGGATCCAAAACTCCTTTGTAAAGGAATCTCTACCAATTCCTGTGCAATGTCCTTTAAGCCTTCTCTCTTTCCAGGCTAGTTCATTATTTCCTTATCTATAACTAGAGAGAGAACTAAAAGAGAACTCTGGAGCAGATGCACAGAGGGTGCAATTTCCAATTTTCATAGCAAAGTGCTTCAGAGCTCCAAATAAAGGCTGGCAGCCTTCATATTTCACTTTTTTCACTTAGGCGTTGGGTTTTTTTGTTTTTTTTGTTGGGGTTTATTTTAAGTTCTGTTTTACTCATCGATGTAAATTCAAAAGACAACTGAAATCCATTGATATTTCTGTCCATCTGCAAGAAGAAGGAGAAGGAAATCACTTTGAATTTGTATTCAGATCAGCCAAGGGCAAAGTAAGAAAGGAAAAGGGTCATGCTACAAAGCGAGGCAATCCATGGGCGGGTATAACCCTGGAAACAGATTAGAATACCTTAGGAGTTTCTCAGTCATTCTTTAATGATGGACCTTTGCACCAGCTAAAAATGTGATGAACTGGCACATGAACTTTTAAGTCTGAGAGCATTATTTTATTGCAAGCAGAAGAAAGGAGACTACGCAATTACTGTGAGATTTCAGGATTTTCCAGGTGGAGTCTGCCCAACTAATCCTGAGAGAATTGGCTGTAGCTCTTAAAGTTGAGCATTTACAGTGTGAATGTAGTTGAAATAATTTAATTAGTGCCTATTCATTGGGGGAACAAAGATTCCCTACAGATCACCATATTAGTTGACATTGGATGCATAGTAGCTATCAACATTAAATTGTAGGAATTTAATTGAATTCAATCAAATGGCCTTTTAATGTTTTCATGTGAGTTTTTTGTGGTTGAGTCAAATTTATCTGTAAATTGTAAATAACCACAATTTTTGAAAAAATAAAAGTTTAAAAATTTTGAGAGAAATGCTAAATATTGTTAGCAGACTTCATTGCTCCCTGAAGACCAGAATCCATCATATTAACTCATTCCAGAACTGCTGTCTTGTTTAGTCATTTTCAAACACTTATTTGGCAAACACTGCACCCCTTTCTCTTTTGCAAAGTACTGCCTGATTCAGGGACTGCCTGCCAAGAGTTCTTATAGAGTATAAAAACATTCTAGGTAGAAAGTTCTCTGTTGTTTGTTTGATGTCATCACCTGTGTCACCCGAGCTACAGAGAAGGAAAGGGTGCCCTCTAAAAAGGGAAGCTATAAAGGAATCCCCTGAGAGCCTCCTGTGAGAACAGAGCTACCTGGGCTGATATTTCTTGGGCAAAGAAAATAATTTTGTCATCCTTCAGAATGGAACTTTGTATCAGTTATACTTCAGCTGTCAGCTTTGCATTCAAGTAGCTGTAGTGCAAAATTATTTTACTTACTGTGTTGCTGCTCAGGTTTCTGCAGTAATCTCCACTGTCTTCCCAAGAGGGAGTTTTTCTATTGTATTTAGCAAGAAATAGGAATATTTTTTGAAGGTGATGAGCATTCAGAGGCCTCATAGCACGGTTCTATACAGAGAATTGTAGATGATGTTCTTTGTGTGTGGGTGTCCTGCTGCCCTCAGCATGGTTTGCGTGCCTCTGACCTTTCTGACTGAATAATCCCTGTGCTGCTATCCCCATCCACTAACCAGGCTCTTGGCTGCTTCCTAGAAGTACTTTGTCCCTAACCATCCCTGCACGGACGCTCCAGGTGTTGCAGAGCTGTAACCAGCCACATCTCCTGCAGCTTGACACAAGTGGAGCCAAAACACATCACCACAAACAGAGCCCTGTGTGTCTGTGCAAAAAGAATGAGTGGTTGTATGTTTCACAATAGCAAGAATGGCACATTTCTCCTTTCTTTTGTTACTGAATCATTTGCTTTAATTTATTTCAACAGAATGGAGAACAGACAGTTGTTTGCATCTTGCAATCATCCAGTCTAGGAATTTTGTGATGAAAAGGCTAGAACTAAAAAAACCCTATACTGTGATTCCCATACTTCCAAAGTAGTTTGTCAGTGTTTCTCAATTTATACGCAAGGCATATGTTAAAAGCAAATTGTGCTATGTTTTATTAAAATTCAAGAAATCACCTTTTTAGTGAAATCTTAAATTCAAATGTCTCCGTGTGTAGAAATAATTTTTTCAGTGTAGATGTTGAATGAAGGCTCATGATACTGTGCTGTTGTTGTTATTCTTTCCTTGAGTGTTCCATTTTAGATTCAAATCAGAGGAGGCTTGGCAGAAGAGGTCCTGAATCAGATAAGACAGGTAGATGGACCATCAGGAGGAGAAAGGAGGGATGTGGAACAGTAGGTTTCACACTTCATTTCAATTTGAAACAAAATATTTAGGTCTTGTGGAATGCCAGAATACTCTTGCACCCCATTGCCACAGCGTAGCTCACTATCAAAGTCAGAAATCTAATCAAAACAAGTTGTAGGACTGCAGTCCTTGACAGTATGTTTTAGCTGATTTTTTCCTCTGGATTTTAGGGGCTTAACATATCCTAATGCCTAGTTCCATAAGCTAGTTCTCTTAAGAGAAAAGAAAATTCTGAAAAAGAAAGATAGTGCTTGTAGATTATTTCTTAACTGGAGTTTTTAAACCGTCTTTTGAGCTTTCCTTCAATTTTTCTTTTAACGTGAACAGAGCAAAGGCCTCTTGTTATTTCCATGTCTATTTAAATAGTCTCTAAAAATGTTTTTTTACTCTTAAATTCTAGCTCCCTTAGTAATTGACGATTGTATTGAAAAATTATTTTTAAATGTACAAAAAAAGAGAAAATATATTTATTCTTGAGGGAATAAATACTTTCCTTGCTATTACAGAATAAATAATTTCTTAAGCAGCGGTCACTGCTGTGGTTTGGATATCAGACTTAATACCTCAGTTCTTTTATTCATTATAATAAATCCTATAAATCCCCAGAGTGATGAAGAAAAGTCTGTCAAATTAAAAGGCTGACAAGAATTAATGCAAAAATGTCCTTTGTTCTCATAACACTGGACACAATTCCTCATTAAATATATTGGTGGAGAAATAGCAACAGAACTCATCTGCATACTTCAGTTAGTTTAATTTTGTTCAGTGGATTTAATTGTTGTACCTGCAGACGGAAGATAATCTGTTGCATGGCATATAAACTTTGCAGAGTGGGAAATTCACTTTAAATTGCTTTGCTATTGAATCCAATTTTCATCCTCACTGAGGGAGAAAATTTTTTTTGTTATGAATGGATGGCTATATATTTTAACTACTTCACCTTTACCTCTAATAATAGCTCTAACAAGGACTTCCTTATTTTCTACATAGTGCTTATAGCTATTTCTAAGATACCTCTGCCTACCAGGAATTGTTCTGGCTGAGAATTGCTGTCACTTTGGGGAATAGGGCTCAAGTATGGCAGCCCTTTTCATTTTCAGTTGTGATCAGCAAGCAATTGGCCACATCTCATCCTAGAACTCAGTAAAGTTCCACGAGGAATGGATTAAGTGCAGCAGCTGGATTTCTTTGAATACCTGTGTACAATTAGAAGCTTTTTCTCTGTTTCACAGATAGGCTGGTGCACAAGGGCTGATTTGCTGATGCTGGGGAAATGGTATTTCACCAGAAGTGGAGTGGAGGAATGCGTGGCTTCTTTGCCTCTTCTGAAAACATACTTCCCTCATTATGTGGTAAATTGGCATTTAGCTCTTTCATACCTACTGATACACTATCCCTGAGGAAAAAGCATTGTCTTTCACAGAAATTCCAAGAGCCTGTTAGAATCTCTCACATTTAACGGAGTTCAGCTATAGCAGGGGACTGGAGAACAAGCGCCAGTAGGATCTGTCCTTTGCTCAGTCAGTGAGGTTACTGTGGGTATTGTTTCAACTGTGAACAGAATGAAAGCCCAAAAGTACAGGAAAATCATCCACAAGTGTATGCACACTCTTAAACTATCATGGGATGAATAATTATTGAAGAGGGAAGCTCGTAGTGGGAATGGGTAGGGTGAAGTTTGCCCTTTAAGATGTGTTTGATTTAGTCAGGGAGTTGGACGTAATCTCAGCAAAACCCCTGGAGTTTTGTTTTTTTGGTTTTAATTGAGGGAGGAAAAGAATATACGAATTATTTTTCTTGTTTGGTTTTTGAAGTGACCAAATAGAATTGTACATGTGGCATCCATATTTGGACAGTGTGAACACTAGGAAGTGGTTTGTGGAGAGTTTGTTTAGAGTTTTGGGGATAATAGAGCTGGAATCTCTTTTACTACGTTATAAATCAGGTTTAGAGATGTATAGATCTGCCTCAGCCATGCCCCATTATGCCCAATTCATGATATTCCTGTGTCTGTAACATTTTTAGAGGTTGTGTTCGTTCTGTAGCTGTGGCTAATTACATTTTGTTGCAGTATAATTTTAGATATTGTTTTAAATTGCTATTTTATCTCTAAAAAAATGTTGGTAAACAGCATTGCTGTGTATTATAATTTCTTGGATGCTTTTATGGTTTCTTAGACTGTACAGTGTAAAAGGAAGGGGCAAAGGAGGAAGGTTGCACTAGACCAAAGCACTCATCAAAGAAGGTTTGGAAACAGCAGGTCTGATTAAACCTGGTATTCCACCATTTGTGCCTTCCAGTAAGTGTAGCTTATTATATAAGGAATCAAACAAAACAAAGGGGTTCTGTCAAAGACTTGTAGGGAAAATGGATATGCAGGTTCTAAAACTATCCAGTATATTAACTTGCATGCAGGTAATCTAGAGGACTTGTCAAGCTTCACACAAAGAAATGTGCATCACGCACATAGCCAGAACCTCGTAGCACAGTAGTAATAAACTCAAAAGATCATTTCCACCATGAAAACCATCAGTTAGGGGTTTTTTAAAGGGATTTTTGGGCCCAAAGTGTGGGTAGAGTTTTCATGTTTAGAATTTCTTCCTATTGTTTTGATAAGACCTGGATACATAAACTAAACCTCTCTTTTCTGCGCTACAGTTTCAGGCTTTTCCCAGTCTGAACCATAATTTAATGCATTTTGATTTGAGAGTTGTGGAAACAATCGCTCTACTCCCACACTGTCATTAGCGATACTTCCTCCCCCCACTTCCCTTATGATACCCAGAGAATTGAAATTGTGTTGTTCTCTTTAGGTCTCTTGAGCTGAATCCATTTCATGCTGAAATCAGTGGAATTTGGAACAGCTCTTTGTGCTCCTGTTGTATTCAGGGGGGAATTTTTTTCCCATGAGAATTTTTCCTCTGCTGAAGAAGAGCTGCTGCTATGCATCTTGGGCTGTAACTATCCCCTAGATATGACTTCAACCATCTGGGAAAGAATTATTTAATTAAAGAATTAACTATACCTTAGTACAGAGAAATGTAAGTGCATACATCTAAGAGAGAAATGTAGGCCACGCTTCCATGAGGAACACGATTTGGGAAAAAGCAGCTGAAAAAATTCCTTTGGGCAAACGAATTGCTAAAATTTTAGGACTGAGAGAAGAGGTAAAAAGGAGATTTGGGTGTGGAAAGAATGGACTATTGAACATAAACCACACTCTGTATAGACCAAAGATGAATTTTCTACTGGAAGAAAGTTTATAGCTCTCTTCATTGATAACATGGCAAATTTTAGGAAAAAGTTCTTTAATGAAGACTTATAAATAGCTTTTACGGTGAGACTCAAGGAATTTATAGGACTGGCATGTATTTTGTTTGTGGTCTAGAAATGCACATTTATGGATCAAAAACAAATTTAGTTTTAAAGTATTTATAAACATAAAAGGCAAATCTACAGCAACATCCTGTAGCATCAAATTTAAAGTAGAAAAGAAGAAATCCTCTATTTCTATGTCATGGCAAATCTCTATCCACTACAAGATCTTTTCAAAGTTGTTGTTGGGGTTTTCATGTGTGTTTGGTTTGTTTGCTTGTTTAAATTACTGCAATTATATGTAACAGAAAAAGAATGTACAGAGGAGTATAAGAATTTCTTGGTAAGTATGATCATAAATGGAAAGGATATAGAGTTATGTTACATTTGCATTTTAAGGTGAAATAATCTATAGTTGGCAATCTGCAAAAAAAAAAAAGTACTGCACCTTTCTTTGATATCTTTCTGGTATAAAAATTTTCAGTACTAGATTTCAGCATCGCCTTTAGACTTAGGCAAGTTAAATAGCATCACTTGTTACATCTGCATATTATGAAGGTTCTCATTGCTGAATACTATTTTGTTTGTGTCTTTGTATTGTTGAATTCTCTCCAAAATGAGGGGTTTGAAACCAAATATAGCTTTCCAATTTAGGATGTCCAGCGGCTACAAAGGGGTTAAGCTTTATTTGTCTTGTCATCCATGAGGCTTCATGCTTGTCCAAAGATTTTGGAATGGAGTGATCTGCTGGGATTCATTTCCCTTTCTTCTCCCTGCCCCTCCATTCATTAAAGTGTTCCTTTTCCACTGTCTGTGAGGAGGACTTGTTTTAAAATATCTCTTCCTATCATTTTTAGTATAGTATCAAAAAAGAAAGCCTTAAGACAAAATTATCAACTTTTTTATGTTTGGTGCTTTGTTTTTATATTTTTAACAGGGTAAACTATTGTTCTGTTTTATGGCTTTTAAAATTTTATTTGGTAGTGCATAATGAAGCAGTGTCATAGTAGAAAATTAATTTATGCTGTTGGATTTTGTCCATGTTCTACTGTGATGTGAGCATGCGTTATGGATTTGGATTTTATTCTGCCTACGGTTATTGTTGTGTGCATGTCACAATATGAAAGGATTAGTACATTTTTTTCCTTGAGTCTTTATTTCTCTGTGTTGTAGACGTGAAGAAGAGGGTCATGTAAGTTCATTTGTTATGAGATTATTTACCGCAGTGCCAGCAATATAGATAACATGTGCAAATAAACATTGATTTAGGTAATAACTTCTGGCAGATTTGCAGTTACGTGGTACAGTATTTACAGGCATTTCTCAGATCCTTCATAAAACTTTTCTTCACATGGAAAAACTTATTTATACCTATCTGTGCTTCTTTTCTAAACTACAAGCTTGCTGTTGCACTGTGGCTTTGTAGAACTTTGTGAAAAATTCCATCACTCAGAACCCCAAAACCTTAATATCACCGACTGAATGCTGATCAAATAGTAATTTTATCCTTCAATACTTATTTAAGGACTGTGAAATATACATTCTCGGTAATTAATTAATTTCAGTGAATAGAGATAAAACTTTATTACTTCATTATTACATCTATAATCAAGTAGAGTTTTATTTTATTTATTATAAGAGTGCATTCTTTTAGAAATCGCATACAAATGTTATTGTTGCCATAAGGCTGATGATGATTCAGATTAAAATACAAACCTATAAAAATATATGGATTAAACTAGAGAAGTAACAGCCTTAGCTTATTTTAAATGTGACAATAGCTTCCTGACATCTTTTTCATACTGACAGTCCAATGGACTTCAGTTTCTAAGAGATTTTTCCTAAGCATTTCCGCTAAATCTCCTATGTCATTGTTAGTAGAAATAGAATTCAAATTGGGGCTCATAACATTCCTAGTTAGTACTAGAACTTGTGGTGGGTTGCATTTCAAGCATAGCAGGAGCAGTACAGACATTGGTGTATTCACAGAGCCGTTCCCAAGACTGGGGCTGGCTGTTGTTTGAATAATGGATGGCTCAACCCATTTCTCTGTGGGCTCTGTATTAGAAAGAATGTTAGTTCTCATTAGCACAGCACATAAAGTCTTGCTATTTCTTTCCACATTGTTCTGCACTTTTATTATATTTTTGTTTGCTGCTGAGATATACACCCATCAGTGCATGATCAGGTGTCGGTCATGCTCTGTCATATCCGATTTGTTTTGCTCTCTCTTTGGAACTTTCTCTCTTAATTTCACAGGTGAATTTGACATTCAGGGTCTCTTCCTGTGCTGATTATCCAGAGATAATGAATGCTGCTTGTATATGCATGTATTTTCACCTTAATATAAAAAAAGTTTTGACATTCAAAAAATAACACATCAGTCATAGACTTCTAAATATAAATAGATTAATCAGAGACCTTGATTTCTCAGTGCTTCATTCAAATTATGTTTATTTGTGAATCTCAGTTTCTAAGGAAAGTATAATTACCTATGTGATGTTACACCTTTATGGATTTTCACTATAACTTTGGTATCATTATGGTTTTACAGGGAGCAAAAAGAATAAAAAAGACAAGGTATTTCAACTGAAAAAATAATTGGTGTGAGAAAAGGTTGCTAATAGCTGTGAATAATTTCTCTTTTTGGCAATCAGTTGGATATTGCCATATGGAGCTTCAGATGAAAGACTAGTTTTGCCATTGATTTCAGTGGGGCCTCTTGCCAACTCCTAGAGCAGAGCCAGGGCACGGGACCTCTAGCAGCAGTTGCTGAAATGACTGGGGGAATAAGGGCACGAGAGGATGGGGGGAATTGCATGCCAGAGGTGTTACTTCACAGCATGATAGGAGTGGCTAGGAATAAAGCTTCATTATTGTTTATGTCTTTACAAAGATGAAAGTTGGACAAAAGTCATGGGAAAGGTCCAGGTTCCATCCTGGCATGGCACAAAAGCTGGAGGACACAACAGAGCACTTCAGAAACAGTCACTTCCAACATCATGGAGATGCCCTTCTTAACCATGCAGTAAAACTCGTGGGTTGAGGTTAAATACAGTCGATAACTCTGTCTTGTTATGTTGTTGTCTAATTTAAAACTAGTTTTGATACTGATCTTTCTTAGTATTCCTAAGTTCTTCATGAATAAATGAAGCAGCAGATCACAGGAAATACTCAAAGGTTTTGAGTGGGGAAGTCCACAGGGTAATCTTTTAACTCTCTAAGGCAATTAGACAATCTCTGTGAATGGCATTTCCTCACAAATACATCCTGATTTCAAAGTGAGTTATATAATGTAATATTTACATCCATTCAGACTTTCCAATCATGCATAAGAATAGATGCTTCCTTGGATCCATATATACAATGTGATGAGGTGAGGGGAGGTAAACCACTTAAGTTCTAACAGCCTGGTTCATACAGGATCTGTGAATCCCAGCTCAGAATGGAATAAGATAAAAGATATTCTCAGTCTGGACAATCGTGCAGTTTTTTGTGTTACTCTAAATGGATGACTATATTATTTTTAACTTATGTGCCATTAAAGAACTGGAAATTGGCAGAGTGCTGTTATCTTCAGTGGCACCAACTCATGCCAGCCAAGAGTTAACTCCAAAGGAGGAAATGATCCATGCATGTCAGGCTCATGCTATACGTCAGGCCTAATGTAATTTGGTATGACTCCAATTAAGTATCAGCTTTAAGGTGAATTCTGGAAACTTGCTAAAATCCTTTCACATTTTTAGAAGCATTAATTAGTGCTTTTGTTAAAAGCACACTCAGTGAAAAACAGGAAAAACCAAAACTGGAACAGTAACGAAGGTAACAATCAAAGGCGCATGTGAAAATACCAAAGAGGTAACAAATACACTGAATTTTGCAGGCAGCAGCTACCATCAGTACCCAGAAGGAAAGTCATGGCTGAGCTGGGAAATCCTTTAAGCATTCAGACTGGGAAGTAGCTGGGCGCATGAAGGATTTTTCAAGTGTTCTATGTACAATAGAATAATGCTATTAGACTGCCTAAAATTATGCAAGGTTTTTAGAATTTGGCTCCTAACTGAAAGGAAATTCAGTACTAGCAGCTCAGTAAAGGGAGCAGTTGGCAAAACACTGGAGTTGGAAGCTCAAGTGATAGCTGAGAAGAGGGTTCTTGGTGGTCACTACAAACTGAGATGTCTTTTAACTCTCCTTTCATGGAATTTTTTCTCTTCCCTTTCCTTGGCTATTCACTGAATAGAAGAACTGAACTGACCCTGTACATTCAGATGTGACGGAAGAGTGGGAGAATTTCTCTTGCTTTTAGAAGTCGCAAGTTCCAGCCTCCGTGTCTTGTGAGCTGTCCCCCCTATTTGTTCAAGTGCAATTTCCAGCTGCTTTTCCCTCCTTGCATCATTGGTTTCTCTCAAGATCTAAACCCATCTTGGTTTTTCACTCATCCTTCCTGGGGCTGTATTCTGCTCGCTTTCTGCCAGAACTCTTTTGCCTCAAGTTGTTCGAAAAACACGCGAGTCTTCAAAACCATGGCAGTGCTGGGTTTACAGCTGGATTCAATCTTAAATGTCTTCTCCAGCTGGAGAAATCTGTGATTCCATGTCCGTAACTCAGGTGCAGCCCCCTCCCCACAGGTGAGGCCCCTGTCACTCCCCAGCCCAGGCAGGAGGCAGCCCATCCACCCTGGCCTTGGGCCACAGCTCCCACCATCCCTCCACAGCCTGCCCCAATTTTCAGTCCTCGCTCTCCAGCTGGAACCTCGAGCCCAGGTCCCGGGACTTGGCACCAGCGCCGACCTGAAGGCAGAACTCAGTGGGACTCAGGGCTGCAATTCAGGGTGTGTCACTCTCCTGAACTCGGGAGACATAATTAGGGATAATAATCAGTAGATCAAATTTAAGTGCCCAACACGAAGGATAAGGTACAGAACATTCCAAAGCATTTTGTATATGTTAGTTCTTCATTATTTTCAATCAAGGCTGCAAATGAGCTGTGTAAGGAGAGTACATCAATGAGATTGCTGTGTGGTTGAAGTGCCTGTGAGTACAATTACATACATGCCACTTTCTGTCTGCCGAGTTGTATTTTCCACTTAGAGAGAGGGAAAGCTGGTGGAACATACATTGACAATTTGTTCTTGAATTTTCTGGAAGGTAACCATTGTGACTGCTCAGCCAAAATCAGTATGCAAGATTCAAAGCATGCACAATTTGCAACTCTCTTTCCAAGTGTGATTTGCTGTGGTAGTAAAATGTGCGTCAAATTCCTGTCAAAGCATTCTAAATGGCCTTTCTAAAATACTTCTAGAAATGTAATTGGAATGTTAATTGTAATACGTTGAGCTCTGTGACATTCTCATAAATCTGGGTAAAGTGCAACAACTCTACATTTATACTACTCTAATGAAAAACATCAGCACAGGGTCTAATGAAAAACATCAGGGCAGAGTCTTAAAACATAAATGGTGTCCAATTTCTTTGCAAACTAAATTTGTATCTGAAGTTTCATTGATTTGAATTGAAAAGTAAAACTAGCTTCATATTGCTCTCTAATCCACACAGTTAAATTCTTCCCTGGAGGGGTAAGGGTGTAGTGGATCACATGGGTGGTGATCTCAAACAAAATTTCACCCATATAAAAGGCCAAATTCTCTTGTTTCAAGTAGGTTAAATTCCAAATAAAGTCATGTATCTCAGAATCACTACTAGTTTAGGCACAAAATGGTTTGCACAATTGTTTGTGTGCTCCAAATTCAAGAGTAGTTGATAAGAAAATTGGTTTTTTAACTAAACCCTAGAAGCCTATAGGAGCACATAATTACTTTGGGCTAGATCATTCTCTCCTGAAGAAAGCCTCAAATAACGGTGCCTTCTCAACAAGTTCTTTCAGAGAGGAGTGTCAGAATTTGTCTGCTGTCAAATGGGTTCAATAGAGCCAGTCTTGTGAACACCCTCAATTTTTTCCACTGAGTTCTGTAAATTTGGGGAATGATCCCAAGGTCTCATGTCTCCTTTTAATGTGGATTTCTGTATCTGGAAGTGACTTCACATAAAAGTTCCAAACTTAGAACTTCTTTGCAATCTTCCCGGGTGCAGGAAGGAAAAGTGTTTCGGGTGTTCCTCTGGCACAGCACTTGGAGGCAGCTATGCAGCTCCTGTGGCCAGAAGGGTCTCTTGGGTTTGCAGGGGCACAGCTGCCCCTGAGCCCTCTGCTGTGAGGGACCGACTCTTGTCATCAGCACACTCTAAAAATTATGGCTTAGGGGGAAACACGCAGCCAGTTTCAAAAAGCTCTATTTACCTCTGCTATACTGTAGAAGAATTCTTAGAGCAGAATGGACATGGTCTGTATCTGAACGCAGTGAACAAGCCAGACTTAGCAGGGCCTGCTTGCTCTGAGTGCTGAAATTAACATGACTTAGTGCTGAGAATGTCCTTGAGGTGTCCGTGAGAAAAAAAGGGAGGTTTAACGGGATGCGATAACCGCGAGCTGGGAGGAGGGAGGACACTTGTTTTCCGCATGTTATCCAATTAGTAGACAGTAGATGAGCTTGATTTTACCTAAGTATCCAATCATAGAGTTAGTTACAGTGCGTGGACAACGGATGACTAGTTGGAAATGCTACATAATCCTGCTTGATTTGAGCAATAAACGAGAACGCTATCTAACTGTGTCGGTGTTTGTCGGTACTCGGTCCCGTTCTCAGTGGAGGACCCTGCTTCACTATACAACAGCAGTTACTGTTGCAACTTTAGAGACTTGATAGTTCTGTAATATAAAAAAGGAAAACTTGATTTGCCTCCTGAAACTTTTGACAGGTTCATAATGGCAGCAAGATAATGGATATAATTTATTCTCTGAAATGAAGTAGTAGAAACAGTAATAGTAACACTAGTGTAATTTATTGCTCTGATTTTTTAATGTTAATTATATCAATGAATTATTATGAGGTTAAAATATTTAAATAGAACAGCTTGCAATTTTTCTAATTGCTGAGTTTGTGCATGATGCAACCTGATAAATATTTGTACAAACAGACTTTGTCTTTTCCCAGGAATATAAAGATACTGCAAATAATGTATGCTGGAAGAGGAGCTGTCTGACACCCAAACAGTTTGAGTTTTAAGCATCTAATTAAGTATCTTCTACCCTATATTCAGAAGGATGTAAAACCCAATAAAAAACTGTATTCAATTGAACATTTAGCCTGAAATTTGGGAAATACGGATTATTATCTTTCCTCTTCAATGGATTTTACTAGGCTTTAGTCATATTTCTTTGTCTTGGTGCCCCAATCTAACGTCTGCAAAATGAAAATAATGGATCTGGGAGAGATTATTGAGGAATTCCCATTAATTAATTTACCTGAAATGTTTATAATTAAAGCAATACCTGTGAATTCTGACTTGAATATAAATTGATTTAAACAGGTGTCAGAGATCCAATTTGAAATATCAGTAAAACTATGCTTTATGTATTGATGGTATTTTATTTGTGTTAGGTACTGCAATAACACCTTGGATAATAGAGTCCCCAGAGGATGTAAGACTTGCACAAATACAGTTTTGACGAGAATTATTTGTTTATTCAGAAAAGGATAGCCATTGAAACAGCAGCACATGCTATAAATTTCATTAAAAGTTAAAACATTCCCTGAGTATATTCCATGTATATCAGTGTTTCCAATCAGTGCAACTGTCCAGGGAGCAAGCTGGAGATTCTGGCAGTGTTCAAGCAATGTTCCCTTCCATCACAGTGCCTTCTGTCAAACTGAGGGGAGAACTGTCTTCTGTTTTCCATCCAGAAATTATCTGCTGCTTTCCCTGGAGTTGGTCACTCGGTGCCAGCGGACATCTGGCCTACTCTGTTCTGTACCTAGATGACAGAAGCGCATAGTGCTCTATTTCTAGAATTTTCCTTGTCATTGACACTTAATTTGCAGTTATATAATTTAATATTAAGTATTGTAGAGAAGGATGCCTCTATGACTGCGTGAAGCAAAATGCACAGCTTGTTTTCAAACTGCTTTTCTTCTTCTACTTGAAATATGTCAGAATGCAGCGAATATCTTCTGCAAGCATAGCCATATGTTTCCCCTCTGCACCCATGTCAGGACCCATATGCTTGCCTGAGTTTGTTTTCTCTGCATGCTCTAGGATTTTCCTTTGGCCTTGTCTCTTTATTTGTCTGCAAATAACTTGGCTTCTGTTTTGAGCTGAAATTTGTGTAAGGAAACAATTATTCTCTAATTAAATACACATTAAACCTGATGGAAAATTATTAAGCTTTTTTGAAGCACCAGGATAGCATTTTACTACAGCAAATTCTTTATTGCTTAAAAGAAACCAAATGAATTCTTCCCTCACTAAGTATTTTTAGGTTTAGAAAGATATGTGTTGCAGTGATGCTTTAGTGCTTAACAGCTTGTGCACCGATAAAGAACCTTTAACAGGCAGCCATTGACAGTTAAAAAGATAAGCTGCTGATGAGAAACCTAAATGACATGAAACTGAATTTAGTCAGAAGTCGAAGCAGGTAGCTAAAATGTTGGACATCCAAGTGTTTCAAAAATGTTATCAGACTAGCTGGGGACTGGATCTATTAGAGATGGGTTCTGCTGTAACTGCTCTTGCACTGTATCCTGTTTTCAGATTTATGAAGGTGTAAAACTAAAATTATGCAAAATATCTACTACAGGAGTAGTATCACAGCTTTTCTGACTATTGCAAGCAAATTCCTAGAAACTTATATAAGTAAACAGGACTGTAGTGCTAAGAAAAGTCTGGAATCCAGCACTGTCTCTCATGGACTGAGCAAACCAGCCTGTAAGCCACTTCAGTTAGTAAATACAGCAGTGTGGGCAAGAGTAGAACTTTATCTACTTTTATCTACTTTTATGTGGAGCAGTACCAAATTTATCCACTTCTGCATGCTTCTAGGAGACAAAATAACTCCTTGTGTCTCCTTGCAAAATTAAATAACACATTACAGAATGAAACCATGCAAGTGAATGAGTATATCCCGTGTGACTTTAGTTGAGAATTGAACTGTGAGAAGAAAATTCCCAAGTTTCTCATTGCTGATGCATCTTCTTTTTTCTATTTTTGTGTAATATCTCCAGGTATTAATACCTTTAATTAGATTAATTGCCCTAAAACTATACCCTTCCCAAAGAGACCATTGCTTATCTGTACAAACTAGAGATGCTTAGTGAATTTTTCTCATTAGTTACGTCAGTCACTGCTGGTATGTCCATCTTATCAACTCTGCCACCCTCTTGTTATCCCAAAAAGGGTAAAATGGCTTATCCAGAGATACCACTGCAGCAGGGGAATGACTAAAGCCTACCACACTCCAAGCCATTAATGTCCTTTTCCCTATCTTTATAATATCTCTTGTAGCAATGAATTTCTACCTAATGGTTGAAAATGCAGATCATTTATTGTCGATATTCAGATGGTTATTCTGATTTTCTTAATATATTAAAGTCAGTCTTTTAAGAAAAGGATAAAAACTTTCTCCTCATTTGTCCTAGGCTTTTTTTAAGTTTCTGATATGTAAATAGAATTTATTTACAAAAAAATCAAACTTGTGCTCTCAAGGCAAAAGTGATTTAAGGAAAATAGCAGAGAAAAGGAATTTACTGAATTATCATTTATTGTGAACCAATGAAATGCTGAACATATTAAGGATATGAAAAAATCACTCCTATTAATCTTGTTAAAGGTGTTCATGAAGTCAAAATATTTTTAAATACTAGATGTCATAGAATGGGTGCAACATTAGTATTGGTCGTTTATAATCCTCCCAAGGACTCACTGTTGTTATTCGACTTTTATTCCCCTCAAAATATGTTCATTAAGACTTAACTAGTTAATCAACACAGTTTGATTTCAGCACCTAAACAGCAGCGGGACTGTTTTCTCCTCAATTGTTCTTCCTTTCATTTTCTTCGACTCTTTAAAATTACGTCTTTAAAAGGTGCTGTTGTCTCAGGACTGAAGCTCCCAGTAAACTGCATAAATTGAAAGGTAAAAGAAGGCCAGGAAATGCTGGTGAGAGCTCTTCCTGAGAAGCAAAAGGCTTAAACAGCTCTGAAGCAGCAGTGAAATTGCCTTTTTGCAGCTATGGGGTATTTTTGCACACTTTGGTGTAACTATTCTGCAGCCACCATGTGTGCTTCAGCAGATGGCCTTCTCTGCATTCTTATCATTTACACAGCTTATTTCTGGGACAACAAATACAAACTCACTCCAGGCTGGTGACAAACCTGCGAGTAAGGCTATGCAAATAATTGATAATCGGTTGGGCAGACTAATAGTACGTATAATAATATAAATATTGTTTCCAATTAGGGAAAAAGCTCATGTACTTGATGCCAAAACAGTAATTTGAGAGTTGAATTGATCATTCTGCTTTAAAAGAAAAACAAAACAAAGCACAAACAAAGGGGGATATTTTGTCTTGTGCTCAAAAGAAAAGCAAAATAAATGTTACTCAAAAACCTACTGGGAAAAGAAAGACTAGGAGGAATGTTCACATTTTACATACTCAAAGTAGTACTGTTTACACACACAAAATACAGCTCTCTGGTTCAATTCTCACTTCTCAAAAGAATATCTTGTTCACTGCTAACGTTTCAGCTGCTCTTGGTCAGTCTTCTGCGGATTCTCTGCCTGCTGTGGGAAGTAATAACCATGTGCCAGGAGATCTGGAAGTTTGGTATCCTGTGGTGCAAGTGAATGTCTTAGGGAATAAATCTTTTTTCTTGCTCAGTTTCTGACTGGACAGTGTCAGAGAGAAAGGCTCGAAGTGCCTCAGGGGAAGGGTGGCCTTGATGTCAAACTTGCTTTACCCAGGAATTTCTTTCAGTTTGTCACTTAAATGGAGATTTCGAAAAACAGTCTATCATTCCCCCTTCAGTTTTTCCCCTTTTGATAAAATAATAGTCAGGCTTAACTAAAATTCTTATTTTTACCCAGAAGTTCATTAAAGTTTCTCTAGATTTCTCTCTGAATTATCATACACTTCACTTTAATTTGAAGTTTTCTATGTAATTAATATTTCTAAGTAATAGCATTGGTAGAGATATTTTGTTATTTTTAATGAACCGTTAGCCAAGCAATAAAATAATTTAAGCAGCTCTAGAGTAGGAAACCTTTCATCATGATGCTGTTTTTATCATATCCAGCCGAAAGTAATTATGACCTTTGGCTATTATCTCCTGATCAGTAAAGTAAATTGCTGAGAACAGCAATAAAAAAATAAAAAATGAAATAACCCCCCCAAACCTGTCCTCTCCACTGCTTTCTCTTTGCACAAAATATATACTGCTGTTCTGCAGATTTGTAGTTTTCAGTTGAAAAGATGATTTTGTGGGCTTTCAGCATGACATCAGACAATTTGTAATGTTGCTCACCTCTAATATGGGCAAAACATTTACCAGGTAGTTTTCATGGATCAAAATGCAGAGCAGCATGAGAAGAAATTACCTATTGTTTAAAGTGGACAGAAATTAATTTAATTACTTATCGTTATTATCCTGAGTAATAGTGAAGTAATAATGAGGTCCACTTAAGTATCCAAATACTCCAAAGAATGAGGCTTAAGATACAAGGAAAGACTTGTCAGATTTCGTCATTCCTCTTTCATCTAAGCATCTAGAACTGGTAGCTAGTACTGTCCAGTGCAAAAGAAGACCAAATTTTATCATAGAAAATGTTTCAAGGAGGACTGGCTCCCCATGCTGCTGAGAGCTTCCTCTGGTGGCTTCTGAAGCATCGTGGTTGATGTGGGTGCTTGGAAGTCATTTCCAGAGCATGGCTTGTGAAAATGAGCAGGATTTGGCTTGGGGTGGCTGGGTAGATAGGAATAACAGAAGGAGGAGATTTTTAGACAGCCCTAAGGAGGTAAAAATGAAGGCAGGACTGTCCCTTTTGTTTGTGGACTTTGATGAATGTGAAGCAGCCATGAGATCATGTCTTCAAGGCACCATCAGCAAAGCTAGAGTAAATCCATCAATATTAGTGGGATCACCTGGAATGAATTCAAGAACCAAACAGGAAATCTGGACCTGCAACAGCTTTCAGGAAATGAGCTTCCCAGTCAACCTCTCCTGGGATTCCTGAGGGTAGAGACAGTCTGAAAGTAACTTCCAATTTTTTTGCTTTTTCTTTTTCTTAATGATGCTTAACAGCTGTTTTATGCAAGTTATGGTTAGAGTATCCAGGCAAGTCCTGTTCAGCCGTTGATTAGTGGTTGTTTTAATGAATGTTAGGTTAACTAAAATGAATGTAGCAGGAAGGGAGGCAAACTAGAGGAGACACAAATATCTATCAGCACTGACAGTTAAAAATACAGGACCTGCTGCCAAAAACCCCTGAGGTAAACCTTGAAATGGTCTATTGAGTTCAACACAGCAGATATAAAACATGAATAGTACAGGTCTCCAAGATAAAATCCCCAGTACGCAGATGGTGATTACTCCACAGGAAAAGGTTTCCCTTTTAAAGTGTGTTTCCATCAGAGCACCTAGCATTGCATGAAGAGCTGTCATCAGCTCTTCCCTAAGGGCTGGGGAGGGTCCAGGTGACCTTCAGCATCCACACAGTGGTACAAAGCTGTGCTGCTGCACTGGTGGATAAAGAGGATTGCATAAAAGCTGCGGTTGTGGCCTAAGGGTTTTTCAAGCCCTCGTCATTATTCTCCAGAAATACACACAGGGTCTGACTAAGGGCATTCTTCTTTAGATCAGACTTTGTGACTACATTATATGCTAATTGCATTTTTTTAAATTTCGTTTTCATAATTCTTCTTCAAAGGTATGCTTACTTCCTGTATTATCATTTCAAAATTTATGCAGATCGCAAACTTTTAAAATATAATTTACTTTTTTTCCCTAGGACTTTTACGACTTCATGGTCACAGTCTCTAGTATTTTTTGTCTGGAAAAATTCTAATTGGAAGGAATAACCTTTCAAAAGGTGTTCAGAATAGTCTAGTTTGGCTTGTTTTCCTCTTCCCTTATTTTTTCCATAGTAATTCTGATGCTAAGACATCCTCTGTCTTGTTGGCCTTTCCTATTTTTTCAGTCTGTATTGAAGCCAAATGCTGTGATATGTTTAGCATATTAATAGATATACACACAAAATCAATCCTGCAATAAAACTTTATGGGACTTTTGTGGCCTTTGCTTACCTAAATTGGTGTCATATGTTGTTCTGTGCAAAGTTCCTCTATATTTATATAAATGTGCTCAAAAGGAGGTTTTTTTTTGGTTTTCTACTTTCCTGAGTAACAAGAGGATCATATGCTATGTCAGGGAGAATGCTGCTGTTCATGACTGAATTCCACTTGGGATTGATGAAATTTCTAATGAATCTTTGGCTGTGACATCTCTCTTACAAAAGCAAAGAAATTGTAGGTTTAAAAATATGGTTCCAGTGATATTTATTTCATAGAGCAGCTGCGATTCTTTCCCCATTCAGGCCTTCCTGGTTGTTACAGGTCACATTTCCAGTTGTTTAGGAGGAAATATAATTCATCATAACTACATGTCAGCTGTTATGTCACACTTCCTAGCATAATGTGCATTTCAGTGATAGGTAAAATGATGGTAAAAATAAAGGATTGTTAAAAAATTAATTTTACTTTTACTGCTATGACCATGCTACTAATCTCTGTGCTTACAGCAGATTAACTGTATAATGGAAGTATAGAGAAAGAGTTCCTAAGGTAATTATAAATGGATAGAATAGCCTCAAAGGTTAAGTTTCAGCAGTGGATATTTACTAAATATGCCTTATTACATATTTCACATTTTTATATATTTATATGGCTTATACTGTATAGGGAGGCAGCTTTGGAAAACTGGAGAGGCTTTATTTGAAATTAATCACAGAATAGCAGAAAGCAATATTTGTGGGTTTTTTTCCCTCACACCTTCCTGTATGTGCCTCCCTCCCCAGCTCGAGTTTAAGAACATAAGCCCTAAAGTGCTACTCTGATACGGAAGGATTAGAAAGTCTAAATCATATTTGTCTACCTTTAGCCAAAAATGTCTATAGATTAAATGAACGCACTAACAATGTTCCTGGCGCTGTGGGGGAAGGAGGAATGCCTTCGGAGGAGTTTTCCAAGGATTGGTGTGTTGGTGTTGTACTGCAGCTGAACCGTCCTGGGACAAAGCAGACAGTGGCCTGTAGCAAAGAGCACCTGTAGCATGAGCAGGAGTCTCCAACCAGAGCTGGTTACTGCAGGCAGCAGTTATAAAACACTGACATGGCAGGACTGAGCTTTGCAAAGAGACTGAAACTGCTTCACCTCTGTTCTTAACGATCTAATTTTAAATTAAAATATAGAAATCACCGATTTGAAGTTATGGCTGTTGGTCCTGGTGGGAGTTTCATATTACCACTATGAAGAAGAAAATTCTCCAGAAAGCCATAGTTGCCACAGATCTTTTTGCATTCAGAGGCTGGACTTGAAATTCAGAACTTTTAAACTATTTTCCAGATGTCTTCTAACACATAGCTAAATCCATTCTGCTATCCAGTGTCAGGATTTTACACTTTATTCAGCCTAAAATACAACTATGTGCCTGACCTGACACATTACCAGTCTTTTAAAATTGGGATTACTGTAACAGTCCAAGAATCAATTCAAAATTTAGAAACATATTTATTTTAAAAAAAGATTTCTTCAAGGAACTAAAGTAATTATTTTCTGGCCATACGCATTGTTTAATTACTTACTTTTGAAGATGCTATTCCATTAAATATCAATTTCGTGTTCCTCAAAGCTCAGCCTAAGCATGGTGTAGGAAATAAATAAACACCCAAATTACAGCCTATTTAATATTGTCTTCATTCTCCTGCTTACAAATATAAGTTTTAGACTTACTTCATCTTCTACCTCAAGTATCACCAAACAATTTGTAAAGTGTTAGTAGCTCTGTGCTGCCATCCTATGAGTTCTCCTCGCAGTACTGAGGACTCTGAGCAGCTGTTGCTGTTCCCTTCATTGGCATGATACCATCTAAAGACTGAGTACTTCTAAGTGTGTGATCACTGAAGTACTGAATCTTGAAAACTGAGATTTTTCAGGACAAAATAGATTTGACTCAACAGCACTGTAGAGAATCTTCTATGAAGAGTGGGAGGCCTCTCAAAGGTAATGGTGAGAAAAATATTTTCCTACAGTGTTGATGCTCATGAACACTGTTAAAGCCAGAGGAGCAAACCATAGTAGTAGCCTGGCTTTTGTTTCTAGAAAAATGGTGTTAAAATACATGGATAAAGGTATTGGCTGTTTGGAAATAAAAGTTACTTCTTTGTTTAACTTTCATTAAAATTTTATAACAACTACACAGAAGAAAAAAAGAAGTTTGTGTTTTCAAAAACAACTAAAAGACCTGTCATGGATGAATACACAGAAGCGAACACAGGTAGATGGGGAGTTTAAAATATTTTGATAAATATGTAAATTATACAGCAATAGAAAGATCAAAGCGGTAGTAAACCCTTACTGTCTCATAGGTCTGGAATCTAAGAGAGAGCTTTTTCCAATAGAGGGAGAGCTGCAGGATATGAAAATGACCGGATCCAGTACTCACCATTAAACAATTCCAAACTTTACTGTTAGGAACAGATTAAGCAGCATATTGTCTTCTTATAATATTTTTCCAGATGACCGATATGGGCTGCAGTCTCTGCCCTCAGCTCCCTGCTCCCAGCTCCCTTTGCCCTCTCAGCTGGATGACACTAAGAAATTGGTGCCTTTCCTGTCTTTTCCCAGCTTCTACTCCAGCACTCTTCCCCTTTTTAGCTAAGTGGAAGGTCTTTGTTCGTACTGGAGACTTCCCTCTCAACCTTTCCAAAGCTGTTGAATAAAGGAGATGGAAATGAGCAGCAGTAAGATGACAGCACCACACAGTGACCCAGCCCAAATGCCCGGCCTCAGGTGCACAGCGATGGGTTTGGTGCATGAGTTGCCAGCTGACTGCCATGGCCTTACTCTAATGCCAGTGCTAAAGATAATGCTTAAGTGCCTTTATGATTAAAGACTTAATACCCTGAGTTCCCTCTCTGTAACAGGGACCAAATCCCGGAGTACTGATTTGTGTGAGTCAATGAATCAGCGTGAGGTTAAAGATTATTAATGTTTATTTTCATTTTATGCCACTTTCCACTCTGTTTGTCTCTATTACTCACAGCTTCATTTCTCTCAAGAGGGACTGTAACTGGCACTCAGGGATGTATACGGAGCATCCCTGGAAAAAACAATGCTTACAGAAATGCACACCTAATTTAGCAAATATATGAATAATGGGAGCAATTTTATCTAAGGGATGAGACCATACTGCAGTACACAGACACAAGTCTCTGCAAGAAACTTCCTAGATTTTCTCTTATGATAGTTCAGTAGGTTTTAGTGAGAATCCTAAAATACTTCTGAAGTGTTAGTATGTCTGCTCCTTCCCCTCCTCCTCAGCGATGTAGATCAAACTCGAGGTACATGTTTTAGGAAATTGTTTTTGCCTTTGAAATCATAGAGAAGCTTAAATGGAACATCACAGGTAAGGGTCAAACACTTGCAAATATAATTGTAGCTTTAAATAGTTCTAGATCACCTTGGGAAATTCCAGTTTCTGGTAGGCAACATTAAGTAATATAAAATTTGAAAGACAACTACTGTACTTGAATGCAGTGCTTATTGGTCCTGTTTAATTGGTACAAGCCCTAGGCTCAGTTTTTAGAATCCTAAGGTGTTTGTATAAATTTTGCCTCACTTCAGTTTAGCGTTATTCTAACTTGGCTGGGCTTTTTTTTCCACCTACTGTGAAATCTATCTGTTTCTTCAAGTCCCAAGTCAGTGAATCTTTGTATTTTGTTTTGCACAGGCCAATATGTGCATTTAGTGATTAGTGATTGTTATCTTGTGACTTGTGATTTGTTTGGCCAGCTGATCTTTAATGCATCTGTATATAACATAGTGTATATCACAGCAATTATTATGACCAAGCATTTACATAAGCTGTAGACTTACAAGGCTTTTTAGGTGGTAAAACATGTTCTCTGCCTCAAGACAATTGGGATCTGTATTACACAAGACAAAGGCTGAGGCTCAGGAGAAGTATTTGGAAAATGTTAAAGTGTGTTAGAATAATTTAAGAGGCACTGAAGGGAAGAAGAATTTTGGCTCTAAAGGCTTGGTACAGGGAAAGAATTCTTGGCAGATGAAGACAATGAAGGCATTCCAAGTGTGGGCAGCTAATCTGACTAAACTTAGGCAAAATATTTGAAGATAATAAAAAGTTTCAGGAAAATATAAGCAATACAAGAATTAGCATGGGACAAAAGCTGTGCAGAAAGCTCAGGTAGACTGAAATCAAAAGGATTTGTGTGATGGAAAAGGCTCAGGTACAAAGCTTTATGAAACAGGAAGCTGGGACCTTTTCTTCTTTCTGGTTTCCAAGCCATGTGAGGTAGGTTTTGGCTGGAGCCTTTAGTGTGTAAGTAGTGAAATGAAGAGTAGGTTAAGTTCTCACTTCTCTTTCAGCAATATCCGATTAACTTATCTTCATCAGAGATTTTTCATTAAGTAAAATGTTTGGATTCAGTGATCATAGAAGTCTTTGCCAGTCTTAACTGTTCTATGAGTCTGTGATTCCCTGAGGTACAACTGCTAACGTTGCTTGATGTATCTTTGTTATTCACCAATTCCACAGTATTTACTGAAAATAAAATCAGGAATTTTAGAGGGAAGCAATGTAACTTGCTTATAAGTGCCACAAGGGCCACAAACACCACATAACTGCCAGTGTTAGGATTATACTACCATGATGAAATTTACCTTTATGCCCTGACTTTCCAAACTAATCCTCTACGATGCCACAAAGTCTGACTTTTACTACCTTTTATCTATGTTATAGATATGTGTAAATGGTAATGTTAAATGAGGGCATCTAGCAAATCTAAGCAAAGGGAACAACCTCCACCCACCTTTAAAACATTTACATAATTTTCTTTCTGTTGCCTTATTTTAAAGCCACAATTTAAAAGCCTCAGCTGAACCCAGCTGCAGTCCTGTCACTGCCACATAGGCTCTGGACAAGACAGCCTTCCAAAAAGGTATCATTCGTGCCCCAGAGATCAAGCAGACTGAGTAGAAAACATAAGCAATGATTGGAAAGAAGAAATGTTATCTCGCTTTGTGAGTGGGAAGACAAACATGACCAGATCTGAGCTACTGATGTAGGCAGAACTTCACCTTAGCTCTGAGAGTAGCTCGGATGGCTTTAAACTGCCACTGACTGAGTCCTGCAGCTCTGGCACAGGTTAACTCGTCTGTTCTGCCAAGAGAGGTGCTGTAAAACAGATTTTCTGGGTTGGACACAGGAACCTGAATTTACTGCACACTTGAGGTGGACATTCTAATTTAAGAATCTGCACTGCTCTGTGGTGAGCTGCTTAGATGTGCTCAGAGATGTATAAATAAGTCTATGACAAAGCTATGAGTCCTCAGAATACTTAATGTCGTCTTCACGGCCAAACACATCTGTTTGATACTCTCACTGCTGAGTTTCCATTTTGCATTTTTCTGCTGATAATACTGTTGGCCATCTATGAAACGCATGCAGAAAGGGGTAACAATAACAAAAGACACAGTGTCATTTCATCAAAAATGGAAAAAGAAGATATGGCGAGATAAAAAAGTCTGATTTCAACATCAGACATACATGTTCATCTTATCCATCTGTGCTCTGTCTCTACAAGCTGAATAATCATTTTTTTATTTGCAGATCTGTTAGCAAAAACCAGGTGATCTGGCTTGCATTCTGCTTACTAGGCTACTCTTTGAATACTCATTGATCTCTTTCCCTCTGTTTTTCACCTGCTTCTTTTTCTGAACAGTGTTTTCATTTGCTGCGCCAATTTTTCTGTACTGTGGAGGACCCGTTTCGCTCTTTTAAATGCATTTTTTGAAAGCATTTAGGGTCGTTATTCCCCGTTCTCTTTGGGATGCCTGCTGCGGTTCAGGAGGGGCTGGGAGCCGGTGGAGCTGCGATGGGCTCGCTGTTGGTGGCACCAGCAGACGCAGCGAGCGCCAGCCGAGCTCGGCGAGCAAGGAGCGGCCGCAGCCGCGGTGGCCCCGCGGCAGCCAGAGCCCGTTCCGGCTACGCGAGCGCTCACCTGCGCCCCGCACCGCGGGCCTCAACCACGGAACGCCAGTTTAAAGTGTTCTGGAAGTTATGGCAAGTGCTTCATGCGGCAGCTGCAGTGTTGTTTTTACTGTAAGGTAGCTAATTTTTTTTGTTCTATATAACACCCCTATTTTATCATTAAATTTGACTCTTCTGTTGTATTGTATTCACACATAATGCCTTAATCTTTTAACACTTCATCACCTCTTGTGAACGTCCTTCTTGAGAATATCAGATTCCATGCAGGGGAACGGAAAAGAAATTATCCTCAAAAGAACAATGAGGATAAGCTAGGAAGGGATATCAGCTCACAACTCAACCTAAAATATTCTTTCCTTTTCATATTCTGCAATTTTCCTCGACTTAAAATTACGGAGTGGATTGTGCTCCAAGGACAATACTGCCTATTGCAAGGATTTTGTCATTCGGGAGGAGTTTTGGTGTTTGGGGGTTTTTTAATGTATATTTTAAGACATTTCTGCAATGTTAGCTAATCAGCTAAAATATTGAACACCTATTTTAAAGGATCACATTTTATTTTTCTCCTAATTCTTTTGCTGCTTCTGTAAGGCAAAACATACCAGGTTTGGTCTGACTTCCAAGGCAGTGAAACCAGCTAGCACAGGGCTGGGTACAGAGGTTCCCAAGGCCGGGCTGATATTGTGCCATCTGTCCTGTGCCACCGAAAGGGGAAGCATGTCAAGTGTGAAGTGCAGATGTTGGGCAGGATGGTGATGGCTGGGACAGGCACTGTAAAAACATGACCATGGCTCACTAGCTGACCAGTTGCCCATGCAGCTACTGAAGAGATGTTAAGAGAATTCCCTTAACAATCTTGTTAAACACACTTTGATTGTGAAGGATGACTACTGCGTTTTACCCTCCTGAGGCCTTAATATGCTGAAGCATGCAAGCTGTGCAGTTTTACAGGATGATATAGGTTCATAAAAATAAATTAATCATATATGATTTTTCATGCTGATAGATGCTAAGTTCTGATGAACAGTTTTGTGCATGATGTTCTGGATTTTCCAACCTAATTTGGCCATTTTCTTTTTACTTCTCATCTCAATATCCAAAACAATGTACAGAAATACAATCTGTTTTCCTTAAAGGCAGAATAGTTTCTGCTAGTCATGCACTCAGGAAGAAGCATTATTCAGAATATGATGCTAAGACTGGAGGAAAGTTTAGTTAGTGTTATGTTTTCACTGCATCCTCAGATAGGATCAAGTTTTAAAAGACTTGAAGATATCTTGACAGACTTTTCAAAATCATCCTCAACTGCTATGGAAAACCTATTTTTATCAATCTGTGTGTTTAGGTTCCTAATTTCATTTGAAAACTTACATTTATCTTTTCTTTGAGGTATTTCTTCTGCATCTTGCCCCTTTTGGAACTGAAACATTTATGTTGCAAGAAGTGTAGTAATGGATGAGATCAAGGCAGTGTGTGGCTTGTTGTTGTATTTGGACTGTTGCCCCTAAAGGCTTTTCAGCCATCTGTGTTAGGCACTTACCACGCGCTACGTTTTTTTTGTGTCGTGCCATTATGAACCAGCACAAGAGCAGCTGTGGGTGGCTGGCACCATAAAAGCCAACAGAAATCTCCCAGTTCTGAGATCATTCAGCTGACATCCACTTTATGCTATGCACATAGGGAAAAATTAACACTAAATTTGCATATAAAGGATAGGTTCTGAGATGACAATTAAAATTAGACATGGGAGCCGAAGTTTTTCACAGATAGCTCAGGTCTTAGTAGTGGTGAAGTCTTAGAAATTCCCAATATCTCTTAGATTTCCTAAATGGAATAAAATACATCTCATTATTGTTTTGCTTAGTAAATTCATGGTGTGATCATATCTTGTATGCTTTGTAGTTACTGTTCTTAACTCAAAATAAATACATGTAAAAGTTTGTAGAGAGGTGTAAATAAGGGTGACAAGGGCTGTCAAGTCTATGGAATGTCACCTGTGTGATGGAAAATTAAGTAGAACTTTCCAAACCAAAAAGCCACAGGTTTTAATTGAAACAAATAAATATATCAGTTAGGGATATAGGATGTATTGTTATGATGAGAGTGTTTGGAAGACTGACTAATCAGAATTGCTATCACTCTCTATCAGATTTCAAAAGCATACTGAGAAACATTGAGCAGAAATCTGACCAGGATCCAAAATTTTCTTTATTCATAGTGCAGGGAAGGACTTTTAACACTACAAATAATTCCCAAGGCTTGATAAAGTAAAGAAATGTTGATTTGTTGGTTTTATTTATTTTGGTTTTTTTGTTTTTTTTTCATTTAGGCAATATTGTGATTGGTGAATATGACATTACAGACTGCAATAATCAACTACACAAATGTAAAATTAGGTATAACTTCCTGGGTAATTTTTTGAAAGACAAAGGTCTGATTGTATGTCAGGCCATGATATCTCACTGAGGAAAAGATGACCAAATCGTTCTGAGATGCATAAACAAAATTATATTTGGTAAAATTGGTAAAATGTTAAATAATACAGCTGTTTAACCCTTGTAAATTCTAAGCTGGAAAATAGTCCTGAGTCTACATTCATCATAAAGTAAAGCAGTTGCAGAAGTAGTGGGCAAATGAATGAAAACAACTGCAGCTAATAGGAAGAGTATTGTAAGGAAAGGTTGCAGAAATTGCTGTGAAGGTGACTGGGGGAAGGCACAATTTAAAAAAAAAATAGGAGGAAAAAATTTAGGAAATAAACCAGACAGCCTCTTTTGGTGAGGGGAAAATTGAGTTTGTCCAGTGTCAGCAGTGTTCGGCCCAGCTTTGGGAACGACCTTTCGTTCACAGTCCCATCATTTACCTCAATAGCAGTTACTGGCTCGTGTTTGCTTGCACAGGATGATGCTGAGAAGCCAGAGGCTCTTTGTTTTCTAGGCTGGCAGTTTTTTGGATCTGCTGTGATCTGGTTTACTGTTAGTCCATAGTACAGAGGCTGTCATGCCAAGAGTGATCAATGATCTCCTGTGTGTTATCAATTGTGGTCACTTTTCTATCTTTATCATAGTTGATTTGTCATCATTTTGGAATTATACAGCCCACAAGGTCTGCTGTTATAGCAGATTTTCAGTAATTCCACACAGCAGGCACCAGTGCCCTGTTAGACCTATCCCATGTTGTTAGGATAGGGATGTGTTTGCTGCCATCCTGTAAATCTCTTCATAATTTCTACTTCCGACATCTGTTTATTTTCATATTAGGATTATGCATCCCTTGGAGAATGCTAAAATAATAAAGAGAAGGTGTAATAATTTTCATTAATTCCAAGTCCAGATTTTCTGCTTCTGCAAGATAACACTAATAATTTGCTATGTCTACTCTCGTACTGTCCATACTACATGACTATTGTAATATTGGCTTCTTTTACAGACAGTATTTTCTTCGTGACGTGGGTCATTGCTCTGCCGCTTCTTCCCTACCAGAATGTTATTTCAGTTTCCTTCAGCAAACCTGACCTTTTTAGAGTTAATCCTATCTGTGAGATCATGCCTACAAAATCTATCAGGTGACAAACACCTTTGGGTGACTAGGATACTTTAAGTTATGATTGTGATATGGTACCTTTCACCAGGCTGGAGTCTCTCAGAGGCTAGACATAGTTTTCAGGTGACCTGCAGAGTCATTTCAATAAGGTTTCTATAAGAAAGTGCTTGCACTCTGAATTGTACCAAAAGCAAGAGTGGAACAATGAAACAGTGTGGCCAAGTTATTTCCATTCTTTACCTCCTTTTTAGTTTTCATGTATTGTAGACAGGATTGCAGTTACAGTAACTGCAGCAGCCTGCTATTGGAAAGCTGAAGAATATTCCTTTTCATGTGAGGTATAGGGCACTCTGTGAAGCTGATGCTCAATACACTGGAATAGAGACATAATTCCATACCAGGAGTATGGCTGTTATCTTCAAGTAGGTGTTAGATAGTGTCCTAACTATTTCTGAGCCCATAGACTTAAGTATTTTGGAAGACTGTCCAAGTATTTTTGTCATTTATTTCCCCTTGAAGCTGCTAACGCTCCGTTCAGAATTCCGCATCCACTGATCCTCAGGAGTGAACTGACCCAGTTGCAGAGTGTTTGTGCACAGGGCTGTTATGTTCAAACAAAGGATCTCTAGCAGGAAAATGAGCTGTAGCCCCATCTTACCTGTCAGGAACATTTCAAGTACAATGGGCAGCTTTATTTGAGGCAGCGTGGGGAATTGGATCACTCCTCCTACCGGGTTGTTTGTGTAGATGGTTAGGACGTGGCTTTGCTAAGAGAACTCGTTTGTGGAAAATAATTTGTTATTGAATAGGGAAGTACCTGTGCCTCATCTACCTTTGGCAATTTGCAACAAAAACGTTGTTTAGGTGGCTGCTCTCAGGAACTCCTTAATGACCACAGTGTTACTTCTGCTGCCTCTGTTACTGAGTGGGACATTCATCTTTATAATATGACTATATTCTTTAAGCTTTTTCAAATGTTTTTGGATTACACTTATGATTTCCTGATAATTTGTGTGTTTATTCCTCAAAACGTAATGTTAAAGGATCTATTAAAAAACATATCTTAGGAACTGTGCAAACCCCTCAGCAGGCTGTCTGAGTGGAGCGAGAGAGTCACTTCCTGCACACCCACTCTACTGTGATGTGCCCTGTGGTGGGTGTGATGCACAGCACCGCACAAGTGTTTCAGAGAGGGGTTCTGCAACCCACTGTAAATTCACATTGCTTAGAAGACAAAACAGAGATGGCTGTCTCATTGCACTAAACTTTCTTGGTATATAATGCCAGAAGTAAAAAAAAAAAAAAATCCTGGGTCTTGGTTTACTTTTGGATAAACCTATTTCCAAAGCACAATTTTTTTTTTTTTTTAAAGTAGTGTATTAATTTGATACTAATTGGAGCAACAGGATTACTGGTTGCTGTGTGTTGTTTTTCCAGTGAATCAATCCTGGCTGTGGTGAAAATTTAAGTGACCTTAGGATAAGGCCAGGAGGACTGGGACTTGTGGCTGTATAATGATTTAGCCGAATTGCACTGAACACTCACCACATTTTCTTTGCACTTGCATGTAGTTTGAAAGTTACGTGGGTAGACAGAACTGTAGACACCTCATCTGCAACCGCAGACATCTCAGTTATCATGAGAGCTGAGGTTACTAAATAACGAGTTACAATGCTGTTGGAGGAAGCTCTCACACAGTGCTCAGTGAACCAGTTTTGAATATTAATAATCCTGCTTGCAGCTCTTATGAAAAAAACATGTTGTAAAAGAGGGAGATGAAAGGAGGAAAACATTTTTTTTTCCCCACTATATGTAGTACTGAACACTGTGGAAAGACACACTATTAAAAAATGACCAAAGTTGGCCTCTATCTTGGTTTCAGGATGTCAGACTCTTAAATCTATATTTAGGCAGCCTGCAAATTGTTGCTTTCCCTCCTGTAGTGCTGAACACCCAGCAATTTCCATTAACTTCCCCTAAAGCTGTGCAGAGTCACCAGGGCCCCGTCAGCCCCTCACGTAATGCAAACTCAGGTCTCTCATCAGCAATGAAATTTTGTGTGGAACTAGAATTTTTCAGTCAAGGCAGAATCAGGTAACACCAATAACCCTCACTGTTTTATTCATCTGTAGTTTCTTGCATACATTTCATTTCCATTTTCCTCCCTTAACATGCTGGACTGGTGCAACCGAGTCTTACTCAAAAACATGCCAAAACACACCAGAGAAAAAGCAAGAAAATATGTAGATATGTTAGAAAAAAATGAGTAAGGAAAACTGAGAGGAAAATAAATCTTATTTCAATGAAATCAGAGTATGAAAGGATTTTTCACTGAGAGTCTAAAGGAGATGAGCTGAGATAGCCGGCCGAGTATGTGGGCAAGATAGTGCTTATTGTGATAAATGTTGTTTATGTGCACTCCAGCAGGAAGTAAACTGAGATTGCTTTTTCTTCACTTAAGTCCTAGGAGCGAAGCACTTGAACAATGGCTGATCTTAAAGTATAGAGATTAATAGGGTTAATTTTTCCCTCTAAGAAAAAGACAAACACCCCTTCACCCCAATATTCATGAAGCCACTAAGGAAGGAATAGAGATCCAGATCCCATTGAAGGATTGAAACAATGAGCTCTTTGGCAGTAACTTACAGTGAACTATTTTATCCTATATTGCACCAATAGTAGATTTTATACAGTTCTGAAATAATGCATGTATATTATAAATTATGTACACAAGTAATCACAAATTTATTAACAATTTAACCAGATAGCTTAAAATTATAATATGTATTTGATTTTTTCTGTATACATAAGAAGACTGAGGAACCTAATTTATGTTTTCAAAGTTACTTCTTTCAGGCGGTTTTCCAATGAAACATTAAAATTGGCATTGAATTTCAGTTCTTAATAAGAACAACTACATAATTCTTAATCTGGTGTTAACACAATCTTAACCTAGATCTTCTTACAGACTCTGCCTTGTTCCACTCTTGATTCCTTAATGTTTCTTTCCTGGCTGTCCTGTGGGTTGAGAAAGTCGTTCTGACTAAATGGCTGTAATATCTCATATTTGCACTTCTGAGGGGCTGTTTGGTCTTAGCTGGATAGCGCAGATGTATCTCCATTTAAAATAAACTGCAACTGGCTGCATGACTGCTCTACGTAAATCTGAGTGCATTTAGATTTGGGATAAAAGTGTCCAATAAACTTTTGGCTCTATCATAAAAACGAGCTGGGGTGCCATTCTTAACAACTGTCTTCTTTTGGGGCCAATATTAGAAAAATGAGCATTTCAGGGCTTAATTTAACAACTGAAATTCATTTCTGTATGTCTCTGTAGCTACCTGGGCCTTTCTGTCCCTGATTTGGTGTAACATTACCATTAGATAATAGCAAGATGTTTTATGTAAAGAACAAGACTGAACTTTATTTCCACTGGTTATAAAGAATTGTTTAGTACTTGCTGGGGCACAGCATATGCTGTTGTTTCCTCTGCAGTTTTTTTAATAGATGTTTGCCTTTCTATTTGTCACCTGAAGGCAAAAGGGTAGTTGAGGAAAAAATATAATCAGAAATCAAATCAAACCAAACATATCTTTCAATATTGAAAAGCAAAATATAGAGTCTCTTTGAAAACAATGTATTTCAGATGTTTCCTGTGCCAAAATAGAATTTAAACAAATGTGTAGGTCATTGCCACAGAAATGCTGCAATGCTGTTCAGCAGGAGAGTTATGACCATCACTTGATTCCTTGGTTTAGTTTCACATTGCTTTTGCTTTAGCCTGAGATGATATTGAGTTTTGAGGCCTTTTTACCTTCTCAGAGTTGCATACACTGAATTAGCTGTACAAATAATAGTTTTGCTGCCAGTACTGTGCTCCTGGGAACTCAGTTCCTGGTAAAGTGTGCAATAAAGTTGCCTTCCAGTGTGGTCTGGAAAACTGTCATAGAAGACAAAAAAATAGTCTTCAGTGCCTTGCAAGACCCAAACATTCAGCAATCCAGTCTGTCCTAGAAAATACAGCTAAATGTTTGAAGTGTTCTATGTATTCTCTAGAATGGCTTTTTATGGGTTGCTAGTAGAAATCAAAGTCTATAACATAAGAGAATTGAAAAAAAAAAAAAACAAAAATAGGCAAGAATGGACTGGAATTGAATCTGAATTTATAATGTAGGTGAAGGTTTCTCTAACTCGGCTTCCTGTCGTACTGCTGCTTGTCTTCTTTTTTTTTTGTCAGGCTGGTATTATATTTATTATTATGTTACTCTGAGGTTTCTGTTTGGTTTTTTTTTTCTTCTTTTTTCAAAAACCTTCTACAAGAAACTCCTATATATATTGTTTTATTTACATAGGTTAAGCCTGCTTGGAGTTCCTGAATTTCTTTTTGAAAAGTATAATCTATTTGTAGTCATTTTAGATATTATAACTGTTAAAATAGTTTCAAATTCGAATCTCTAAAATGTTTGTGAATGATGCCCATATGGCATTAGGAAGACTAATTAATTAGTTATTCTAATAACCTGGAGATGGCTCAGTAAATTTCTTGCTAATGCATTTTCTAAAGGCTACCATGTTTATACATTTCACTGAGTTGTTATAAAATGACTTGTTCCCCTGACATACCCTTGTGAGAAGTGGTAGCTCACTGATCTTATCAAGAGGGAAAGGTTAAATTAATGACTGATTCAGTCAGTCTTTCACCCTTCATTAGCACTGAATTAATTTATTAAAGAAATGAAAGATCGTCTTGAGTGGTTTAATGTGTAAATTCCATTTTAAACATGCATAGGGCCTCATCTATTTACAGAATAATGATTAATGGTGAAGTTGAAGAAATATGTACCCTTCACAAATGGCTGATCATGCTAAATTGCAAGACCTTCCCTGTAACCCCGCTCTGTGGCAGAAGCTAAAAACATGCACAGGTTGGTAAACTTGGTTTTAACAAGTAGGAACTCTGTTTAGAGTAAACACTTGCTGTGTTAGTAACGTGTCAATAGGCTTTGGTAATTATAACGAAACCATAGCATTTCAGTGTTTCAGAAGGTGGCAGTGATAAGCCTAGAAATTATTACTATGGCTTTACTTGCAAAGACTGGAGAAGAGTTCTCAGCTGCTTCCATAATAAATGTGGAAAGAGTGCTTTCCATACAGAATGTTTTTTTAAAATCTACTCATGTATTTGAATAAATATATGCAATCTTCAACTGTGGTCTTATAAATGGGATAAGATCAAACAGTAGGGCAGGAGGTCTTGTAGGTATTTCTTGGGTTTCCTTAAATGATACTGGTGACTCACTAGGTCATCCTTCTTTTGAATCAGTTTCGAACCAATGTTTCATAAAGTACTAGTGGGAAGTTCGTGTGGGAAGTGCTCTTTCAGATGAGACCATATGTGCCCATGAAAGTTTCCCCCGTTCTCTCTTCAAGAGTAAGATTCGGAGGTTTGGATTTTTGTATTGCCTTGGTTCACTTCACTCCGCCTACTGCATCTAAAAATGAATCCCGTAATTTCAATTATGGTAGCCATTCCTTTTTTTTTGGAAAAATGAACAAACCCAAAGTCTTGATTACTGTTTTTTTTTCATGTGATGTCTATTGTATCCTTAATAGGTTTGCAGTGCTGTGACATGAAACTGGAATCCATAATTCAGTCTACAAAATGTTATATTTATTTAGGAACTCCAAATGTTGATGTTTTTTAATATTATTATTCTTAAATGCATGTAGGCATTATAATAGCCTTTATTATGTTGGGCTATGTAAAGGTATTTTTGTTAGGGTTTTTTTCAGTAGGGTTTTTTTGCTTTTATTGCATGGGAATTTTTTGATAGAAAGATGTTTTTATGTGTATAATTTATAATTTAGTGTCTGAAAGACAACACAAAGAACATGCTTATTCACTATTTTCTTTTTTTTTTTTTTTAATGGCTCAAACATGCATCTATCATTCCCCTATGCTATCTGAATACACAAAACCACTGTGTGTAATGGGGCACTTACCTGGTAAAAATTCAGCTACTCTGCAAAGCAGTTTGTTCTGTTCAACACCATCTGGCAGCTGCAAGCTGGTTGTATCTCCAGATAACCTCCCTGTTACTTCACTAACACCATCCAGTGTCTCACGTGGTCAATTTATTGGCAGCACAAAGAATGCATGCAATTTCATTAAGAATGTTCCTGCTAAAATTATTCTAAGATACTTAATTTAATAGCACAATCATGGAAGGGACTAAATATGTCAGCCTTCTTACTGAAATTATTCATATTATTGTTGTGATTAAATAAAAGGTGCTAAAAAGATGAGTCTTTTGGTATGATTTCTACAGTCTAAATATAGACTCTAAAAGCAAGCAGCAAGATTTTGGAAAAAGACTTGGAAGGAGCAATGAAACATTCAGAAAACCTGAAAATTTTAGGTATATTTTAGGATCAGATGTTGGTTTTATGCTGCTCCATCTGCTCTCATATTAGAGAAGCTGAAATGAGACAGGGAGGAAAAAAAAAATCTTTAAACGTTTATTGATATTTTCAATTAGCGTGTTCAAATATATTTGTATACTAATTTCTATGAACATTTGCGTACAAAAAAAACCCCAACGTAGATCATTTCGTATACAAAGGGGAGGAATCTTATCAAGATCTTCTTCACTTCAGGTTCAATGCACAGACCTGCTCACTTAATCCAGCAGGGAAGATGGGACTTGGAGGAAATTGAGAATATTGTGACTCAGAGCAAAGGGGACACAGGAAAGTATTTGGTGTACAGTGGAAGGAGAAAGGAAACTCTCTCACAGAAAATCAGGTTGCTTGTACACTACCTACAGCAGGCATTGACTCACAGCCTTGTGTCTGTGGGTCCCAGTCTGGCTGCAGGCTCAATTCTCCAGCTCTGAGTGCCCACTGGCCCGTTGTCACACCTGGGTGTGGTCGCACAAGCACAAAGTTGTATGCAACCAAGAAAGGTGGTCAGGTACTCTTATAAGATGATTATTCGAGACTTTGAAGAAGGTTTTTCCTCTGTTAATGTGCCTGTGTGTCAGCACGGCAGGTGCCTCTCAGCAGCAGGGAGAGCTAAGCTGACAAACACCCCTGTGAACCAGCTTTGGACCTCCTGCTGGCGCTTGGTACAAAACCACAGCCTCGGTGGACCGATTTCAGTTCAGTGGAGAAGCCGGAGCTTCGGCGCACGGCGCTGTGAGGCGCAGCGGGCTCTGCGCGCCCGCGGAGGGACCGAGCCTTACGCGCGTTCGGTCGCGGCACCGCGCGTCTCTGGACGCGTATGGAATCCTATGGGATCCCACCAGACAACAGAGTCATGGGCAAAAACGGGGGTTTTGGTGATGACCACAAACTTCTTGAGAGAAATTTGGAGAAGTTGGATCACTGTCCGAAATCTTACCTAGGCATTTTCTTTCCTTCTTTACTCAACCTATAAAAAAAGAAAGTAATTATGTGATAATGTGGTTCTTTTCGGAATATCTTCATCATTGTGATTTAAATTGATTTCACTGTCGGATCACTGAAACATTTGTGTAGTTCCCTAGCTACTGTTATGTATTAATAGTTCTGTGATGCTGAAAATAATCTGTGAAGTTTCTCACAAATGTAGTACATTGTTCAGCAAGGAATAAGGGAAGTAAACAGAAACAGTGAGTCTGGACATGTTACAACTTTGAATTGTACACCATTCTTTGCCTAATGTGCATTTTTTATGCAACCTTAATTGCAATGAAATGTTTATAACAAATATTTAATCAGGATTCAATGATTAAATAGGCAAATTTAATTTTGCTCTCGTTATTTTTTCCTAGGTAATCAATGCAGATGTGATTTAATGACAAAGTCTAATTGAGTACTTTCATTTTGTGAAAAGAAAATTAAAAGGAGAAAATACACTTTTTAAATTAGAAGTAATGATGGAGTCACAGGACAATTCCTGGGGATTAATGACTATCTGAGAAAGCTGAAGGCTCAAGGTTTAGCTGTGGGCTGTTAACCTCAGGTGGCCATTAATTCTTCAAGTAATGCTCCATGCCCTGATCATTATTACAACTGAGCAGGGACGGAGTAGCAAGTTTCAGCAATTAAACCATCAGCAATATATTTAAATGCATATTTTTCTCTCCCACTTGGACATTCTGACACAAAGCATAGAATGAATCAAACTGTTGATGGTATCCAGTCAAACCCTTGGTGTTTTTCTTAATTTACCTGATCTGTCATTGAGGACATTGTGTGCCTACATTTGTTGAGCCACACACTGCCTGGTAGCTGTGCTGAACACACATTAAATATACAGCTGGATGTATATGCCCCCAGGGAGCCTCAAAGCTTACGTGGATTCTTGTTCTCTCTCCCTCTCTTCTCAATAATGATGCAGATGCTACCAGCTTGACTGGCATCAAAATTATAGTGTAGGTAGCACTCTCTTGTCTTCACCATTCTACATGCTAATTTCCCCATCTTTCTGCAATAAAGTTGTAGCTAAACTTTATTTTCATCGTTTCTTTGAGGCTGTTGTATGGCTCTGCTAGTCAATGGAGAAGCAAGACAGAATCCCCTAAAAGCCAGAACTTGCTGCTGAAAACAGTGTAAGAGCTTGTACCAACATATCACTGACTTGGTGAGAGGCTTTTTCATGCAGGGAGTTCTGGTATCTGCAGCCAGAGCTTTACTCAGTTCTGTAAAGAGTCAAAAGATCTCATGCTATTGCTTTCAATTTGAGATCTACATAATTACCTGATAACACCACGTTAGGCTGAATTTTCCTGTGTCTAAGCATTGCATTTATACATATTATGTGCTACTTGGTGCACATACAGAGAGCCTACAAATAACCCCAGGTCCCAGCAAAGCACGCAGGTTTTTCTAAAGGCACTCACTAAGTGGTTCAGAAACAACTGTTGAAATGCTTCAAAATTCCACTGCTAAAACATTTCAGCCTATGAGTCAAGGGCAGATTAACAGACAAAAGCAGCTAATCCAAAAATCAGCATTTATGGCTGAGTGGAGCAAACAGACTAATGAAGCATACAGAGCTGGACAGGTCACAAAGGGACATTAATAACACGTCTGCAAAGAGGTGAGTGAGCCAGTCACAGCAAGCCACTTTCTAGAGTGACTTCAGGACTAAAGATTACTACAATCACTCCCTAATTAGCAAAGTCATTATCACAGAGTCATTGTGAGCATGGATAGCCCATACTGAATACGTAGCAAGCCCAAGCATTTTGGTGTCATCTGCTGGTTTGACGTGCAGCCTGTATGAGAATGTACGGCCTGCAGAGTAGGCGCGTGAACGTTAAAATGTGTTACGTTTCTTGGTTCACATAACTTTGAGAGTTAACTTATTAGTTCCATTTACATTAATGCAAATGTGAGTAAAATTATAAATTATTCTCGAATTAATGTAAACCAATAAAAACTCTAGGGCAGCTTTGATTATTTAAGTCGATTATAAGAGTTAAATGTTGGCAGGATAATGCATTCACCAATTATTCCACCGAATAATACATCTTTTATTGCAGTTCTCTACTTGTCACGATAAATCTCTCTATTTTGAAAGTGTCTCTTCTGAAACTTGCATTTGTGGTTGTGTTCTCCCATAGCTGCTGCATGAAGGAATAAATTGTGTGCTTGCACATTATGCCGGTCCATCAGCATGTTGGTAAACCACTTCATGCTCAACATAAACATTAATGGCAGCAAAGTTAGAGTTATGGCTGCTACTATCCTCTCTGCCTACATCATCCATCTCTGCTTTGTGACAGTCATAATATTTGGGAGTTAGAACTTCTGTTTTTAAATTTCTTCCTGAAATGGTGTTTTATGGAGTTTTTTTTCCCTTCTGATATAGGCCAGCATAGCCGTTAGTGGGAAGAATAACAGCTGCATTTTAATGATTCCTGTAGAGATCCCAGCTCACTGGGCTTGGGGAGAGGGGAAGAATTCCCCGTGTCTGAATCTGTGACAAAAGAAGTGTGGTTTAAAATGAGAAGTAAGCCTAAACCTACTTCTGGTCCATCTATTTCACAGCTATTTTCACAGATTTTTCTCTCATACCCTCATTTGATCTTGTTCATATGGGCAGCATAGCACAGTATGAGCAGCAGGTCTGAGAATAACTGACAGGATATCAAATACCTCATTGCTGCATTGGAGTTCAAGTACTGCTCTTACATGTCTGTTGCCTAAAAATTCATGCAAAAATTCCAAAAATTAGTTCACTCAAAGCATATAAAAGCAAGCAATAGACCCTACAAAGACTTGATTAAATAATATCCTACAAATGAGAGAAGTAACTTAAATAAGGGAAGGTGAGTAACATTGAGTGGCCTCTCACACCTAACACACTGACAAGTCACTTGTATTTTCTATACATTAATTTTGTTTCTAGAATAATTGATATTGACTTTCTTAAATTAATTAACTAAGTTGAACAGAGATCACTTTCTAATAAGTGATGCAAATTCTCTACTTTCTATTTCTTTTATCACTCTCTTACAGAATAAGGATCAGATATGGACAGGAGAAGGCAAAGGAATCCAAGTGCTCCAAGCCCCTAGCAGTGTTTCCAGATGCAGCTGGGAGAGATGTATTCACTTGAACTTGTTTTGACTCAACAAAAAAGTGAGTTGCATAGCCAATGAATATACTTGTGTCCTAGAATCATCTGTTAACACTTGTAAATGCCAACCTGTGAGATTAGAATCTGACTTTAAGCTATTGTTCATTATTAAGACTGAAGAGATGTGTTTTCCTGCTCAGATAACGGACCCAAGCAGGAATGATTACCAAGTCCTGTGGGAGACGTTATCTAAGCTCGGTTTACACCCTTCTGTAGATAGGTGGAGTGTAAGGCTACAGCTTCATGACTCCTTATCTCTTACGGGGCTTCAAGGAACGACATATGAGCTCGGCTTTCTCTGTTTCACCTGCTGGGAATGTAGGAACTGACAATATGTTTGGTTTTTCTAAATGCAGAAAGTAGTTTCCAACAGGAGTTTTTCCGTCTCTGAGGCAGCTCTGCCTCCTCAGTTCCCTTCCATAACCTGTACTAGGATACTTCTGTGCCCTATGCAGAAGGATTTCTTTAGATTGGAGAGTTAAAAGTAAACCGAATTCTGTACCATGATATAAGGCTACAGTTAATGTTTTTGCCCATATTTTGTTACCTTTGTCTTTTGTCATTGTGGAGCTTATAATGAACAGAAATCTTCACTAGGAAATCAAAGTGACCTAGGATATTTTTAAATGATTGATTTTTAGGCACTTAAAAGATGATGCTATAGAACAGATTTCTTTAAGGAATTTGTGATATAGTGAAATTCTGGAGTGTGACCATTCAGGTTAACTAATGTCCTTCCTATAAAAGACTATCTCAAATCATAGAGAGAGATACAGAACACATTCCTCCTTCTCCTCTTCCTTTATCTGTCGCCTTTATCTTCATTAAAATATGGATTAAAATTCTTATCCTTATTCTTTATCTCCATTAGACTGTTGTCACTTGGAAAAAATAAAATTTTCCCCTGGCTGGATTCTATGGTGTTATTGTGCTTCTCTGGTGTAGAGGAGTATACAAAACTTTCAGCTTTCAACTTTTCATCCAGATAGTTGTTTGGAAAATACTGTGATACTTTATTCAGAGAAACAGGATTCTTTTCTTTTTTGCTTCTTTTACCTCTACAGTGTAGCAGTATTTTTTTCTCTGACCACTGCTCTCTTACCAAGAAATGACATTTATATAAAATATTATGTCATCCAATTAGCTTTTATTTATTTGTGATTTCTTAGCAAACAAGCCTTTTTATTTCTGACACTAAGTGTGGAATGTGCTTTATATTGTGTGTTTCAACCAGCAGTTTAAACATGCCTCTTGACTGCTAAAACATGAATGGCAGTCTCACTAGCCCATCTGTTTAAAGTATTTTTGAAGTGCTATAGCACAAGCCATAATATTTATGAAATTTCATATTCGTTTGGATAGTGACAACATTTTTAACTTTAACTCTTATTTTGTTTCTGGTATTACTGCCATAAAGAAAAAAAATACTTCAGAAAGGAAAACATATGGGAGCCTAATTCTGCAGACAAGGGCAGAGCTTTGCATTGAATAAGCAAACATTTGTGGTTTCCTTCCTTTATGCTTTCCTGCAGAAAATAACATATGCCCTGAGAAGTTTGGGAGCAATTTTCACACCTTTGAAAGCACAAAGCCTCACTCTGCCTGGTTTGAGAGTAAATCCAAGCAAACCGGTGTAGCCCCAGCAGCACACACAGAACAGAACCAGTGTGAGAGAGCCTGGAGCTGGGCTTGCTGGTAGCAGTCATTCCCTTCAAATTCATCTCTTGGTCGTGCCAGATAAGATTGTTAAAAATCAAACAAACCAGCATAACGAATATTTTTACCAAGCCAAATATTCATAATGTAAAACCAGGTTATTCTAGCTCTCACACCAAGAATCTTAGCATCATGTAACCAAACCTGTCCTTAAATAAATCGAGCTGAATATGATTAAAAGTACAGTAATCAGCAGGTTATTTAGCTCTCAGTAATTTTCCATTTTCTGTCATCATATTCTCTCTAATATGCCTTCAGGTTCTTCTCAGCAAAACATATTTTTAATTTCTAAGCATGTTTTCTTCAGCTTGCGTCACGCACAGTAGTTTATGCATACATGAATGCAGCAATTAACGTGAGCTGCTTGCACATTTATCAGATTATATCTACCCCATTAGTCTCCCTAACGGCTAAGCAGTGGTTCCTTCTCTGTCTGCTGTGCTGACCTCTCTTGTCAGTTGGCCCACAGTGGGGAATATTCTCCTGTTCTCTATAATATAATTTACTGTTCCTTCAAGTCAACATGACGGTATTATTCACAAGAGTCAAGTTATTTATCTTCAGATGTAATTTTGGCATATAACATTCCTGGAGGTGTTTAAAAGACTTGTAGGTGTGTCATTTAGGGACATGGTCTAGTGGTGGACTTGGAAGTTTTGGACTCAACGATCTTAGAAATCTTCCAACTTAAATGATTTTGTGATTCTAAGGGGCAATCTTAGTTCTAACAAGATGGGAACACAGAATCCCTGTTGTCCAACAGCAGGAGGAATGTGTAAGTATAATCAAAATAGTCAGTTTTGAACATTCATGACTAGGGGATTAGTGCCTAATTCATTCAAGCTTCATTTGTGTTTTGTACCTGCATATAAATTAAAGGTAAGATAGGAACATAGCTCTGAAACCAGAAGTATTTTCAGGATTTTTAAATTCAGCATGCTGAAATAATAATTATTTTACTTTAAATCAATATAAAGTTATCTGAATATGTTCTGGGAATTATAAAATTTATATATAAAGATGCCTTCCAATTTGGCTTAAGTCCAGTCAAATGAATACAGCACAAAGCATTATTACAAAGGGTAATATGGTCACTTTCTGTCATTACTGTGCATCTTTTCCTTTGTCGCTTGCTAGTTCTTAGCACGATGGAATGATTTTCCCAGCAATTTAAACAGATTGAATAATTTTTAGATACATTTCAGCTGCTTGTATGCCAAATTAGAAGTATGATTGTGAAACATGCTGGAAGTTCTGTGATTCTCTTCTGTCTTAGGGACTATGAGGTGAAATACACTCAGTGGACAAATAGCAGTTTTTCTGTGCAGTGAATAGATAGCTATATTTGCAATTATAATACTGATTTTTTTTCTAGTTTAATGTTATCATTTAGCCGTGTGCTGTGCTTCACTTGTCTGTTTTAATTCTCTGTGCATTAGTCCTGAAGACCAGATGACTGGTACATGGAACACTTTGCTAAATTATTATAATATATGAAATTTGTTCAATTTGCATGAAGCCTGGGAATTTGTTTGTTCATTTAGGTTTTTTTTTCCCTTAAGCTAATATTCAAATCTCCCTTTAAATTCAAGTCTCTACTGTTACATAATGGGTGCCAGACTTATCACACCACTCTTTAGAGGGAACCATGTCATCCATGTATTAAAAAAGTGTCAACTGATTCTCATTCTTCTTCTTCTTCATCTCCCTTTAACACTTATTAAGCTGGATTATAAACAGAATATGGACTTTTCTATATCCTCTGTGTGTATCCTATTACTGCCTTGGGGTCCTGTGGCACCTGCGGGCAGTAATGCATGTAAATAAAATTCAGAGCTGCTTTGCACAGGAGTTGGAATGAGAAGTCCTATTTGGTGTTTTACAAAGGGACAAGATTCTTTGTGTGTGGGGCATCTTTTTCCAGAGAGGAAAACAACTGCTCTAAAGCAAATCACAGGGAGCACCATGACAGGACAGTGACAGTGGCAGTGACAAACACCCTCCACAGGCAGTGGCCTCTGTTTAGGTCAGACCCATTCCAGCCCGCATTCCACTCCTACTGTGCTCCTTTAAGGAATGTTCAAAGCCAGATTTGGCTGATTAATGTCAACATAACTGGCTAAAGTTTCCCATAGCTCAAATCCTGTCAGTGCTATGGACGTCATGCATCATCTTTTAGGTATGAATAGTGGTGAATTAAAAGGTAAGAGCTGTGCCTGCTCTCCAACACTAACTGCTTAGCCAGCAGAAACAATTCAATACTGAAATGAAAAGCTGTTTTTATCTTGAAAAAGTCATACAATATTCTTGTGATTTGGAATTCACAATGTTATTTTTTTTTACTTTGAGTAAAAATAATATGGTAATCATTTTCAGCCAATATAGGAAGAGGATGAGAAGTCTTAACCTTCCAACTGTTTTTTTCCTAAGTGAGAGCCACTATTTTTCAGCATGTTATGCTATCAAATTAAAACAGTGCTTCACAGGAGTCAGTAACTTTCAATATAGAATGATCTTTTAAAGTATGTCAAGTTTGACTTGGTCACTTAGACAAAGTATCACAGTTGGTAAACGTTAAAAAAAAATATGTAATTAACTTGAACAATTTCAGATTTAAATTACCAGTCTGATGTAGGGAAGCTCAGCATGAGATGTGTTCCATGTTTGCTATCTTAAACAAGAGTCACTGCAGATGGTGCTACTCTTTCCTGGGGAATCTGAAATATCATTTGGCTTATTGCAACAGTTAACTGGTCCTTGGAGTTCAGAATTAGCTAATCCTCCCAGTCTGCTTAATCTATATTAAGGTGTATATAAAGCTATATGACAGTATTACAGAGAATTTCAAATATGATAAGTATGGTTGTCTTTCTGACCACAGTGCTGTATAGAAAGCATGCTTCTTACCTCCATTCAAACTGGGTTGAAAAAGAAAGAATACTATCAAATGAAAGATGATTGCAAATGGAAAATACAGCTCCAACACCTACCAGCAATAAAAAACCATCTCAGAAGTTTTTTAGGAATTTCAGAAATATTAGCTGCTGAAGGAGTCTGTAACACAACATGGGACTGTAGATAGAGCAATCATTCATCATTTAACATCTGAGTCATTTCTTGCTGACTAAACAGAAATATATACCAGAGAAGCCAAATAATCCTTTCCCATTATTATATAGGATTCATGAATTCCAGATATTATACAAATGCACCATTAATCTAAAAGGAAGCAGTGTTTCTCAAAATAGCACTTATAGGTTTATAATAATATTTAAAATTATTTGGCAGTAATTATGCCCTTTTTTTTCAATATGTTTACAGTAGCCACACTCAGAACCACTCTTTTAGAAAATCAGGATTTGTTTGTAAGGTAACTAGAATATGAATAGTTGGAACCTTGTCTGTATTTCACTGAATATTTGCATTTCTGCTGCAGAATAAAACAACCATACAATCTGCTATCAAAGGTGAACAAACGTATAACTGAAAAGTCAGAAGAAACTAACATTAAAACCTTTCTGTTGCATCCATACTTACCTTTAGTTTATTCAAAGTTTAAACTGAAAGATACATGATATATGTTTGCAGATGTTTGCAAAAAGGGGTGGTGCTGATGACGGAAAAGGAGCTAAGCTCACTTACGAGGTTTCCAGCTGCTTTATCTATTCATGGTACCTGTGAAAGCGAGAGAAGGCTTTGGCACCTCGCAGCTGCTGAGCTCCTCACAGTGACCCTGCTCTCTGCAGGAACAAACACTGCCGAGGTTACACCCAACCTGAATTCTCCCCACTTCTGTTTGGTACCCAGCTAGTAGCAAAGTGAAGAGATTCTGGGATGGAAATATGGTGAGATTTGTATCCTTAAGTGTCCTAAGAGAGTTTTTTGGTGTTCTTTATAAGTTTTCAAGATCACTCAGATAGCCACATTTTGCATGTAGAAAGTAATTTCTGTGGTTATTCAGGAGACAGTTTTGTCCTTACACTTTGTCCGTATTGTGCAAAAGAGCAGAAGCAGTAATTGTCAAGCCAGTGGAATAAAGCCACTTGGAGAAAAGGTGAGTGAAGTGTTTATGAGGATTTATGATGAAGCGTTGTGTAATCTAGTCATAAGAAGCTTTTATTTTCTAGCTAGAGGAACATATTTGGAGCACATGCATACTGACACGGCCTCAGTCCCTGCCTTCCTGGCTTTTGAACAAGGCACGTGCTGTAAAGAAAGACAGAAGGGGTAGGATTTGCTTAATATTAAATGTGCTTTTCTGATAGAGAAACTGACCCCTTTTTTTGAATTATTTTTATATCTATGTGTAATTATTTCAAGGCATACCACTGAAATTATTGGGATTTATTACTGCCACTAGATCTGAATGTGATAAAGAGAATCTCTGCTGTGATATGCCACATCATGCTTTTGGGTATAAAAAGGACAGCAGAACTTCCACCTTTGCACCAGCTGCATGAGTACACTTGAGTTCACACACATGGATCTGAAAGTTTCTTTCCTTTCTTGGCAGGAATTAGGATCCTGCTGTGAAGGCACTGGGGTAGGAGTCAGGACTTCCCTGCTTGCACCACAGATTTTCTCTGCAGTCTTAGACAAGTCATTTGATTGCCACCACTGCAGTTTTCCATCTGAAACTGAAAGTGTTGCTTCTCTATTTCAAATAGCAGTTTAAGAAAATGTGTATTAATCTTGTTTGAGGTATTACGATGTAATGTTGATAGATGATTATAAAATAGTACATGAATACATTCTTACTGAAATTTGAGTTTTGTATGCAAATTGATTAACTGAATAATTACTTTAGAGAGTTCTTATTTAAAAAAAAAACCACAAAAATTCCTCATCTTAAGCCTAAAAGTAGTCATGATTTGGCCACAGAAAACAAAGTCAGGGAAACAACTAGCCCTAAATCTGTTAATTTCATGGTATTTCTAAAAGAAAATTAATTTCAGGAAATAAATTTTGATACTTCTAGTTTAGAATTGACGAATCAGTGACAAGCAGCTGTCGCCATCTTAACACTGAACTGAAGATTCTCAAGTACTGCTTGCATTGTAAATTAGAGAGACAATTCTTATCCTGTTACCTGCATTATTAATACAAATAATATTTACGGTATTGCTTGCGTCATTAATACTGTATTACTTGTATTACAAGCAGCAGAGCTTCCAGCTCTCTTAGTGGCTCAAGCTGGAGAGAGCTATTTAAAGAAGTCCCTGAATTAGTGGTGCCAATAAACTTCTTATCTTATATTCTGACTTAAAGGTTTATGAACTTACCTAAGTTCTGGTGGCTTTTAAGAATTCTTCTCCAGTATTGCTCTATTTGTTGGTCTAGTAGAAGTTTGTAAGTGAGACTTGGAGGCACTGAAATGTTGCTTAGCAATTTGCTTAAGCCATGCTTTTTCTATTGCTCTCCTGCTGTGCTTGAAATTCACCCATTTATGTTTAAGTGTGACAGTATGAAACAAGCAGAAATAACCACTATTTGTTTTATCATGTCTCTGGGACAGATTTGGCAGCCTTTCATCAACCAAGACTTGCATTGTCCTCAGCAGGATTTCTGTGCCATGAAGGACTGCTGCATTTAGTGCTTTGAGTTTTTAAATATTACATTCTTTGTGCCTGGCTATTGACAAATGCACTTCTCTAACACCCTATTTGCTCTCTATTGAAAGTAGAAGCTTGCTTTGCCTCTCTCTTCTGATTCTTGTTGATGTCAGACAAATTTACATGGATGATTGCTCCCTTAGCATGCTTATCTATCATCGTAACTGTGAGATATCACCACCAGTGCAAACCAGAAGAGAAGGGATCACCCTAATTCTGCTATTTATTTAAAGGACGCATTAACCTTCAAAATCTGATTTATTGTTTATTTCACATCCATGCTCTCCCACATATTTGTAAAGTTTTTATATAAACCATTCTCATGAAGCAGGTAACTTAATTTTAGTTCTAATGGCTCATTTTTCTGAGTATCTGAATCTTGTTGCTGCTACACCAAGCCTGCTGAATTTCCAGTTTTTTGTGCAACCAAAGCATAAAGGGCTCTATGCTCAATTATGTTAAATGTTTGCAGGATTTTCATGAATGAATCTCATGGGAGACTGGGAACCATTTACGTGACATATTTCTTTCCCAATTTTCTTAATTTCTTGGAGGTTTTTGGTTTTCATTATTCCTCCTTGCACACACAAAATATCACACAAACTGCAGCACCCTGTTGCGGGTGTCTGGTGTGATTCTGCCCTGTGCAGAGTTGTCAGGTGGGCCACAGCAGGGTCCTGGTTCATTCACGCAATCAGAGATCACTCGAGCCTCGCTGTCTGCACAGAAATTGCTCCTCATGGTCACCACCCTTCTGGTAGAAATTCCCGTTTTTGCTCTCTCCCCGCTGCCCAGGGACACAGGGTGGTGGCACTCCACCTTCCCTCGAGTCAGCTGTCTCCTCCTATTTATCCTTTCTCTTTATGCAGTCTCAAACAGGTCCATGCACATGACTGATGCACAATCCCACAGGATACGGATCTGCCTCAGACCAATCAGTCTGATTCCTGTGCGTGTTCGTATTGAGCCCTCCTGATAATGTTGTCATCTGAGTTTAAAATTTCCATGTTGAATAAGTTTCTTCATGCTCTTGATGTTAATTCCTTCTTCCCTCCCTTCATATGGTAAGTAGGTATACAAGCAAAACCAAATAGAGCAAAATTGGTAGAATGCCCTTGGGAATTTTTTAAAAATATATAAAATTCCCAGAAGTCTTACTGGTGAGAGTTTGAAAGGAATTTTAACTCCAACTTCCATTTGAGACTTTGGAAAATATTCCTTCTATATTTAACAATTGTAATAATTCTTAAATCACATGCTCCTCCCACACTTCCTGGAGGCAGTCAGCACACAAGAAACAGATGAAAATATGGTACAACTTCACATATAATGATATTGTCATTAAAAGCTGACTCAGTCCGCTGTTTTGGCATCCTCTTCAAAAGTAATCTTGAAGATTACAGCACTGCATTGATTAGTAACTGAAGAAGATGGTCCAGAAACAATATTTTTGTGGCAGCATTGAGCTTTCTGGGTCTTTTTTTTTCCATGACAAAGTGAAAACAAAATATTCTAAACGTTTCCATGTACCTGAATTTAATTGATTGAAAAAGATTTTCAACCTAGGTCTCCTCTGTATCAACTGAAAAGAGAGTGCATCTCAGACCGGTTAAATGGATATTGCTTAATTATTCTCTTCTGTCTGGCCTAAAAAGCATTATTCACTTGAAAAATCTTTAATTAAACCACTTCGGCCAACTCTTAAAGGTGGTCATTTTAGCATCTATTTTAATAAATAATTTTTATTAGCATTTATACAATATGTGAAGAAAAGGGTAGTCTTCTAAAAGAAGAGCCCAGACTAATGATAATGGTAAACAAGATTCCAAACAGAGACTTACAAGACCAGAGCTGTCCCTGCTAAAGCTATATGTTCTAGGTTTTTAAAAATACATGGAGAAATGTTAGACTCTTATGAATGGCATTTACACAAGCCAGTGCACAACACAAAACTTCAGTATTATGCTCTTTTTCCCAAAGAATTCATGAGCTCATATGACTTGACTCAAAGCCCTGAACCCTCTTATAGAACAGAATATTCAGGGGAAGAAAGTCTTTCCTTCCAGAAAAAGAACCATATATTTTAGGATGAAGTTTAGAGATGTTAGTGGTTGGAATATTTTCATTTGCTATGAGGCCAAACTCTTTCATTTGCTTCATGAGGCTTTCTGGTTCTCTCACATTCTAAAATAGTGTCCAAATTTCCATAACACACAGTAATCCAGGCACGATATCTCCAAGATTTCCCAACGAAGCAGTTGGCTATGCATGAAGCGGCTCCACACGCAACCCAAAGGTTTGCACAGATTACAGGGCCATAAAATACTCTGGCCCTAATTGTCACCTTCTCCATCTTTCAACATATGCAACCGTCAGACCAGAGGGGTACAAAAGATGCAACTGCCATGATTTTACTTTGTTTTGAGTGGCGTGAAAGAGAGAGATCAGATTTTGAAATCATCATCTTTCTAAACATATTTTCTATATTCTTGTTTGATTGGAGTTTAACCTCTCTGATAATATGAAGGTGCTTTCTTAGAAAAATGACAGTTTATCATATATACCACAACAGAGAAAATAGCTGCTAATACCTTTTCAACAGACTATAAAATTGGAAATTGCTGATCTGATTTTGAAAGTCATTCAAAGACAGTTACCTTTTCTGGAGTGCTTCATGTGAGAATCTTTGGTTCCCGTTTTAGCAAGGACAGCCAAAAATTTTCTGGTGGCAGCTGGCTGAGTCCATTTCCAACTTTCTTGCTTCACTCTGGGGTTAAGGAGTCTTCAGAGCTTTTATTAATCTCAGAACAGAGAGTATCAGTGAAGAGCTGTCAGGATGAGTGACAGACGAGAGCTCAACTTTTAAATGCATAGTCAAATCAAATATATGTTATCCAGAAGGAGAAATAGGAACAGAATCTCAGACATCTTGTTTGGATTAAATCTCTATCATTCATTTAATGTATATTAACTTGAAATGATGGATGTAATTTCCTGTAAGTAGAGTTGTAGTTTCTGACTGATTAGGAGCAGAAGGAACACTTTTAGAATAAGACTGAACTTCAGAAACTTACATCTCATTTGCATTTAACAGGTACATTGAATCCCTCCTTCTCACCAGAATCAGAGCTAGTGGGGCATCAGCTCTTAATTGTTACTTGTTGATTTGGTGCTAGGTGAAAGCAGATGTTTTCCTGTTATTTTCAAAACAAATATTTATATTTAAAGTAATTAGCTAGTATCATAGAATAGGATGCATTTTAAGCTTATAAAACTGCATATTTAATGATATTTTTCTCCAAAACCACAGTCAGTTATAAAGATACAATAGTGGATTGAAAAACCTCTACAAAAGTGCACTTGAATTGTCAAGAATATGTCCTCTGTCTATTTTCATTTGATTTTATGACTGCAGGATAACCAAATTTTGCATGAGGTTCTGCATTGGATTGAGAACTTTTAACGATGTGTATTGGTCATTTAACACTATCACAGATGATGAAAAATATGTTTTCATCCTGGCTTTGAAAGGTTTCAAGGGAATATGTGGTCAAAAATATCCTGATTAAATATATCAATCCCAAATCTGTAGTTTAAAGAAAATACTACATTTACTGGCAAACTAATATAATTGATTGGAAATCTCAATTAAGGTAAAATCGCAGATAAAATATGTTTAGCCTTTATTGTAAAGGATTCAAACTGATGATCATCTAGAATGGCTATTGAATAATTAGAGTGCAGAGTGTTGTTCTAGGAAAGTTTTCAGAATATGATTTTAATGTCCACACTCAGGTTAAAGGTTAAATTCACTCTTTAACATTTGTAAGCAAGATCTTGAGTGTCGTTAGCTTAGTTGAAAATATTAAAGATCACTATTATTCTTTTCCTCCAGAAAATGTGGTGTAGCCCAACTGGTGTTCTAATTTCTATTACTTCAGTTTCCTTGAATATTCTCGAATAAGATAGTTTTTCTCAAAAGAAAATTTAAAATGGTTGTTTTTATTGAAGGTAGAGTGTTGCAAAACATACAGATCAATATATAAACATGAGTGAAACTAATTCATAACTCCTGTTTTGGAGTAACACCTTTATGTTTCTGCTATTACTGTGCTGAAAAACAGTTATGGCATATCATGCCTTACTTTCCTCTTTGGAGTGTTTTTTTAGCTTAACATATAGAAAGTTCTTTGTAGTTATTTTGGGTTGGGCTTTGTAGGAGTATGCTTCCGTAGCCTAAAGTAAAATCTCTTAATTGCAGGGAGGGCAGAATGCGTAGTGCATTTACACATTGAATCTTAATTATTTCATCCATATGTATAGTCCCATCTGCTTAAGCACGCTGCACTCAAAGAACAGGGTGGCCTTCTCCTTATTCCCCCACCTTGAAGAGGATTTCAACAAAGCAGCATAATCTGTTCCAAACAAATAACGAATCCTTTCTTGTGACAGAGCTGGCTGGTGTCGTCAGTGGCGAGCTGTAGTTTCAAGGGCTCCTCAGAACGGTACGCTTCGGTTCCACCGTTCCGAGTGCGCGGATGCAGCAGGAGGTCTGCAGTCCCACTGGCTGCAGCCCCCTGCAGCAGGGAAGTTTACAGTACCCGAAATTTCCTGCCCCAAACAACTTTGTAGACCAAAATCTAAAGCCGCTCTGGGAATATAAATAAGTTTGTTTTTTTTTTTTTCAGGAGAATATTGAATTATGCGCTTGTTTGGTGTCTGTTATACCTGCATTGTTCAAATCTGTTCATTTGGCTTCTTAGAACAAGCACAGCGGGTCATCCACTTTTTAAGCTCTTCTGTTGAGATAATTATCCATGAGTTTTGCATAGGAGTGTGTCAAGATGGTAGTGATATAAGATTATATTTATGGGAATTTAGTACATTTAGATCTGTTAGAATTTTCTGTGCTCATGTGCATGGAATTTCAGATAGAGATTTTGAATAAATTAATAAATATTGTGAAAAATACCAGATGAATGTGTTTTGCCATGGAAACTTGAGAATTCGCTTGAAAATCATGTAAATAATATAAAATGTTTTGCCATTTTTATCTTGAGGTGATGATGTTGGTAAGATGAGATATTTATGGTGTGCTGTTTAGAAGGGATGAGAGAAACAGAAAGAGCTTTTTGTATTCTTAAAGGTTGAATGGGCTGCTAAACAGATTTGAAGCTGTTCATGCATTCAAGTACAGCTGCAGAACTTAAGCTATGACCATAGTTACTGTACAAGAAGTACTGAGCTATAGCAATGGATTTGATTCTTTGGGGTGAGGGAGAAGTGTTGAGAATATGACGTTGTAAACAATTACCTTTTAGAAGAAAATACTTTGCTAGCATGAGTTCTGAATTCACTAACCCAGTTAAAACCCTGAGCACTTGCCTTTAACCACCACCATTGAATTACATACTCCAGAATTTTCAACATTTGATACAACAGTCTTTATATAAATTCTCTGTTTTCCTAAGCAAGAAAGTTAAATCTACATCTTTTCATGATCTCCCTGTTAGTGAAAAGCAAGGTACCAATCTCATGAGTTCATTGTAGAAATAAAGAACACATAAATTTGCTGTTCTACCAATAAAGAGGGGAGGGACCCAGAGGGGAGACAAAGAACCAAATGATAAGTTTGCCCATATTTAGTCTCAGAAGGAAGTGCTGGTTTTGTAACCAGACAATAGGAACAGTCAGGTCAGTTGTGGTCACCTAGAATTTCTCATTCTTTTCACATCTTTCACATCTCAATTCAAACGATAAGGCAATAGCTTTTGAGATTCCTGCACAATTCCCTGCTTAGTTCACATAGTCCTGGTCTTAAAACAATTTACAGAGAGAACTATCTAATAGTTTAGCTGGTGTCCAGGTGTTGAATGCCTGTGATTCAGTCCAAATGAGTGTGTACTTTAAGCAAAATCTTCTCAAATTACTAGTTTTGCTTTTCTCCCCGTCTGCCAACCACCTAAGTACTTCTATTCCCAACCTTCAAAAGGAGATTTCAGTAGGCAGTGGAAAAGAGCTTCTGTCAGATTTGAAGCTGTACCACAGATACAGGGTAATGGAAGTCTATCCCATCAGGTTTTTCTGCTCATTGGTCTCTAACCGTGACAAATATATGTCTATTTTGTTACTAGCTGCTGCCCTGTAAATCTTGTAGGTCGCAAATAGTTCCTTTAAGAAGCTGTTCTAGTGTAATTTCTTTTTCTTTCTGACCTGGCTTGGAGTAAAAGAGTATAAGAAGAGAGTTGCAATAATATGTGGAAGAGAAAACATAGCAAAAAATTAAAATCGTTTGCACTAGCAAATTACAGGAATCAAAGAAGCAGGAATCTGTGTATACATTGTTAACATTTTGACACACAAGAGGACAGGAATGTTCTATCTTGTCTTAAAAGAAGCTTTCAATAATTAGTCTGGTAAAAGTAAAATAGCACCCTGTAAGATAATAAAAATTAAAAACAGAAATGCAGAGAAAGCAAAAAGGGCATTTTCATTTAATAGAAAAGAAATTCAAGTAATTATATAAAACCTTCCTGTTCCCTGAATTGTCAAACCAAACCTTGTACACTACTAAATGACATCATTTAATTGTATACACTTTTCTATTAAAATTTTAGTTGACTGTGTAGGAAAATATACCCAGATGGTTGAGCATAACTGCGTTTTATTGTTTCTCTTTGCACAGTTATGGCTCCCTGAGCTATAAATTCCTGTGACTTAGTGACGGTTCTGTAGTGCTGCTTTACAGTAGTTCATGTCTGCACAACTCCAGTTCACCCACTGCTGTAATAACCTCATCAAAGTCCTTTGCAGACAATAGCATGAGGCAAAACATCATGGAGAACTTAAAAGTGTGAAAATAGAAAGTTACAACAGTGAGGACTAGTCAGGGGCTTTTAATTCAAAAGTAACTGGGTAACTTTGAATATTAAATCTTTATGATGCAGACCTTATTTCTTTCAGCTCTAAACATAACATATTGCCTTTCTCTTACATTGTCCTCTAATCATAGCTTGAAAACTTCAGGAACTATACATTTTTACATTTAAACCCTAATATCCATCAAGGAATCCCTCAACTTTCTCAGCCATCCATTTACAGAACATCGTCTTTGCTCGGAACATGCCCACCTGCCTTAACACACAAAACTATATTCAGGTCTGATTCATCAGCTGTTTGCTCTTGATTTTCAGTTTGGGGACTTGTTAAGCTCAGCAAGGAGGATTCATGAACACACTCCCTTTTTCTGTTCCCTGCACTACTGGCTTAGTGCTGCAGTTTGGTGGTGTCAGCAGGGTTACACACCCCAGAGTGTATGCTCTGTTAGTTGATACCAATGGCAGAATCATTCATCAATTAAGTTTTTAAACTGGCACTCAGAAGTCTGCAAAATGCACCTAGTTTCTCTATACTCAGCAGTAAAATAACCAGCCTCTCTAACAAACTTTCACAACAGTTTTCTATCTCCTCTGTTCGTGTTCCTCAAGCAGGATGTTAATTCCTTTGCGAGTTTGTGAGCTCTAAATCAGTAGAGATCTGACCCTACTGAAGGCCTCCAGGAGTTAACTGTAATCTGTACTGTGGGAATATACAGATGTGTGATTTTCAGGGAAAAGCAAGAGACCCTTAATTCCCAGTGCCAAAATGCAAACTCCTTTTTAAAGGTATTCTAAGGCTTGAAATTTTGCCTGCATCCAGGCTTGACACATTTTGCTCATGAACACTCTAAGTTTCCTAGGAATACCTGGCCTTTGGATTCTCCAGGAAATTACAGAAGCTTGGACAAAAAGTAATTTTCTCTAACTCCCATAATAACTGTATCCATAAAAAGTCCCATCTTGGAGATTTTTCGTGAGAATAAAGTAAAGGAACAAAAATATTCATGAGCAATTTTCTGGGTTCTGAGATGGTTGTAAATACAGGAGGGTATAAGGTGACAATGTTTCATCTTTCCTTGGTGTGATATTCACTCAGCCACAATAGGAGGAAGTGCTGCTGTGTGGTTATCCTAGAACTTCAGCTCTATGGTGCTTGCATAGCCTTTAATTTAAGTGACTAATCAGCCTTTTATCATGACTCCGTTCTCTTGTCAGATGAATAAACTGGAAATTAAAAATTTTAATCCTTTTTATCCAAATGCAGATTTTCATCTTTTTAATCTGATGAAAAATTATGAACCTTAAGTGCAGAAAATGTGAAGGAAATTATTTTCAGGCCCCTAAATTCTCTATGTCCTAATCTCAGATATATATTTTGGGGTTTATTTTTTATTTTAATTTACATGTTAATTATTCTCACCTTTGCTTCTTGCTCATCATGCATTCCTTGGATCTCATAATGGTTCTTCTCATTTTTCTGTTTCCATCCCCCCCTAGTTTATCTATTCTGAGTTTTGGGGCTGGTTTAGCTTCTAGTGTCCATCGCCCTTATTAAGGACAGCAGCTCAACAGTCACAATTTCAATTATAGTAGTACAATGATGATAGATCAATGGAATATCAAAGTGTGGTATGCCGAATGTATTTCAGTTTTAATTTATTCTAAAGTTAAAAGAAATGCATCTACTATCTTATTTCCGTGAGTATATGCGTAAGAAAAACAGCATCCGTAGGAATGTTGGCATGAAATGTGAGTTAGAACAGTGAATGATTACTGGCATGCACAGCTTTCCAGCTTACAGTAATTCTCATCTCACATGCAAAGAAAATCAATATATATCAGTTAAATAATTTTGTTATTTAGGTATTATCTGTAGGAATTCAGTACTTCCATTCTTTGGCAGAAACACTGACTATGTGAGTTATAAATGCATTTGAATAATTTCTGTCCCTTTTTATGTGTTGCATAAATCAAGACTAACACCCTGCAGGTTTTCTGGAATTTGTCCAAATTACACACTTACTATGTTGCATATAGTCTGCATATTTAATAAACATTTTCAGAAAGTTTATTGAAAACAAATTATACATTGAAATAAGACATCAGATGCTCGAGTCAAAAACTAACATTGTGATAAATTTTTATTGTGTTGTGATGTTTTATGTATAAATATTGTTATGTCCCCAGCATAGTATAACTTTTATTTTGTAGTTTTAGATGTACATATGCATGATTTTCATTTGTAGGTTCAAAAAATATTTAGTATTTAATTTAACGTAATGATGTAAGAAATGTAATATTGATTCAGCTCAAATGTGTTGACAAGTTGTTAACAATCCAAGATTGTAATATTAAGTAGCTTAAATACTATACATTCCTAATCATTATATTTATATATACCATCTCTAATGCAAACCTGTATGAGTGTGCCAGTGCTCCTGGCCAGCACAAGCAGACTGTGCCTTTTTATGTGCCATGTCATTCACAGGCAGCATTGTCACTAGACAAGGTTAAAAGATAAAATAATGTCCTTTTGCAATAACAGAGTTAGAAAAATAGAGACCAACAACACATATGTAAACATAGTTAATATTTTCTATAGGAATGCCATATCACAGGTAGATCCCTCTTCATTTCTTACAGTAAGCCAAAATCTCTTTCTCTGAGTTTATTCTCCAGTGTCTTTCATGCCTCGTGGGTAGGATGTTATTGGCTCTTCCTGTTCGTGCCTCTCTACCACCTCTGTTGCAGTTACAGAAAAGACAGGATCACAGGCATATTGCATCCATGCTCTTTTCTCTGTGCATTCTACTCTAGCCTCATTGTTCTAGTTTCTTGTGACTGACACAGTGCATTTGGCCTATGTCAGTGTACATTACCTGTTTTTCCTTTCTCCTGTATGTTCCTTTTACATATTCAAAGGGCTTTCCTGAGTGCAAATTGCTAAAATGCTTGGTAACTTCTGGAAGCTTGGACTGCTGAAAACTCTTGGTGAAATGCTATGCATAATATTATTAGTAGTAGATGCAGAGATGTGCCTCCCTGAGCATCATACAGCGACCTCAGAGGATAGCCTGAGCACTGACATTTGGGGAATAGCTGCCTGCACGGTGTTTGCTCTCTGCGTAGCTCTGAGATACAGAATCTCCTCTGGGAACAGGGCCACAATTATAAATATTTTCAAGATCTGCAATAGTTGCAGGTAACTTGCTAGTAAAAGCAGTACTAACATTGCACCTGACAGTATTCTGTTTATTCTGCCCAAAAAGAGATTGAAATTAGAGATTGGTGATTGATTACAACATTGATAATGAATAAGAAGCTGACCTCAGCTGCAGACAGGGGCAGAGCAGATGGCAGAGGCATATGTTATGCCCTCTTATGTGAGGGAAGCACAATAGCTGTCTCTCTCCCTTCTAACACCTTTTACTTAGCAATAACCTTGACCATTTTCAATAATGGCTCAATCTGTCCAAGAAAAGAATTCACTCTGCTCTGTGCTACTGCCATCTTCCCTCCTACTGATGAATGCATTTACTACCCCATTTCATTGACTTCAGAGCTGCCTTTAGCATCATTCCACTCTCTAAGATGCACAGAGGTTTCTGTCTTCAGAGTTTAGTTTCATTTTTGTCCCCTTTCCTGTTCTGCTGCGCTTTTGTGTGTGTGTCTATGGCTGTGCGTGTTGGTTTCCTTGTACCCAGACCTTCCCTGCTGAAGTTTACAAAAGCTTACTTTGGCAGTCTCCATTAACCTTCTTCATCTGTTCACTGTGCCCTGAAAATCCAGATACACAGAGATGCCACAATGCACTTCTCACATTGAAATGTCAATGCTCTTTTAAGAAATGTGAGCTTTCTAAAAATGCAGCACCAATAAAAATGTTAGTGAGAGGAAATGTACCTAAGTTTAGTGTAGTTTCTTTACTCTGCTTCTCAAAATAGAGCACAGAGATTTTTTGGAGCACCTGTCACCACTCTTACCTCCGTTTTGCCTGGTTATTTCCTGCTGACATTTATTTATTTTCCTATTTACCACCTTGCAGTTGCTGCTGTGAGAATCTCTGACATTTGGGATAATTTTGTGGCACCTCTCTGCCTTTAGAAATCCCCTTAAAATATGTGTTGCTTCTCTGTTCTCAGGTAGTATCCTTTCTTTTTACTTTCAGGTTTTTATCACTGCTATTGTAACATTTAACTTAGAGCACTCTGGGACATAGTTTGTACAGTAGGCAAAATTGTTATATTTTGCTTTATTAGGGAGCCGTAGATCCTTAAATGCAATTGCTATAAAGGACATCCCAAGTTGGTTAGATGTGGTATTGAGGCAGTCATTATTTCAGTATTTGACAGAGAAAAGAGCAGATAAATATTAGAGAGTTAATACTGTAGATTCTTTGACTAAACCTTTTTGCTTGATGTTACAGCTCTCTTCAACCACCTTTTATTATTTTCCTTTTCTTTCTTGTGAGACGTGTAAAAAAAGGGCTATTGCCACCTAAAACAAAAATAACGTTATGTTGAAGGACATGTAGCACCATTTAAATACAATAATTCTATGAATGAGACATACTTTAAACAGAAGTTGAGGAAATCGTTTGGAGGGAGTCAACCATTTATAGGAATAAAAGACAGCAAACACAATTGTATAAAACAATACAACATTTGGATAAAGGCCTACATGATAGTTGAGAGATAACTACTTTGGATCAATTTCTGAACCTTTTCCTTGATATCCATAATTCATGTCTGATGAGAAAGATTTACACATTAAAATTTTGAATGACATACTAAAAAGAAATTGGCCGGGTAACACAAGAAGAAACTCAAAGGGAAAAATATGGATTAATTTGGTATATTGCAGTGTGGAAGCGTGGACTGTCTAGGATATCTGATTTCAGAGCTCTCAAAATTGAAACCTGAACTTATGTGATATAAATACGATATCCAGGTAAGAAGGTGTCACCTGATGAGGGAAAAAACCCCCAGACCAATTTAGAAAGGGTGTTTTAGGTCTGCTTTTTTAGCTAAAAGTATGTAGCATCTGTGGCTGTGCGGCTTTTTGTGGTATGTGTTTAAATAAACTTTAGTGACTATAATAATCAAAAATATACTAGAGGGAGTTTCAGTTCTGATGCAGAATGAAGATCATATGAACATAGTGTGAGCATCTGACACACACTTAGCATGATGGTTTGCTGTGTTGCTGGCTATTGCAGGCTGCTTCTCTCCTGCTTTAAGGAGCAGCGTAAAGCCAGCACAGTTCTTTTTTCCTACTCTTTCCAAGAAGCAGGAAAAAACCTCTAAAATTGGTTATATCTATTTGGGTTTTTAGAACAATTTCAAAACTACCACTAATATTTGTTTATAGAATCCAGGTATAATGGTATTTAGGAGAAGCTGTGTAACCCTTTCAATTCAGACAAAAATTTTCAGGAACATTCTGAGGAATACTATGCAACTGTAGATTGAAATAAATGCTCCCAGTGAAAAGCATAGAGTGTTTTAGTCTGAACGTGTTTGTTTATTTCCACTCTACTGAGTGCCTTTGATGTGTTCTGTGTTGTGCCTTTTGGTGAGCTAGAGCTTCATAAATATAAATATTGCTGATAGCCATATAATTATGGACAGATGGACAAGTAAAATCCAACTGAGAGGCACTTGCTTGTTTTCAGAAATGGAATGAAGTTTGTTTGTTTATTTGTTTTTATTCATATCAAAGATGCAAAGAAGCAAAATTAATGTCTGCAGTGGTTGGGAGCAAGGCAGAAGGAAGCATTACATAAATCCTCTACTTCCAATCCCATTCCCTCCAAAACAGTTTTCCTGACAGTGTTTGAAATCAAATTGTGTACCTCAAATCTCTTATTTCTGTTTCGGGCTCATACTGGAACACAGGTCCTGCAGTTTTGGGGGGAAAGAACAGCACAATATAATCCCTTGTAATCCTCTCTTGCTCCCAACTAAGCAGTTCAGTCTGTTGTGTCTCCTCTTATCAAAACTGAGTTTTTGTTCAGCTTCAGCATTTTCATCTGTGGATCAATGTCCAGAAAAGTTAAAAAGGATTAGGGAAGAGATAGACAGGAAAATGCAAAGACACAAAAAGCCTCACTGAACTTTGATCAGTCATGTGGGCATATGCCCCAGGTGCATTCATTCAGAAAAGCTGCAGCCTATCCCTGCATTTCCCACAATTCTCCTGAAAGCTTTATCTTTAATTTTCTGTCCCTGTAACTGACAGACATTTATTAGGTTCAGAAATGCTACAAGGTTATATTGTATCATTTCTAACGGTGGGGGTTTTAATATTTTAAGCGATTTATGAGACTGGGGTTTGGTTTAACAGAAAAAGGAAACAATGAGTCAGCAGTCTTGAAACATTAAGAATTTGGAGATACTTGCTCAGTAAGATGCCTAATTCAGAACAGATTAACACCTATGAATACAAATGGATGCAAAGGGTGTGAACATCTCTGAGATACACTGACCTCAAAATCTGCTGTGACTTTAGACTGCTATCATGAGGGAATAGATTTGGGGCTTTGATTCTTGCTGTTCGTTTTGAGGTTTTTAAGTGTTTCAGGAGCATGCTTTAATCGTTAATGTTAAATAAAAAATGGTTGGAAAGTGAGCCCTGGCTCCAAGGCAGACTGTGCAAACTGACTGACTCCAAACCACGAGAGCAGACTGCAACCACAGTTGCAGGCCTTGCAGCAGGATGATTTCACACGGGAAGCAGAAATAACACTGAACAATAAATACTCAGGTATCCATCAAAGCTTGCCTAGGATACTGTCTTGGAGAGAGTTTTAGCTGTCCCAAACAGGCTAAAGAGAATTAAAGCAACAGTTAAGCAGTGCCAGTGACAAGAGGTCCCATACTTGCCTTTCTCTGCAGCTTTTCTTTATCAGCATTGCTGGAGCCAGAGTATCTGCACTACAAGGAACTACACAGCCCATGTTCTGTAGTCAGTGAGCCAGGCTTTTATGAGATTTTCAAGGAAGCAACCTCACTGATTTATCTCACTGAATAGGCAGGGTTCTCTTCATCCAGAATCTAGTCCCTAATGAGGTTTCCATCAGCATTGTCATACACGGACATGGAAGCAGCATACGACAAAGAATCAGAAAGAAGGGTACAAAATACTGACTGTTCGGTTACCAAATTAGCTAAAGAGGATATAAATAAATTATAGATGTTACTATATTTTAATGAAATATAGTACAAAGTGTGTGGGGTTTGGCTTTCCAAGCAACAAAAGAATATCACAATGCTGATACTGCATGTCCTCCTTCCTGCCAGAGCATAATTATTATAGAAAATAAGTACTCATCCAAAACACCTGAAGTTATTCACCAGCTAAAATAATGTTAATAAATATTTTCTGGATTTGGGATTTTTTTTTTCTGCTTTCTATTGTATATTTTCAAGAGAGGTAAAATATCTTTTTTTCGTCTAAGTAAGAGCACTATATTTATACCCTGAATAAATATTTATTAAGGATAAGCTATGAGTATTGTAGGAGCTAAATGGAATTTTCCATCAGGATTTTAAAGATCCACATAATTAAAGACATGTTGTGGAGGGTATGGTGTGTTTCTTTGTTTGTTTGTTCCACAATGAACTTTGGTTTCTAAGAAGCTTGTGCAGTTGATTACATATTCTTTGTTTATCTGTTGTTGGCTCAACTGATCATTTTGAGCCCTTGTTGCCACTTCTGTGCAGTCAATCAACCCATTTCCTTTGTTTCACCACAAAAGACATCTTTACATTATTTGAGGTATTAAAGTCTCTCTGATTTTTTGGGGTGAAAAATTATTGCATAAATGGAGGAGCTGATTTCATGGAGTGTCTCTGTGTGAGCTGTATCAGCTGGTGTGTGATTACCAGTGCTTTTTCATGTCTGTATAAACGCTAATCAAGTTCTTAGGGTGTCTGTGGAGACGTGCATGGATTGTTCTGTGGTGTATGAGACCAACATTTCTTGGCAGATATAAAAGACAGACATAATCTCCTTAGCTGCCTTGTAAACAGAGAGATTTATCAGTGGGCTTGGATCCAGAATATTCAGATCTACTGAAACTGGAGTTTCTTTTCTAGGATGTATCTCTGCACATACCAGAAGGAACCACAAGTCCATCAGCCCCAAACAGATTTGCTGTTTATAGTACCTTAGGTGCTCACTCTTGAAAAAGCTGCAGGGAAACAAGGCTACCTTACAAGCAATTGCCCCAGCTTTTAATATATGGCAGCAAGAGTGGAAGGATGCTGATTCAAAGGCCTGTCATGGTTTTTTTAATTTTGTATTTCTCCCCTCAAGCTTAGCATTTTTCTTGTCTAAAGGATTTGTCCTACTTTTCCGCTCTCATCTAACATATCAGGAGTGCAGAAAATCAGGATTAATTTGCAAGTAAAAGTAAATAAACCGCATAAACTCTCAGGCAATCTCCTTTAACTGCCATGTTGTGGTATTGAAAATCACTGTGTATCTACAACACTTTAAATGATGATATAAATTCTTATAAATCCAGGCTGAATATATGCTTATAGAAAGGGGGCTACTTATGAATATAGGGCACGCAAGTAATTACTGGGGCAGATGCTTCACTCTACTAAGAATCATAATTATATAAGAAGGCCTACATGGTTTTGATGTCATTTCCTGAAATGGCACCATGTGTGTCAGATGTGTAATTTCAGGGATAGAGTGACAAATAAGCAGTTGGCTGATTAGTAATATGGTAATTTTAGATTTTCTAATTGTGATGAGTAACAGTCACCCAACTTCACCTCTTGCCAAAAATCTGTCTCTGGCAGTTAATTTAATTCCATTGATACTTGGTTTTTTTTGGTCACTGATCTAAGTAATCCCACTGGGAAGCTTCTGATACAAGATTGGCCAGGTAGGATGTGGTATGACAAGGAGTAAGGGCAAAGGACCGTTTGGTGGTGACAAGGAAAGTCAATGCATTGAGAATCCCCTTCACATTCATGAAGGTCAAGCTCTGATCTACTTCTCTCTTTGCTTTTCCCACACTCTTTCATAGCTACAGAATCTCTGGGTTCGGAGGGATTGGTGTTTTTTCTCCTTTTGTTCCTGTACCTTTGAACAACATGAACAGCTTTCACCAACTGAGGAAATGAGCAAGAGGTGCTACTGTAAAGGAGAAGTACCCGTTGGTGGGATCAAGCGAAGGGAAGGAGAGGTGGGATCGGACCCTGAGGCTCCTGGGGAACTAGAGAGGATCCACAAAACAATTAATGTACCCCTGAACAACACAAATACAGGCTGATGTGAGGAGATGCTCTTATATCACTTGTCACGAAGAATGGGACCACTGTCCTAATCTTGAACACGGTGGCTTCCTTGAAAGGGTATTTTACTTTGTTCTATCACAAAGGATATTGCATTCCACATGACATTTAAAAATCGTCATTCAAGGCAGCTTTTTTTTTTTTATTTTCTATAGCAGAGTGTGCAAATAAATTTAGCAGGTGTTATTAGAGATGGTAGGGGGTGGAAGGCGAATAAAAATTGCTGATAGGGATTTTCTCTGTGCACTGCTGCTGGGATCCTGCAGAGACCAGACAGTCTTAGTTAAAGCTGCAGTATGTTGCTCTTCAAGGGAAATCTATCTCTTTTTATATTATTTCACCTGTGAAATCTATTTACAGAAGAGGAATTTTCCATTCACCTTTCCTAAAAGCATATTATATTGTTGCTCAAAGTGGAAGGGCAATCTGAAGCTATGTATGGTAAACCAGTGCGATTCGTTATCAGGACTATAAATGAAACATTTTCCTACAAGCTCACCTTTTTCTTTTTTGTGTGGGCCTACAAAGTTCAGTGGCTGGACTATTCACACACTACAAGCTATTACACTCTGCTGCTTTTACCTCCCTTTCATGTTCTTTTTGCTCAACACACGTTTGCCTAAAAGTAGGCCACCTTGATGGATTGATTGTGGACTAAAATACTCCCATATCCCATGTTCTGGATTTTCCAGCTTTAAAAGCACTCTGCAAGAAAAAATGTGATTACAAGAAAACTGATGTATTCAATTTAATACTTTCTATTGTCTTCAGTAGAGTTTATTTGTAAAAAAAAAAAAAAAATTAGTTCCTGAAACTGAGGGGAAAAAAGAAGCTGATTTGCATTAAAATTCTTTTGCAAATTCATTGTTTTGGGGGAAGGAAAGAAGAATATTTGTTCTCGGAAAATACACAAATCTTGATGGTATTGTTATAAAGAAATGGGTAACCACTGCAGAATGAAGTTGACACTGGTAAAATGACATGACGTTTTCCTGATAGTGGTATTCTTTTATTTAAGATTCCTCTCTTTTCTGATGATTGAATTCCCATTCTGCTCTCCCGTAAGCAAAAATATGAGCTCTTCTTCCCTGTCCCTGTGCTCCTTCCTCGCTTCATACTTTTCCCATCTATTTGCTGCCTTTTGTTGCTGAAACTTGTTGCCACCTTTCCGGAGCATATCCATCTCCTTCCGTCTGTGGCTTAATCAAGCTCTCTCTTAGAACAGATACTTGACCAGGATTTCTGGGAAGATAATGAATTGTTTTCCACAAGCAACATTTTGAATGCAGAGCTCATCAGTGCAGACACCTCAGTTATTTTCCTAGCAGGACGAGAGCATACAGGCAGAGATGGATTTCCTTGCTCTAAATTCACTTTGTGCCTTTGTGGAAGGACGAGTATTTAGTATTTTGACTGAAAAAGGGATTAAACTCCTTGTAAACCTCTGAATATTCCCTGTTTTCTCCATTGCTCACTGCAATCTTCCTGATGCTGCTGCCAGAAGCCTCTGCAAGGTGAGGGGAAAGCACGAGAAGCGTTGCCTTCATGCCAGGCCGCGTGTCACAAAGTGCCACGGCACGGCCGGTGGTGTCTGTGCTCGCAGGTGGGGAAGGGCACCTTGGTTGCTGCTGGTGCTCAGTGATGGAACAGCCAGCGGGGGCTGGGTGTGACGGGCAGGAGTTAACTGTGCACCCCTTAGCTTCGTGTTCCCTTGTTGGTTGGGGTTTTCTGGTTATGCAACAGTAAATGCAAATTCCATCCCCCACAGGCCCTTTGGTTAATGTCAGTGGGACCACGTTTTCTGGAGAGCTTAGGCAGTTTCTTTATCAAGCCTCATCTGCCCTTCAAGGTTTTTTTCCTCTCTTTCCTTATAATGGAGAGAACCACTACGAGCCATAACTATGCCTTTCATATTTGCAGCATTCATATCACATCACCTAAATAGCTGTATGAGCAAAAAAGGGAGGGGTTTTCCACCTCCCAATCCTTCCCTTACTATGGAAACACTTTCTATGAAACCTGAGTTGATTTCTCCCCTGATATCACGCTGCTTAAGTAACACCAAGAGAGCTGTTAAACTATCAAAATCAGTTGATTCAGTCTTAATTCTTAAAATTCACATTTACTTGGGTAGAATTGGACTTTTTTTTCTAATTTGAGGTCTTTCCCAGTAGTATTAAGTTACACCATGTTATGCAGAATTACAGCACTGATTTAATCTTATTTCAAACTTTTTTCTGAAAACTAAAAAAATAATAAGGCAAGATTGAAGCAGAAAAAAAGACAATGCTTTTAATTGAATTCAGTGAGATTTTATGCTCACTAGACAGTGCTATGCATTTTTGTAGGAAAAAAGAAGGTAAGAGAAGTGTTACTTTTGCCCATCATGGTTGACACCTTGGGCTTTTCCACATATCTTCTATTCCTTACAGAGCTGCAACATCACAAAGATAAATGTTCTTACCCTCTTCCATCAAAATTGCTTTGAACATTTTCCAATACAAAAATCCATGTCCTTTATCAACGAAGAACTTATACTAAATAATAGTATTTCTGAAACAGCGTTTCAGCATATTTATTGGCACTTGCAATGACCATACACTTTTTTGTCCAAAACATTCATATTTCTATCTTGGAAGGTAAAATTTGTGCTATATTCCTCTTTTGAGATTGGAAGCCAAATGGAAGTCTCTTTGTGCAGAAGCCTGGTATTTTCATTTATGCACAGAATTCTTCTCTGAGATGTATTGAAATGCTTTTATTTCACGATTAGAGCTTTATTGATGGTTTGAAGGAGTCTACATTTCTTGCTTTTTTTGGGTTTTTCTTAATATCATAGTGTTGTTGCAAAGACTTGTTTTTCATTGACTGCTGAGAAATCGTTGTGAAAAATTGTGTTTAGGAAAATAACCAAAGATAATTTACGTGTCTTCAGCAGAGAAAGTAGAAGACTAACTTGTACTTTTTCAGCATAAAGAAAATCCAAATCCTTATATTGTTCTATTTCTTTCCCATTTATATTGGATTTCCTAAAAACATAATTATGCTACAGGTAAGAATGAGTGCTTACTGTATTAGTAGTCCCAAGGAGAATATAGAATAATAAATTTCTAGTCACAAAGAGAGGAGAGGCAATGTTAACTCTAGGAAGCTGCAAAAGATATACCAAAAAAAGAATATGGAAATACATAATTTTCAAAAATAACACTAGTGAAATAAGAATTGTAATGCTTTGAAATAATACTGACTGCTAACTTGAGAAGGATTGCCTTGATTTAATAATCATCCTGAGCCTATAATAGCATTTTCATATCACATTTAGCAATCTGAACATTTTTTATATATATGAAGTTAAGACACAGATTCTATCCAGTTCTTTCGTAGGAGTTCACCTAATTAAAACATGATAGTTCCACAGAGAATGTGAAACTGAACTCTGGTAAACCATATATAATTTGTTAAATTATAGACAAGAACATCAAGGTTAATATGTCTGTTGCTATAAAAAAGGTTGAATTCATTAAAAGATAGTTTTAAGATTCATGTTTTCACATACTTACAAATTTGCAAATCTGTAGCAGTTCTGCCTGAAAGTGTGCAGTAGCTGAAGGCTTGAGGGAAGTCAGTTTTGTTTCAGCCATAACCCATTCACTTGAGTCAGCCTTTTATTTCTCAGGCATGTGATGGTCAAGTCTGTGCTAGTGGAGAGAAATAACTTGACAGCCGAACACTTTTCAGCAATGTGTTTAATGTTTTTGTTGATGAAAACTGTAGATAAATAGAACTGAGAACAGCTAGTGGATCCAATAGAACTGGATTGTTTGGTACATGAGATACAAGACGAAAGAAGAATATGCATTGTGAACAGGTGATAGTTCTTATTAGTCTTTTAATTTGTGTAAATGCAATTAAATATCAGGTCGACCTAGAGGACATTAAATCAGAGAAATTCCATCATCCAGAGCTAGACAGAAAGTTAGGTCTCAAACTGAACTGTACTTTGGCAAAGTCCTGGAGAGCTCAGTAAAGTGGCAGCACACAACAGTAGACATAATTATGTCCATAATAATTTTATTTTTGAAGAGGGGAAAGAAATTCTAATTAAGTGTTAACAACAGTCAATGTAAAGCCCTCTCCATTATTTTTTTTCTTTTTGGCACACAACAACCCTGATGACAGAGGTGAGATGAGGTAAATTTTTTCCAGTTTTTCTCGAGGTTCAAGTTGCTCTCACTCCTCTCAAGGAGTTTGCAGCCTTCCTTACTGGACTTGGAAAATATGTAGGCTTGTGAATTCAATCTGAAATCTCTTGCACTGATGCCACTGATATACTGGGAAAATAAAGATGCAGACAAAACTGCAACCACAAATCTGTTCCCACAGTCTGCAGCATTGAGCTGTGCCGATATTCTCTTACTTTGCTTTATTTAAAATTCATACACCATTAAAGCTGCCTTTCTCTTAGGACTCAATTCTACTTTAAGATGGCAGCAAAATCTTATACACGAGAGAAAGAACTGGACCTGATTGATATAGATATACTAGCTTTAACTTTCTAAAAAAAAGTCATTTGAAATAAACTGTAAATATATATGTCTCTCCAACTTGTGTGCCTTTTATCTGTAGTCTCCAATTTCACTTCACACATTTTGTGATAAATACTTTGACTGCTCTGAATGTGTGCTAGTCAAAACTACTTTTCTGTGCCTGAAATTGAAGTCCATGTGAGTATTATTGGAAAGCTTCCTTCATTTTGATATCCATAAGGTAGTATCGGGGTTGGAATATGAGTTTCAGTAATTCAGATATTCCTAAATTCTTTTCTCCTTCTATCTGTTAAATGAGAGAAAAAGTACACGTGATATTAACATACTTTTAGGTCTGCAACACATTTTCAAAGCTGCTATTAGAAGATACAACTAGAATGCTTGAAATACTTCAAACAGATTAATATATACCTTAGGCCAGACTCTCAAGTGGTGTAAAGCTGCCGAATTCTGAAAAGTCAACAGTTATTCCAAATGTCTGGCCCTTCAAATTTAATCCCAGTCATTTGATCTGTCTAGAGAGAATTTCATTCTTCACACTCCCATGTGATATGAAAATTGATATTCACACAAGGTCCTAACTGGCAATGAGGCTTCTGTGGATGGTGCACTTAGCAATACAGAAGTTTAAGAAATAGTTAGGCTTCCCCAGACTTCGATATCTGCTTGGAGGGTACTCGATCTGTAAGGACAGAATGGGGAGCGTTGTGCAGGTATACTCCCATTTCTGTTTCACACTTACTTTGTCAGAAAGTGCCTATGAAATGCCTATCTCCTGTTCCTCCTGCCTCCAAACGAGGCTTCATTTCCTACCTTCTAGATGTAATCCCTCTCAGGAAGCCCTGTCCTTTTAGAGAACAAGACAGAGTAGGAACTCAGGTGAGATGGTAAAAGTTACAGCCTTTATGGTCACAGGAGGGGCTGTGTTTTAAAAGCAGATCTAGAAAACAGAGAAAAGTTTTAATACTGAGTTATTCAGTAGTCTAAATTTTCAACTATTTAGCAAATTATTGCATTAAATATCAGACTTAGCATTAGGAGTCTTCTTCCCTGAGTAAGTTGTTTTAGCAATTAAATAGTAAGAAATAGGTGTCATAAATTCTTTCAGCCAGTGCTACAGAAACTCCATAGACTATATGGTCTGGCTTCCTGTTGTTATGGACAACAATAAACTGTATTGATATTAACTTGCCAAAATTGTTTGTAACCATTTTAGGTTCCTGTCTCTTTTGCCATCGGATTTTGGCACTTGTACTTAGCAAAATATTTTTTGCTGCCACATCTTCGCAGCCTCACCTTTGTTCCTGAGGGAGAAAATAGATTGTTTAATGCACTCTTGTCCTAGTATCAGGCAAATTTAAATGCATCATGAGGCTCATCCTTAAAAAAATGTACTTCTACAGAAGAACTTAGAAATGTTAGACTTTTGGTCTATGCATAATGTCATGCTGTTCAAGGATATGCTCCAAATATTCCAGAAACATCTTGTCTCTTCTTCAATATGTTTTTAGTTTGAAAAAATTTATATATTTTGAGATTAGATGGGTTTGTAGTATGAAGAACAAGGTGTCCTCTCTCATTTGTGAATTATCAATGTTTACGATATTTTATATACTATATTTTATAAACATTCATATTTAGAAGTGTTTAAATATATTGCATAAGACTATTAATATGAGAATATTAATAAATTCAGTGTCCTGTAATAAAAAGTGTTGTATAACTTCAACAAGAAGCAATCAATACTTATGACCACAGCCTTTACTTGGCCAGTTTCAAATGCTTTAGTATTTTTGAGTGGAGGCAAGTAAAACCATATCAGCTACTGCCAGCAAATAGTCTGGCTGAAAAAATAAGGGACAAAATCTAAGGTTAGAGCAATGTATATACTTCATTTGGAGAAGCTAATACTCAAATTAAAAAATAAATATTAATTTCTATTTAGTTTTATTGAGACACTGACAACCATATATTGGAGAGCTTTGTTTAAAATTATTATCAAAAACACTACCATGAAACTGTGGAAATAAGTGTCATGTAATATGGAGGGTTTCCTTCCACCTTTTTGGCTTATCACCTATTAAACTGACAGGACAGAACAATTGCTCCCAGCTAACAACAGGGTTTTGAAGCTTGTCGCCAATCTCAATGTGATAAATGAATCAGTCCTTTTCTCCAGCTGTCACATTTTGTTACTTATTTCAATTCACTTTGCTTGCACGAGCTCTTTTTACCTTGTATTTTTGACACAATTCTGCTATTTTAAAATCACACCAGACTGTGAACTTGTAGTAACTGGTAACATTTGAAAAACAAGACGTTACCTGCAAAATGTGATGTCAATTTATGACTCCTACAGGTTACAAGAATGGATTTTGGTGTTTTCAAAATACACCTCCCACTCTGGACATGAGATTTCAGAAAAGTTCTTTTAAGAATTCCCTTTGCAATGGGAATTTCAGTTCACATGAAGCTAAAGTAAAAGATCAGCAATGACAAAGAGACAGGTAAAACAGACCTTTTTAAAAGCCTTATGTGTGCTGGGAGTCAACTTCTGTGCTGCATTATCTATGAGCAGGGAATGTGTGGGAGAGGTGTTGGTCCAGACAAGACATTCCATTGTCTGGATGGTACTGCCCTCGCTCCCAGTGTCCTGCAGTTCAATTTCCTTAAAACGAGAATAATGCAACCCTTACCTTTCCTGCACATTGCACTTGGACTTTTCTATTTGAATAACAAAACCTGTGCCACTTCAAGGGATGTTCACGTTGCTGGGATACTTTCTTTCCTTTACACGTGAGCAGAGAGAGTCTGGGTGGAAAATATGCCAGATAACCTGGTAACAGGTGATAGAACATCTGTGATCCCCAATACCAGTGTTGCTAACGAAATGAGCATTCATTCTGTCAACTGCTGACCAAAAGATTTTCAAAGCTTTTTTGAAAAATTTTAATCTTTCCCTGGGGAGCTTTTGGTATGTGTGTACGCTCATACGAAGCAGGCAAGCCTGACTTACAAGAAGGATGGAAAGAAATCCGCCTGTATTTCTAGATTTTCACTGCAAGATACGCAGTTGTGTGTGTATGCAAAGCATACCCACGGTGGGATTATAACCCATAATTTGGGCTCCTATAATAAAAATGCCCATGCATGCACTAATGAATTACATTTGCATTAAGTGTGTATCTAGAAATGTATGCAATAAAACAACAGTAGGTGGGGCTCTATCATTTATTCAATAATTGACTTTTCTGCTTTTCTGAGATGAATAAAATGCTTTTACTGGGGAGGATTCAAGATGTAGTCATGGGTACATATCAGAGCCAACTAAACTGCTGAGTAATCTAACATTCTGTACCCTGACCATCCACCCACACTCTCCAGTCTCGTGTGGCCGCTATCTGCTCATTTCTTTTTTCCCAATGGGGAGGAAGGCAAGAAAAACAGCCTTCAAAAAGCTGTTTCTGACTTTCTTTGCTTTAACAGTTTATAAAATACAAGTGGAGACTTTTTACTAGGAAGTATGAAACTTTGCAAAGAAAAGAAATTCATGTTTTCCTCTCTGAAGGTTAAGTGCCTCAGAAAACACTGCCTAGCTTGTGATGGCTGCTTACTGTCCTTCAGGTTAAAAGCAGCAGTCCTTTGGCCATTCCATGGCATCTTTTCTTTCCTTACTAACAGCCACAGGCTTTCTAGGAAGCGGTTCCTTCCTGTGCTCCCTCCTTGGCTTATTCTCTATTTGTCTTTTTTACTAGGAATAGTGCTCCCTAACCTGTTGCCAAGATCTGAATCCTGTTTACCAGAAATATAAAGCACTAAAAAATTCAGCATTTTTCAAAAAGAGGCTCCAAGGCCTCCAACATTTAACAGATTTTTTAGATTTCCCTTTGCTCTTCAAAGAGCTGTAACAGTAATATTCTTTAACGGGGAAGGACTTGCTGAAGAGATGCTTCCAACAGCTTCCTCTAAAACCAGTAACAACCTATATTAACAAGAGGCTGCTGGTGCCCTTACATATATTTGCAAGCTATTACTTGATCAAATTGTTGGAGGAGTGTATATTTATCCTTCCAGAAAATTTTGTGCAGCACCTCACTGATGTGTCTGTATGGGACGTCAAAGTTCAGGAACTGAGAACGATGAATATAAGAGAACTGCACTAAACTCTCTGCTTTTCTTAGTTCTTTTAAATTCCAAATTCTATTTTAATAAGATTTTTTTCTGGTTTTTAAGATCAGATACGCAATATGCCAGAAATAATAAAACCTCTCATACTGGAGAAACATCACAGCAATACTTTGTGATAAAGGTAAATGGTTCTGATTCCAGCTCAGATCCTTCATGAAATGAGGGGATTTTGCTGTTGAAAATGATCATGTTACCATGAAGACACTGAGCATTTTCTCTGACGGTTGCAAATGTATGGAAATTCACACCTGTGCTCTGGAGGTGGAATTTCACAATTCTTACAATGAGTATCTGCTTTCTCTGAGAGAAATGACCAAAGGTTTCACCCTGGGGCAATTACACAAGTGCCCATGCGAAGATCCATTTTCACACACGCACTCACAGAGGGAAAACTGCAGGAATGGCTTTGAGTGTTAGCCAAATGAAGTGCAAGTATCAGGCCACATATGGGAATAGAATGCTCCATTCTTTCCTGTTAAAGGAAAAACGTATGTTTTAAATTATTGCCCTCTCGAAAGAGAGGGTACACAGGGTGCTGTGTATCAGCCATTCACTAAAAGTGATAAATGTGTATTACTGCAAGTGCCTCTCTGTGTCTCTAACTGCATCAGATGACATCGCTTCAACTGTGCTTTGGCTAAAAATATGGCTTTACATCTAAAGTTCCATCTGTGTTGTTGTAACGTAATTCAGCTGCAGAATGTGAACTCCTGCTTGGCTGACTCCCTGTATCTTTCTACTGAGAAATATCAAGGAGAGCGAAGCAAAGAGCAATTTTATCCATATATGAAATATACTTATATAATGTCCTAATATGGAAATCATTTTTGTTGAACAAGGGAAAAAGCCCCTAATGAATAAAAAATTGGGCTTAGGAGGGCCAATTCAATATTTCTCCTTAACATGTCATCCAGCATTTCAGTCTGGGCAGAAAAAGCAGCAATTCCATTTTAAGGAAGCTTTCAAAAATTTGGTTGCATTCCAACTTGAAACAAATGCTCAAATCTTTACATTTTCTACCAGGTCCAATTAGAATTGTAGGGCGAGCTTGTCTGGGAGGTTGTACTTGAACACAGGAACTAAAAGGCTGGAAATTCCAGACTCCAAAAATATCTGTGTGGCTGCAAGTGAGGTAGCTCAGAGCAGCTGGCTCTAAGAATAGGAACAAGCAGAAGCCTCTGGTGTGCCTGGTCTGAGCTCTGCTCAGCTCCAGCTGACCCTGTCAGTGTTTGTTGTTGACTCTGATGGACACGAGACAGTCTCAGCTGTACAAACTGTTCTAAACCTGTTCTTGATCTTTTCAGATTTCCAGGTGAATATGTGTATTCTAATTTGGTGTACCCTGATTTTTCTGTCAGCTGAATTGTCAGTTCATTTCCGAAACCAACCGTGGTTGCCGCAGTCTTCTAAGATTTTAGAAGCATTTTATCTGTCTGGGATGCTTTACTGCTTCTGATCATAATTAGTAACACCGCTGCATTACGTTTTGGAAGCATTGATTATAAAATATATGAAAGACTGCTTGCAAAAAATTTAGAATAGTAAAGGACTTTCAACGAAAAATTTGGTCTAGAATATTTTGGGGTCCTAAATGGATTCAGAAAGCAATATTCTCTCATTTCTGTGCAAATTTCCTGGTAGATGCTGTCACTGCAGGTATACTTTCGATGAGATTGACAGCTATGACTTCTACAGGAAGGTGCCATGTGTGATATGGCAATTGGCATTTGTGGGAAACTGTGACTGCTTGAAGGCCTGCATACAGATGTGTGATCGTATTCCTTACACAGACTTAAATGGGATAATTTGTTCTTATTCCTCATGTTTCTTACTGGTTATCCCTTGTAAGAATCACAAGTGTTCTTCATTCACAATTTACGTTTCCCTTTGAGAACTTTTTTGCGTAGCTCTAGGATACTAAACCATTATCAAGCTGTATCATTTTTCAAGCTCTTTTTTTTTTCTTTCTTGGATGATATGCCAATACCTAATTACCATTGCTACTCTGATGTGCTTCAAGCTGTGGGCTTTTTTTTTCTTACATGTAGCAGGTGAAAACACCCACGTTGTATAAAAATGCTGTTGCTTTCTCCTACATTTAGGTAATAATCATGTCATCAAAGCAGAAATTAGTGACTAAAACATTTAAGGCTGAATCCTGTCCTGCTGAAATTATACTGAAATTATGTTCACTCTCATATCTCATTTTTCAGAAAAAGACAATTACACATGGATTTAGACTATTGCTGTCCTTTCTATGACCAAGCAAGAATAGTATTTAAGATGTTCCCAAAGTCCAAGACGTATTATAAGCCTGAAAAGAAGCATAGGAAGTGTAAAAAGGAAAACCCACTGAATGAGTCGTAATTTTCTATAAAACTGAGGGGAAAGGGTTTGCGAATCTTACGAAATGCATAATATATTTTATTAGCTGCAGTAATGTTATTTTGATTCATATGGTGACTGGAGAGCAATGCCTTACAAAAGGTTCTAATATTATTCTAGTAAATAAACTTTCAATAATTATTCTTGTCAAAGAAAAGCCTGACGGTCTAGCCAAAATAGACAACTGACTGTGCAGAAGAAATTTGTGTGCAATACACCTTGAGGCCTACTTGGCTTTGCACACAAAATGAAAAATCATAGAAATAGAAGATCCTTGATCCAATCATTAATCTTACAGGGCTGAGTCCACCTCTAAACCATATCCCAAAGTACCACATCTACATGTCTTTTAAACACCTCCACAGCTGGTGACTCCACCAGTTCCCTGGGCAGCCTGTCCCAGTGCCTGACCACTCTTTCACTGAAAAATTTTTTCCTAATATCCAATCTAAATGTCCCCTGGCATGACTTAAGGCCGCTTTCCCTTGTTCTGTTGCTTGTTATGTGGGAGAAGAGACTAATCCCCACCTGGCTGCCACCTCCTTTCAGGGAGCTGTAGAGAGGGACATGGTGACCCCCAAGCCTCCTTTTCTCCAGGCTAAACACCCCCGGCTCCCTCAGCCATTCCACGTAAGGCTTGTGCTCCAGACCTTCCTCAGCTTCATTGCCCCCTCCGTAGCGAGGGGCCCAAAGCTGAAGAGAGGATTTGAGATGTGGCCCCACCAGTGCCAGGTGCAAGGCGACCAGCCCGGTCCTGGCCCTGCAGAACGTGGTGCTGCCAGGCAGCCGAGGAGCAGGGAGGCCTCCAAACGCAGGAGATGTGGAAGCTGCCGGAGAACTGAACTATAAACTGAATTCTGCAGTGTTTCTGCCAGTGGGTTAAGCTCTGTGGAGGACACCAAGCCTTGGGCTGGCTTGTGTGACAGTCCTGGCCATGTTAATGAAGTTGCCTGGAGACAGAAAATCTCAAAGTAAAAGCTGGGAAGTGATTGTTGCTGAGCCACTGCAGGGAAACTGTTAGCTGTCCTGGAAGTAAAAGGCCTTACCAAAGAATGAAATTATACTGTATTAGAACTAGCAAAAAACTCCTCCTTTAGAATGAAATTTACTTTCCAATTTTAATTCAAAGTCGATGAAACTTTCATTCTCTTCAGGACAAATAATGATTTTTCCAGGTTATTCTGTTTGTTTATTCATTGTCTGAATTCACTGCCATTCACTTCTTCATTTTAGACTTTCTGTAAAAGCCTGTTTTAGGAGTAGGACTGACATTGGAGGGGGAAGAGGGTTAATTCTGAGTGGAACATCTTAGGCATGTGCGATTGCAGACACACAATGATCAGGTCAAAGCTTCTCGATCAAATAGCAACATGCAATTTTATATTTGTACCATCTATTGCAAAATGGTTAAATAAACCCTATGAATGATTCTGGGTTGGACTGTATCCACCAAGTGTCCTAGAAAGTAATTAGTCTGTTCTGTAGCACACGCTGCAGGTCAGACATTTAAAAAACAGCCAACCAACCAAAAAATATGGAAAGGAAAAGGGGAGAAGAGAGGGAGAGGAAGGAAAGCAGTAAATGCCTTCTTAAGAGTCTGAATTTCTGCCAAACAAGTTCCTTCAGTGTTAGATGCAACCTGCATATGAGACATAGTTAGGTGACTTTCAGGATTGCTCTGTCCAACATGTCTTCTTAGTGTGTTAAAACAATGCTAGCACAAGTGATTTAAGAATAAACGGGTAGCACTGGCTAAAATCTAGACAGCTTGGATAGAGCTGCTCAGGAAGATATGGATCTATGTGTTTGTGGCTGCATAATGGATGTGTAAATTACACAGAGTCCCACAGTGGCAGACTGTACATCAATACTTTTACATTTATTTGCTGATATAAAGCTATAGTTTACGGCCTGTCAGGATGATATGCTAACAATTTAAGTACAGAGGCCTCATACAGCAAGGCAATTAGGTAAATTAAGTACACAAGCTTGAGTTTTATTCTGAGCCTGGGATCAATTACAATGGAATCAAGAAAACTGTTTGCATGTTACATTCTAATCACTGCCCAGCCCTGGAATTATTCGACAATAATAAGCACTGCAGTAATACTGTGTATGTCTGTGACAGGATTGCTGATGTGAGCCCCACCACAGCTCCTTAAGTAGTACGCACTGGGACAGGGACAGACTTTTCTGTGTTCTGGCACTCGATGCTACCGCTTACCAGACTGACTTTTGCATGTTACTAGGAAAGGCAGCTCATCTAGATTTTTCCAAACTCAAGTTAGCTTGTTAAAAACAGGTTTCTGCAGCCCTGTTTTTCAGTTGTGCTGTTTCCCAAAGAAACAGCTCTCATTTACCGCCATCACCAGAGGCTTTTCAGCATGATGTTAAATTAAAAAAAAAAGAAAGTAAGAAAGTGTTATTAATTATAAATTTAGCCACACAGTGTCAAAAGTAAACTATAAAAGAATAGGAAACTCAAAATTTTTCATCAACTTCTTGTCCTTCTGTCTTTTTATTCTAGAGTATCAGTCTACTGTGCAAGCTAAGGGATCAACTGTGTAATATTGGCTACTGTCTTTCAGAGTATTCTTCTATATTAGGCTGCTTTCATTTAATTTTTGTTTTCTACGGATTGCTGGCCCTCTGTAATAGCTAAAACCTCCTTCTGCTAAAAGGGGGGGTCTTGGTCTGCTGTGTCTATCATTGAGCTGTGTGAACACATTCACATCACATTTTGTGGACACATTAATAGCACACCTGTGAGCTTTGATGAGGCGGATTCCCCTGTCATTGATACAGAGGATCATGGAAATCCTGATTAATCCACAAATTTACTTTTAAGAAAAAACCAGCTGACCTGCATGCATAAAAAATAATATTTTAACAAATATTAATTATAACATTTATTCTTGTCCTCAAAATGTCACAGTTTAATTTGTCTTTTGTTCCAGTTGCATTCCTCAGAGCACACGTGATGTATTTGGCGGCAGCACTGCTTTTAGGGTTAGTGTGTCATACAACCACTGCAGAAAGACCAATTTAACTCAGTTGAAGGGTGAGATTTGGTTGACTAGATATTACAGTTCCAACACCACCATTTTTACAGGAAAGAATTACCATGTTATACCAGATGGTGAGAGAATGTTGCAGTTCGGGGTGTTTTTTTTTAAAACCATTACCTGTGCCTAAACGCACTAGTTCCAACACTTAAAACCCGGTATACATTTTACAATGCTAGTGGAAGCCTGAGTTTTCCACAAGTTGTACAGATACCAAAATGTTCCACATGCAGGCTTCCTCGCCTTGAGCTAGATGTGTAGTACGAGCGGTTCACAGGAGCACGCAGGCTGCAGCTGTGTGGTGGAACAGAGCTTGGCAGGAAAGGTGTGACTGCTGGAAAGCATTTAAGGTGATGTTCAGCTGCAGCTCGCTTCCAGGCTTTCGTGTTAACGTCCTGGAGTCTTTTATTACTGCCAGGAATTATTAATAAATGAAGATAACAGTATATGAACCGAGCACTGCGTATAATAACTGTAGTCTACAAACTAGGAAATATTTCAGACTAAACTGCTTTGCAGGATACAAGAAATGCAAAAGTGGTGGGAGAGATTACTTGTCTCATTGCCTCACCCACTCCTCCACACACTGACTGTGCCTTACCCAATCCATTATCTTGTCATCACAGGCATATAACAACAGAAGAGCTTTCTTTTTTGCTATAAACCAGAAATCTAAACTTCAGAGGAAAAAAAACAAACAAAAAACATGCCCATTAAAATTTATGCCAGTAGCTAGATTTGTGATCTGTACTTTAGTAAACATACGCTGTAATTTAGTTTTAGAAAAATGGTGCTTGGATTTAAATAATGGCCCAGAACTCGAGTAATTCCTGCTATAATACTACTAATCTGTAAAATCCATTATATATCCACTGTAAATAGAATCTAAGTAAAAGTTAAGAAATTACAATTTCTAGTACATGAAGTGCCCAACTTTGTTTTCTTATGGACAGTTATAATTTGGTCATAAGGGGTAGGCTGAGATACTTCATTTTGAATGTACAGCCTTAGAGAGCTGTGCTGTCCTCCAGATATTTGCATTCTCTATGAGAGAATTCATTAGAACAAAAATAAATATCTGGAAATGTAGAAATACCTCTGTATGCAATTCAGTATCTCAGTGCTTTCATGTGCACCTTTTCAGTCACTCAGCATCCCTTTGATGAATTCCATAAAACTAACCAAGTAAAAAAACTACATTAATATATTGAAGAAAGGCTTTTGGTCTCTACATATTCATTTCTTGGGATCTAATTAAAATTGATTTTGCTGCTATTGGGTTTTAATGACATCCTATATTGTGGCCGCTTTTCCCTATGATTATTTCATAGTTCTGAATCAGGGATCATGTAATGTGCCTGGCAGGTTGACACCCATAATTTTTTGGTCATAAATATTTAGATTTTCAGAGATAGCTTAACTTGTTTTATCTGCATTTTAAAAATGAGTATGGTGTAGGCTTCACTCAGTTTGATCTAATAAATTGTGCAGTGTCGCGTCCTAACAATCCACTAAGCTGTAATCACTATTTGTATGCAAAGCATAGCAATTAGAGCAATTTTCTTTGCTGGTAATTCTGAACCTGAAGGAAAACAAATTAGAATAAAAATGCAAGCTCTTTATACCTGAGTATACTGAACAGTATTTTAATATAAAAACTGACCTTCATAGCTTCAGGAAAAAAAAAAAAGAGATTGCCATTTCTCCTGCTCTCAGTTTTAATCTGTTCTTATAAAAAATAAAATATTCTCTTTCTGGTTGGTTTTGGTTTCCATCTACCTTGGCCATAGATTTATCTTCTCAATGTTTCTCTGGATTCTCAGAGAAAGGAAGACTTTACATTTAAAATGGAGCAATCTAAGTCTCTAGTTATTTTATAAAAATAGTGAGCATGGCCACTTGTGAGCTAACAGGTAATTCAGATTGTGTAGGCATGTCAATATTTGGCTCGTACAGTAGATCTGACTTCTATCTGATTTACTTGACTAAATCGCAAACTTCATAGCAGCTTGATAATAATACAGAATATTCTATATTAATAAGAAAGAGTTATTTTATTTAATAGACTCAGTATAAAACATGAAGCTAAATTACTGCATTGCCATAGGTCATATTTTGGAGCAATGATTTCAAAAACATGTTCTTCAGAATTTTCCTGTTTATAATTAGTTTGAAAGACTTCTTTTGGTTGTTTTTGTTTGCTTGTGTAGGTTTTTAAAAAGAAAGTAGACACAGTAACTGCCAAACTAAAAATCTTATTGGAATAAGAAAGATGATAAGACAAGAGGAATATATTTCATCAATATATTGCTTATCTTACTGGCTTTTTATGAAGAAAATAATTTCTAATTAAAAGTCTTTTTGCCTCAGTAAGTAAAGGCCTGGAATGTCCTGGGGAAGGAAGCCCCCCATGCCATAACCCGTGGAAGTACTCTGCCTAGGCAGGAACACTTCTGCCGGCTTTAGGGGGGGTGTCTTCAGCACAGGGCCTCAGCACTTCCTGAAGAGTTTCCTCGCTATTTATTCAACTTATTCTTCGTATATTTGAAATGGATGGATAATGGCAGCTCTGAACAGCAGCAGCCTCAGAGAGAAACCTCTTGGAGGACACTGCTGCAGCACCACGCTCTCCTGACAAGGAACACGGCCTTTGTGTTGCAGGACAGCGAGAACCACCAAGACGCAGTAACAGTCACATCATGTGATGTGCAGTACGAGTCTGTCTCCCTAGCACAGTTTTAGGTCAGTAGATTTTGCTTCAGAACTTCCTGAGCTGGTAGTACGCAGTGAAATCTGCTGCCTGCTCCTACAGACAAGTAATCTCTACAGCTTCACGTTTAAACTTGAGCCAGTTCTCAGCTGCTCTGTGAAGATCGTGAGTAAAATCATGTTCCTGTTGAAACACAGAGAAGCTTTACTATTGACCACAGCTGGGACTGGATTTCACCCTAGGATGCTGTCAAGTTTCTGACATTTAAACGCCATCCTCACGTCTCGAATCTTGTGATTGCAACTAAAACGTAGCAAAGTTTAAAAGGAAGGAATGTGTTTTTCCATTTGCATAACTTTAATGATCAAACTGATTGAGCTCAACATTTCCTTCAAAGTTCCCACTTTAGCTGGCATTGCTAGCGTTGAAATCACATATATCTCAAAAGTAACATATTTTTGGAAAGTTCTATGTGATAGGAAATGGGGTCTCAAGATGAAAAGTGCTTTTCATCTTAGAAGTAATTTTTACCTCACTTGTGTGTAAGCAGTGTGCTGTGGAGGGAGTCAGACTGTGTGCAGCTGTATGTACGTGTTTGCCTGCCTGGTTTTTTTCTCACTCAATCAAAAGAAGCTTTTAGGATGAACAAGTAGGAGATAAAGCAAGGACCAGAGGCCAGACACTCTTTTGCATGTTACCTTCTAAGAATTAATGGTGGGATCATGGCGGGGAAGTAACTAAAATTATTTCACTGCTTATTCAAAAGGATTCTTAATCATTAAAAGCTTCCTCATTATAGAATAGAAAGATAGCTCAATATTTAAGGACAGTTTGTGCAAAATCAGTGAATGAAGACAGTGACTCTGAAAGACAAATTTACAAAAACTAGGCTATCCGTGTGCTTGTGAGATGCAGTAGGTATTCTGAGACCAAAGGTTAGAGATTTTCTGTCCTTTGCATATATGCCTATGTATACTTTTGAATCTATAGATGCAGCACATTTATTTTTAGGGGCAATTTTCTATTAGAAAGCTGTTTGTCTCCAACCGCTTGGGAAAAATTCTTGTAGATGTCAGTGCAGCTTGGCTTGTTGCACAGCAAGGCTGAGGAATGGAGGCTGAATTTGAGGGCTCTGTTTAGAACATCTGATTCTAGCGCATATCCTCAAGAGTGCAGAAGTAATACAATCTATAAGCTGACCTCTCCTTGCCTTCAGAGGGAGGGTAGAAACTACACCTAGACTTTTAAAATTATGGAGATTAAGTTCAACCTTTCTTTCAGCCACCTCAATTTGTGCAAGTTAGGTTTACACAGAATTCATGCAATTGGCTGGTGATTTTAATGGAAACAGATGCTCTGCACCACTTTTGACACAGATGTTTATATAAAATGTCCAGATAAACAATGAGAATGAAGATTTAAGCACTCTGGTTTGAACAATATTTTGCTGCACTCTGGATGTTGTTATACTGTACTACATTCTAGGGTAGAAACATAGGAAGTGAAGAAATAGCAGTAGGGAGCAGCTTATGAGAGACCTCGGGGACACTCACAATTCCCTGACCACAGGTTTGGATGATGAGGGAGCTATAAAGTTTGAAATCTTACTTTCTGACCTCTGAGTACAGATTTACCATTCTGCTTAGCTTGATTCTCTGATTATAGAGAGATTGACTGACCAGAGAGGTTTCTCCTTAAAAAGGTTCAATTTCCCAAAAGAGATGAAGGGAAATGTGAATGGCTGTGCTGAAAAAAGGAGTAGCTGAGCAGTGTACGAAATTTAGCCACTTAGCCTTTGCTGACAGCTGTTTTAAATAAAAATCTTCTTTTTGCACAGAAAAGAGATACAAAAATTCTGGTCCCAATTTGAGATTGGGAGCTTACATGATTTGGTTCTCAAACAAAACCATTTTATAGATGTCTCGTTTAGGGTTCCTCCAAAAATCTCAGTTGATGGTGAGAGATGTGCTTCAATTTCTGACTGCCAGAATCTCCTGGTGAGCCATGGATGTTTAATTCGATCTTAAAATATGATTCAATTTAGAGGTTCTGCATTATGTTTCTTCTAGACCCAGGAATATTTGCATATGGATATTTGTATGCAAAACTGAGCTGTTGGCTCTCTTAGTAGCTGATTGGTGTCTGCTTTGGACCAAGTGGGACTAAGTCACAGAGCTTTGTTCCACAGACAAGGGATGTATTCTGTTTTCTCCACAGCTTTAACATCTTCCTTCTCAATTATAGATCTACATTTACACACCTATACATTTCTATATTTATATACATAAATATATATATATATTTATATACATACATATTTCAGAAAGTGTTGCTGCTCTCCCTTTAGAGCTGTTAGTGACCTTATAAATGTAATTTTGTAGAGAAAGAATGCATTTAAAATAAAGCCTTGTGTGACTGAAAGCTTGTTTTCTTTAGCCAACTACCTCAGCTGGTCTGGTAAAAAAAAAAAAAAGGCAAGAAAAATACAAAAGAAAACAAACTCTTTCAATAACCTTATATCTCTTTGTTTATCATGCTTACCATTATTAAAACATCAGGGTGTGCAAGGTATATTGTTACTGGTATGATATTGCTTATTAAAAATTGAATCCCTGATTATTGAGCTGTAGAGAATAACTACCATGACAAAGGTTGTGCATCAATGTAGTCATAGTGCACACAAAGAAACAGAGTACTATGATTCAGAATTACTAACTGGGATTTAAGGTTACCTAATGCATCTCTAGTTTTCCATTGGACAAATAAATGTTAACACCTACAGTGTCCATAAGTGGAAGGATAGACTTGTACATTAGCACTTAATTAGCTTAAGGTTGAATCCTAGTTCTTTTTAAAAAAAGTCTCCTTTTCAGCCTGGTGAGGTTGCAAGTTGGGCTGTTGATAACTCTGTAGGTTTCAAAATCCTAAAATTTCCAGAGTACATTCTTAACTTTTTTCCTTTTTTTTTTTTTTTTTTAATCACAGCTTCAAGTACAGATATTTATCAATTAATTTTCCATAGGTTGTTTTCTTTGAAATATTTACTCAGCAGCTGTCTTACTCTGGGCATTGTTTTACTTCTTACTGTCCCTCCCCTAGTGTCTCTCCACAAGCAGTTAAATTAAAATCACAGAATCATAGAATGGTTGGTGTTGGAAGGGACATTTAAAGGTCATTTGTTCCAATTCCCCTGCAGTGAGCAGGGACATCTTCAACTACACCAGGTTGTTCAGAGCCCTATCCAGCCTCACCTATTCCAGGGATGGGGCATCCAATACCTCTCTGGTCAACCTGTTCCTGTGCCTCACCATCCTCAATGTAAGAAATTTCTTCCTTAGATTCAGTCTAAAGCTGCTCTTTTTTGGTTTAAAACCATTCCTCCTTGTCCTATCACAGCTGGCCCTGCTAAAAAGTCAGTTCCCATCTTTTGTATAAGCCCATTTTAAGTGCTGAAAGGCTGCAGCGAGGTCTCCCTGAAGCCTTCTCTAGACTGAACCAGTCTCTCAGCCTTTCCTCACAGGAGAGATGGCCCATCCCTCATCTTCAGGGCAGACCTGCCCTTGGTGAAGCTGTCCTGGACCACTTCCCTGTCCATGTGCCTTAGCAAAACTTCTAAGAGGATCTGTTCCAGAATCTTCTCAGGCACAGAGGAGGCTCTCAGGGCAGCAGTTCCCAGGATCCTCCTTTTTACCCCTTTTAAAAATGGGTGCAATGTTTCCATTTTTCCAGTCACCAGGAACTTCACCTGACTGCTGTGATTTTTCAAATATCATCGAGAGTGGCTTGGCATCTACGTCAGCCAATTTCCTCAGGACTCTGAGAGGCATCTTATCAGGTGCCATAGACTTATGCATGCATACATAAGTCATACATAAACAGGTTCATAAATGCACAGCAGTGATAAAGCCAGGGTTCTCATCTGATTTATTTTCCATAACACTTCATGCTGGTGTAGCTAGTTATGGAAAAGTTCCTAAAAGTTACACAGGAGCACCAAGAAAAAAGTTTATTCTGACTCCTCTGTTGAAGGAAAAAAAACCCATGTTTTTCCTTCATAGTTGAAATCCACAAAGAGTTGAAGTGCTTGGAAAATTTGACTGATTTCATGGATGTCTCAAAGCTTTAAAGATGAAAGATGCAGCTTTTCTTCCTGATTAAGCTATGAGAATTATGAGATCCTGTGGGCTTTTTCTACTTCAAAGGGTCACTCAAACATAACTGCAAGGATGGATGCCACATAATTATTTCCATGAAGTTTGACAGAATGAACTCCCTTTGTTTTAAGTGGAAGGATAAGGAGATTGCTCCCCTTGGCTTTTTCTACCTGTTTTCTACTTGTTGCTGTTCTGGACATTCAGGGCAGCTTTGAAGAGGTACCTGCAAAGCTGCTGAGCCTCCTAAGCTGTTGGAATCTGACATCCAAAAGATCCAGGAAATAACACGTAGCAGCAGTGTTCTCTGCACTGGGCAGAAGTTACATGGGACAGCAAACAATATTGAACTGAAAAAGGAAAGATCAAAAAGTCTGAAATATGATATATATTCACTTTTTTCATAAGTGGGATCAGGTGTCCATACTGGGATGGAATAAGCATAGATTTTCAGGAAATGTTTGGAAACAAGTCATAATACCAAATAGTTTTAACTTTTTTGTCTATTAATGACTGATTTCTTCATAGGCTTTCCCACTTGCTGTTGTCACCATTTCGCCATAGATCTCGGAAAGATGTGAATTTTGATTTAGGGCTTAGTCCAAGATAGAGTGCAGTATACTGAGAGATTTCTGCTGACTCCATCATGCTTTGGAGCAAGCCCTTCTGATGGCATTTTCATGTTTGCTTTCAATTATTTCTTTCTCTGGCATTCTAAATTGATGTTCCTGATAAAAATCTCAAGGGTCTCAAAGGCTCGAAGAGTAATATATTCATTTCTCTTATGCTGCAGTGGCTTCAGTATGTCACAAGGGCATTGTTAAGACTAGTCACTGTATTTCTCAGTCTGAAATCATTATTGTGTTCTTAAGGGACTGATACAATACAACTAAAATCAGAATTTAAAAAGTACTTGCCAAACAGAGTTTATCCCACTGAAATCCTCAGAATTTATGGCCAGTTAAAAGTAGAGAATATTGAAAATTTGGTTTGATAAAAAGTGATTCAGGCATTTAGGAGTTCAGTTATATAGCAATAAATTCCTCCAAGGAAAGTATTCAGTTTACTAACGTTTTCTGACCGAAACATGTTTTGTAGGATTTGGGGTGTGGGATTTTTTGTTACTATCATGTCATATTTCATTTCATCATTACAAGCCATGCCAAGATAAATATTTGAATTGTATATACTCTTTGGTGCCTACACAAATGTAATTCTAAATATTTAGTGGCAGCCTCGGCGTTTGCAAATTGGCTACACATGACTTGAGTAACCCAGGGCTGGTGATTGTTGAGGAGGAACCAGCACACTTGCACCGTGTGAAGGGATAGGTCTATTTTATCCAATTAATTTAGCCATGGGATTGTTATTCAGAGTTTATATTGCAGGGAGGGAGAGCAGACTCTTCTCCTTAACCCGAAATTAAGTGTCACTCATCTCACACCTGAGACTGACACGGTGCAAATGAGCAGCCTGCTCACGTCTCAAATGGCTGCTGTGCTGCGGAACTCTGCAGTGCCTTTCTCACTTGTTGCACCTTGTGCCGTTCCTCCTGGGTGCCAGGAGAACTCCTAACACCCTGTGTAAGAATTCAGAGGAATACTTCAGGTGCCACATTACAAACAGGTCCCTAGCCCAAGTCCCCTGGTGACGTGATGGCTGAGTAAAGTTTGGTCTGTCTTGAGCAATGGCTATTTTAGCAATTGGCGTGAGGAAGAGCACTCTAGTTCTGAGCACTGGTTAATGGGATCAGTGGAATGCTGTCTGTGCATTTCACGTGGAAGAGGGAATACAGTTACGTGCTGACCTCAGACAAAAGCGAGGTTTTCCCCACCTGTGAGCTGACCACTAGAGACGTGTATGATGTAGCTGAGTTGGGCATGAAAGCTGAGAGGAAGAATTAAGCAAAGAATATTCAAATGCCCTAGTTTGGGGAGCAGCATAACACCTATTTCTATAACCAGGCCCAATTCAGGCATCCTTTGGGAAATTCTGTTTTGTTCGCCACATCCAACTGCCGAAGGACCAGAACACAGCAAAGTGAGGTGAGTGCTGGAGCAACTCACAAATTCAGGACTGTTTATGCTCCTGGTGGCTGATTACACCATAAAGCAAAGTAACAGTGGAGGTTTTGTTGCTCTAAGCGTCAGACGATATTTACATGACATAACAAGGAATGTCTTCAGTGTTTGGTAAAGCTGGAGAGGAAAGAAAGGCTTTTAACTGTTTGTGTATGAGGGATTGGAATATAAGCATCCCACATGTATATTGTTTACATGCTGAAATGGACGTAGCTCCATTTCATGGCTCTGATTTTCCAAATTTGAATTTCTGCTTCTTTTGTTGGCTCTTCTGAGGACAGTTATGCTGAGGTTTCTAGACCTGATTCCACGATAACAGTTAAAGGATAATCTAACTCCCTTAACTCACCTGTTACATTTCATTATTTGAAATAATGGCTGCAGGCACGTGTGAAGCCAACCAGGAACAGCGCTCCTGTGACATAACCACTAGCTGGGCCATACCCACTGACAGCAGAGTGTAACCCCCTGCGACAAACAAAGTGATACATGCATAAATGGCACACCTGTTACATGCTGTGTTACACCAGTCTTTAAGAAAATACCACTTCTGACTCCATCATAGATAAATCATTTTAATCCGTTCCAGTCACAGATGTCCTCAAGGAGATACCACAGATTTCTTTGCATATTATGAAGAAAAGTCAAGAAAAATAAATTACATATTGTTTTCTGATCGTGATAAACATATTTCCAGAAAAAGTAAAGAGTTGGGCTATGATACAAAATGAGTAGGAAGAAATGCAAGTGAGAGCTACCAAATACCTACGTAAATTAGAATTAATGCATGGAACAGATTCAGTTTAACAAGAGTGGGCTGATTTGAGAAACTGATTATGATTTGAATATTAATTTTTAAGGACAGAGAAATAATCTAAAAGCATTCAGAGACTGTGTTTTTGTATACATCATAACATTTTAACTCATGACTAAGTTATTACAGGAAGACATTTCCCTGTATTTCCTTCATTTAGGTGTCTGTCTAGATGAATGACTTTTAATTTTTTTAACTGTAGGATAACCGATTTGAAATACATTTGCATTTACTATGAGGTTAAGGGAAGCTCCTTGTATCAAGACCCATTTCCTATTTTTAGACCAAAGAATTTTCTTCAAGAGGCTAATACCCAATGGAAGATCTTAACATATATGGGTAATGCCTGCTTTTAAGTTATTCACTTAAGTAAGACACATTGAAAGCATTCCATAATCAATTTCAAGAATAGTTCGTCAACCCTCAATAAGAATGGGAAATTGTAAGAAAAGAAGCCTGAAAATCTTTACTCATAATACAGGAAGTCCTCCAATATTAAACGATGAAATGGCTACACTTGAGTGATCTTAATGGTATCACATCCATTAGAACCATTGCAAAATTTAGGAGCTGATAGCTTGAAAATCTTAGTGAGGGAAGAAGTGCAGTTGAGACTTCTGAAACACTGAAAGAGTTCAGGACATAGTCGTGAGAAAAATAAAAGCTCTCTGTCTTGTAAGTGTTGTAAAACATTTTTGCTCTTCCAAGAAGCACGTACAAATTATTTGAGGATCAAGACAGAGTGATCCATACTGGGCTAAGTGAACTGCAATATGGTTATGGAAGGGGCAGGAGCTAAAGGACATTTGTACAGGCAACACAAAGCCCGGAGCAGGACAAAGGTATCCCAAGTTTACAAGGAAGGTGAGAACTTTGTAGGAGAGGCATTTACAACTGGAAGCACCTGGTTCCAGATTTCCAAAAAATCACTGAAAAAGACTCCCTGGATTCCCAAGACTTCCCCAACTTTCTCATTTCCTTGCCTTATTGGGCATCCATTTGTGGTTCTTTCTAAGTGCTTTTTCCTAATCCTTCTTCCTCTTCACTAAAGGAGTAGAAACCCTATATTCATATTTTCCAATGCCAAAGTGGGGGGATTTTTTGAGGTGTTTAAACAGTACACTTACCTGATAAGCCAGATCTTCCTGATGGCTGTTAGCACAGAACTAAGAGGAGCTGCCAAACTCCAGATGGGGTTCTTGAAGTGACAATAATCTAGATATCTAGTTAATGTAATATTGGTAATTTAAATGGTATTAACATTCATTCTGGTGAAAAAAACAAGCAGGTATGTTTCAGTTGCAGTATTTTATTTTCTCCATTTGTCCCTTTATATACAGAACAAATGCATTTCACAGATTGTTTCCAGCTTTTCTGCTCACTTATTGTGTAGAAATATCAATACACTTAAATACATGACTAAGGAAATGATACCTATGCATCAATACCAGAAAAGGACACCAATAAGGTAACATGTCAGAAGAAAGAGTTAAAAATATCTGCACATGTATAATTCTATAGAGCATTTTCTAAAATTTTGAAAATGGAGATTAAGCCACCTTTGGCAAACTGCTGTTAACCCTTCAGTGACCACCCTAGCTGGTGAAATGTTTGTCCAATAAGTGAAAGGAAAGCACCCATCCATTGCTGACTACATTGAACTTGGGAATTCAACTTTGGTGTAGACCAAATAAGCCGGAGTAGGTAAAATATCAAAACTTGTGTGGCAACCTCAGTGTGCGGCTGTGCCATCAGTTTCCCCCAGCTGCTGAAAGGCACTGTGGAACTGTCCTTTTGTTGCAGGTGTGGTGTGGGTTGTTGTGGTTTTGTTTTTGTTTTTCTTTAGCGAATCCCATTAGAAACAAGAGCAACAAAATGCTGCCAATTGATACCTGTCGGATACCAGCATCACGCTGGGAGAATCCCTGTCCTGAGCCCCGGCCGTCGCCGGGCTCCCTCTCGGAAGGTGTCTCCACCCCGGCGCACACGCACCCCCTCGCCGCTCCCTGCACACAGGTCTTTTCTGACATGCAGCACCAGCCGCCTGGATCGCTACCACAGGATGGGTTCGGGAGCTTCGCCCCCCCCCCCCCCCCCCCCCCCCTTCTCTTTTTTTTTTTTTTTTCTTTTTCCTTCCTTTCCTTTCTTTCCTAGGCTCCGTTTGCCGTAGCATACACCCTCCCGAGGGGTTTGTCTGGATCATTTATTTATCTTGTGCGCATTAAGAAACCACCATTAGGCTTTGGTGGGAGGCGCCTTGCTCGGTGCGCGCTCGCCTGCCTCCGCGGCGCTGCCAGAGGAATACACAATCGAGCCGAAGCTGCAAGCTTGGCAGGAGCTGCCTCTGCGTGCCCATTTACTTGCTGGATCCCTATATTTTTTTGCCGACTGGGTCCTTGCCGCTCCCCTCCAGGGTTTCATCTTAATTTTTATTTTTGCGTGTGTGTGGATTATTTAATTTAATTTTTTTTTTTTTTTTTCCGGGAATCCTCGCCGGAGTTTTGATGCCGGGCCGGACTTAGCGCGGGCGCGGAGGAGCTGCGCGGAGCCGTGCCGAGCTGTGCCTCCTGCCCCGGGCCCCGCCCGCGGATCGGCCTCCCTGGCCCGGCGCCGGCCGCGGGTTGGCCGCGGGGCCG